>CM053029.1:474549288-474669288 GCA_028564925.1 Lithobates sylvaticus
GGAAAAGGATATAAAAAGATATCCAAAGCCTTGAATATTCCAGTCAGTACTGTTTAATCACCTAAGAAGTGGAAAATTAGGGGCTCTTTTCATACCAAACCAAGGTCAGGTAGACCAAGAAAAATTGCAACCACAACTGGCGGAAGAATTGCACAGGATACAAAGAAAACCCCACAGGAAACTGCAGGAGAAATACAGGCTTCTCTCCAAAAAGATGGTGTGGTTGTTTTTAAGAAGCACAGTTCAGCAATGAGGACTCTCCAGATTGTTATCAGACAGGTTCAGTGTCCTCAGTGTCTGGTTATTTCTTATTCCAGATGCCAGGTGGGGACAGGAACTGTCTGTCAGCTGATTAGAGGATAATAAACCGCCCTGAGGGAGGAGCCTAAGAGACGTCACCCACAGCAGCTTGCTCGCACAGTGGGACTGTGAAGAGAAACGTCTCTACCTGACTGGCTTTTCCCCTGCTGTTTTGCTCTTTGACAAGTGGCGGTTTATTGTCCTCTAATCAGCTGACAGACAGTTCCTGCCCCCACCTGGCATCTGGAATAAGAAATAACCAGACCCTGAACCTGTTTGATAACAATCTGGAGGGTCCTCATTTCAGGGATCTGATGGAAGCTCTGACAACAAGCCGGATAGAGGAAGTACAATTTCTTACTTTGATGGAGATGTTATAGCACAATATATTGGTCTACCCTTGCGAGTTCTGCCACCTACTGCTAATTGGATGATTCTGGATATTGTCCTACCAATCACATCAATTAAGTTTTACTATTAAACCATTCACATCATATGATAACATCGCTTGTTTGTAATATCTTTCTGGTAAGCAGATTGATAGCACGTGGGTGTGGTGTGCTTTTCTTTGTGCACTCTAGTTTGGTGGAGGATTCATTTTACATCATCTATTATGCCGTCTTTAATTTGATTGATGGACTCTCACATTTGATCACCATTCACTTCATATTTTTAGCGCTACACTTTGGACTTTTTTTTTTTTGTTTGTTAATCAACGGACTGTGTTGGCTGCTATTCTCACCATTTGTTATTTTTATTACATTTAAGTTAGCGCAGATATTGGTTCACCCTGGTTTCACAGTTCAACAATACTTGAACAAAAAAGAGCTGCCTGGTTGAACTGCCAGAAGGAAGCCTTTACTGCGCCAATGCCAAAAAAGGGCAATGAGGCAGGTCAACGTGTTGTTGGGCATATTGTAGCCCAGCTTTTTTGTGGATCCTGTACAGTAAAGGCTTCTTTCTGGCAACTTGACCATGCAGTTTTTTGTTCAAGAATCATCGTACTGTGCTTCTTAAAAACAACCACACCCTCTTTTTCCAGAGCAGCTGGTATTTCTCCTGAGGTTATCTGTGGGTTTCTCTTTTTATCCCAAACAGTTCCTGTTTAGATCTTTGTAAAGTTTCATTACCTTGTTACGCAGATCTTTTGACTGTTCTTTTCTACCTCCTCGTGGCTCAGTGTCTAGCCTGCTTAGTGCATCCATTTGAGAGCTAACAAACTCATTGACTATTTATATACACAGACACCAATTGTGATTTTAAAAAGCCACAAATGTGGGAAATTAACCTTTAATTGCCATTTTAACCAAACATTCCAAACTTGTAAACTTTTGATTTTAGGGATTTTTGTCATCATTATGATTTAAAAATGATCCAAAAAACTATGTGATAATAAATGGCTTCATGTAATTGCTATCCTTAAATGAAAGACAATTTTTAATATTAAAAATTTAATATTTTTCAATATTAATGCCAAAATGTCACAATTTCTGCCAGGGTATGCAAACTTTTGAGCACGACTGTATATCACACTAAAGGTCGGTGTTATTAACCAGCTAAAAAGGTCTAAACCTTATGGGAAAAATAATTTTATACTGGACTCCACTTTAACACAACAAACATAACAAAATTTGCATAGGTTTCTTTATTTTATTTGTATTTTATTTTTTTAAGCAAATCTTTACTCTGTTTGGAAAAAAATAAAACAGCAGCAACAAATATTGTGGGCAAGTGTACTTCCATTGCAGGTCTCTTCTGCAATAAAGACCCTGTCAAATGTCTCCCCTCTGTCTGTTATGAGACCTGAAAAACTGCAGATCCTGTGGATGTCAGTAGACTCCCCGCCCACCTCTACACTCCCTTTGTCAATATGCATTTTCTGCTGTGTATGTCTTACACTGAACTTCTGCTATGATCTCTAACATCCAGTGAAAAGACAGCAAAGTAACCACATGACTTCAGCATGCCCAATTATGCTGAGGTGTGGAACATCCAATCCTGGCAGAGCAGCAGAAGAAAGGAGTGGGAGGGAATAAAAAAAAATGCATGTCTCTTAGGCTAGTGCACAAGATATGTAAATCACCTGTCACTCACATCAAGGGGGAGGATTTGACAAAGTTTTTCTCTCTTTGTCAAGATTTATCTCACTGAACAATAAAAGAGGATTGCTCAGAGCTGGATTAACTCTTTGTGGCAAGACTGGTCTCAAATGATAGGAAATCTTATACTCTACATTATGACATCATTTTCGGGTTTACATCCACTTTAAGCTTTGGTAATAAAACCTGGAAGCCGATTTGTTTCTATGCAGAAGTGAGCCTGATTTTGCACTCTCCAGCTTTAGTAAATACACCCCAATGTTTCTGAGCAGCAATCCACTTGAAGGCTAGAAAACCACAATCACAATAGGATAGGAAAAATAAAAAGAGCTACTGATGACTGAATTTGCTGCGTAAATATTTAAATTTTGATAATCAGAGTCCCTCATCTGCCCAGAATGGGCACTCATTTGCTAGGGAATATAAATGTATTTGTATGTTTTTAATAATAAAACTATGTGAGCTGATACTGTACTAAAACCAAGAAAAACAAGGAAACATTATTAGCAAAGCATTGAGGGTAATTTAAGTAATGAAATAGCTGCCAGCAGAATTAAATCCATTAGGAATGCCAATTGTTCAATTAGAAACGCCATTAATGTAGATTTGCTAATGTTTCTTAACTCAATGAAAACAAAAATTAAAACCTTACTTTTACAAAAGCACTTTAGGAAACTCTGGGAGAGGGCATTAAATTGTTTAAGCACCATAAACTCTTCTAAAAGGCTTCCGGCAAAGAAGTTTCAACATCCAACGCTTACACTTATTAAGACTATTTTAACAATTAACCCTCGGCCTGACACAGGGAGGGTACACATCAATTTTACCCTGACAGCAGCGAAGGTGGAAGCAATGTGTATTCTTTTACGCCTCGGAAGCAGAAGAACTGAACAACTGAATGACATAAATAAGTTTTGATAGTTGATTTCTGGGCAGAGTTTATTATATGGGAATACTGGACAAAGAAGTGACATTTTATTTGTCATCTTCAGCGGCAAATGTTAAAACTAAGAGTTCCTACACGGGTGAGAGCTTTTATTATTATTATAAACTACAATGTACTCTGGCAGAAATGACAGGATGTCATTCAGCCCTGCCTTCCAAATGCTTGAGTGATAGATTCCATCCAAATATATTGAAGTCTATGGTAAATGCACTGTGTGAATGCTTCTTGAAAAAATGTGAATGTACATCAATCTGTGCTACACGTACACGATTCCTGAATGTACAGTAGGGGGTATAATATATAAGAAAATATAGCATATATTTGCATAAATACATGTATAGTTTAAATAAATACATTTCATTGACTTGCACCTATTTCACTGAACCCACTCTATGCATCAACACCCCATTCCTTTTTTGTCCCTTTTTTAAAAATAAAGTGGTTTTAAAATCAGATCATCAGGCAAACAGCTAAAACACAAATACATATATGTTATCCTCCTCCCTTCCCCCCCATGCTTATCCCCAAATGCCATACCTGACTTATAATTCCTTATCTTTATAACTATCTACTCTACATCCCCTATGTTTCTCCTTCCTTCCTAAATAGGGGGATACCTCGGAACAAATTGGCACAATACTTTATGGTTGAACCATACTGTAGCATACTTGATTTGCTCTTTGTTTTTAAAGGCGAACTTCAATTTTGCACTATGTTATACCCATATTTAGTTTTAAGCCCAGTCATTGAAGAATGGTGGAATTTTTTTGAAACTCTGCAACATAAAGCCAGATTTCAGTTCTAGCTCCTAGACCGAATAAAAAAGTAGATCCATACCCAAAACTTTTTCTTTAGTTGTGAACAAAATGGGGAAAGGTTAGAACTACTGTCACATTTTAATGCTACCTGGGGCTCAGCTTGATTTTCCCTTTATGCTTTGGTGACAACATTTTCCAAGAAAGAAATTGAGGGATAATCTGCAACAAGGAAACAAACAATATAAAGCCGACAGAGTTGCTAAGGTTTCCCTACTTAAAGTTGTAAAGTATACTTTTTTTTTTTTAATTAAACTAACAAACTAGTTATACTTACTTGCTCTGTGCAATCATTTTGCACAGAGCAGAACTAAACCTCTTATTCTGGGGTCACCCACTGGCGCTGTCCACTCCTCCTATTCTGTGTCCGCTTCATAGAAAGGCACTTGCTGTGGGGGAAGATGTGACAGTGCGCTCCAGAGCCGGGCTGTGCATGTCCATACACACGCAGCATGGCTCGGCCTCACCCACCCCGCTTTCTCCTTACAAGATGTGATTGAGATAAGACTTAGCTAAGTATACAGGGAGGTGAGGTGGAGGTACTACTACTGGGACATCTTTTAACTTAATGCAGGGGATGTATGAAGGTAAAAAATGCCTTAATTTTAGAACCACTTACACTAAAAAAAAAAAAAGTTGACTTTTATGTGTTGCTGTTAGAGATTTCCCCTTATTTCCTGGAGACAAACTGTTTTTATACATTTTAACCAGACATGGTGTCATGTACTTTAGGTTTACTGGTACTTTAGAGCTGGACTCTAGGAATTCGGCTACTTTGATAAACGTTCAGACATACTATGAGTCAAGTCCAAAGAGGTGCAGGCCAGCTCCTAAATTTATTTAGCTCCTATATTATTTACATCTAACAGTTTTATGGAGCTCCTGGAGGAAACACTCGGTGTTCTGACAGAAGAGAAGTACACACACAGCAGCTATGCCTGCCCCTCTACTCTGCTGCCCATTTAAAGAAGCCTTTGTATTTTGTAAATGAGTAAACATAATACAAAGGTTTCTGCGATATGGCAAAAGGAAGGGACTCTGCAACTGAAAGAGCTGAGACCAAAAAGTCCAGCATCTGAGCTCCCAGACTTGAGCTCAATAAACCTGTTGGAGATAAAGAGATGAGTCTATGAGATGACATGCACCTCATTGGACATAACCTACAGTATGCCTACGAGTCTGGTTCACTAAAAACGCCTGATGAAATCTCAGTGTTCTGGTGAGGAAAGGTGCACTGTTGGCATGCCTTTAGAAGTAATTAATCCTTGAGGAATAGCTCACCAAAACTGAACTTCCTGTTACAGAGGGTGCATTAAAGTTGACTTGCATGTATGCTACTGCAACTGTCTTTGAAAATCAATCATCCAAGCATAAGCATAAAATGATATTTCTGGGAGAATTCTCTATACCAGCTGTGTACAGAATGCCTCCAGCTTGCCATAATGCATTGAATTTTCTTGACAGTTTTCAAAAATGCAGTTTGAAATTGAATGGTAAATTTTAATAACATTAAGGTCTCATTTACACTTGCTTCAACTTCAACACATGTTAGAGCGCCTACTGCTTCAACATGCTATGATGTGTTTTTGATGCTTCGTTGTGTTTTGATTAAGCTTCTTGAAGCTTTATTGATGCTTCAGTGATGCTCTTTTGAAGCTTGTTGAAGGTTGGCAGATGTCCTGTGCGTGTGTGTGGATATCTCATACCTGCAATTTCTCCAAAGCAAAGCTAAAGCTTTATTAATGCCTTTAAAAAGCTGCAGGTGCTTCAAGCGAACTTCAAGCGAGCTTTGCCATAAACTTACATGGAGGCTTTGAAGCACCACTAAAGCGACATGGGGTATAATTTTTGAAGCAAAGTCAAAGCAAAAGCAAGGTGTAAACAGGACCGTAAGCCAACCATTTTATTTAGTGACAGGGGCTTTGACTGGCGTTCAGAGAGCTTTAACAAAGCCTATCTAAAGCCTTGTTTTGAAGCAAGTGTAAACTAGCCCTAAATCACAAAATGACTTGTGTAGCAATTGTATATGCGTTATTCTTTTTAATGAAAGTAGAGTTCTCATTTAAGGACTTTATTATGGGGCAGAGAAGGACAAACACACAGAAGATTACAGGATAAAAATATATTTCACAAGTAAATCCCCAATATTATATGACTAACAAATCCTTTAACTGTTGGATAATTCTACAGTGTAATCCCTCTGCTGAAGAATTTGTGTTGAGTTCTTGAAAAAACGGCTAAAAATACAGAGTATAAAAAAATAAAAATAAAAAAAAATAAATAAATAAAAAAAAGATTCTTACTGTACTAGGAAATTAATGAAAGAGTTCTGCCAAATGTTCGTAAAGTGAATTGATGTGTGTTAGACTGTCCTTATTGAGGAGGACAGCTTTTAGAGCTTCAAATTTTGATACAGGGATACTACAAAGCAAACAAAGGCTCATAGATAAAGTTAATTCCAAGAATAAACATCAATATACCAAGAAATCAATTCAAGAAATCTACAGGATGAAATAATTATATTAGTATAGCTAAGCTAACTAAACCAGTTAGCTGAGCAACAACTATTTGGAACAAGAATCTAGGGTAGTCAAAATTCTGCATGTTATGGCCAGCATAAACCTCTGTGGTAAAACCCAAACAGAAGGGCTGGTGCACCAAGCATACTATAACCAAAAAAAAATAAAGATGAGTTTTTTCGCTTTTCCTGAGAAAAAGGACAATTATTCTATGTTCTTCAGAGAAATCTTGACAGACATAACAACATACGATCAAAGCAAAGTCTAAGTGGTATCTGGGGCTCAAAATCATAGAAATCCTCCATGAAAATCAATAAAACTCTTTTCAATATATATTGCATAAAGTTCTTAAAGGCGTAGTAAAAAGGGTTGGACCACCCAAAACTCAAACAGTTGTTTCTTTTAATCACAAGGAGAAAGGTGAGGTGTTCTTGTCATCTTACACAGATGCCATTGGAGGCGTCATTGGGACCTGTTCCATGCCTCTCTAAAACAGTCCAATACCATGGTAGAATAATTAATTAATAATTATACATTCAAGCTGGACTGAGAACACATTGGAATTAATCAGGGCAATCTGAAGAATGTAGCCAGGCACAGAGACCACATGCCCAGTGAGCTACTCACAAATCATATTGTTGATGAAGAAAACAAAGAATACTGTGCAAAAAAAAAATCTGTTTTGGATGGGGCTCCTTAACCAATTTACCAAAACTTTAATCCCAACATCTTCCTAAAATTGAAAAGGCAGGTCATATCACAATTCAATGTAGCAGGTATAATACTAGAAGAAAAAAAGTCAACTTTATTTTTGTCACATGTCAGGCAACCTGTGGTATGCCGGCTGTAATTTTCTTGCCGTTACAAAACACTCGTAGGTCCATTTTTGCTGGAATGATTCACTTTACTGACATTTTTCTATATCTCTATTGCTAGTTATGTCTTATTAGAAGAATGACTCTTGCAAGGACACTGTTTGTTAAGGTTTGTTCCTGTCACAAGCTATGCTGACAAACTACTTCTAATGGAACTGCTTCTTTGTTTAGTGTAATGGTCGTTATTCCGCTGCATTAGCTACACAGAAAGAATAGCAAATAAAAAATCCCTGCATTTATTGCTTTGCTTACTTTGAGGGGAGCTTGTTAAATTGATTTATTCTGGCACCCTGTCTCATTAGCTTCATGGAACTCCCCCCAGTATGAAATGGCTCTCCAGTTCTCACCAAGCAATAATGATACATAAAATTCTACTGAAGTCACATATGGGGACAAATACTTGTAGTTACATATGTAATTGTAGAATAAGCATTTACACATATTATGCTAACATTTTAAAAGGCCAGATCTAGGAAGAGATATCTGCAAGGAGTATTTATTCCTTTTTAGTCTCTCCATTATCTCCTTGCCTTCATTCATTTTCACAACAGAGACATATAAAAGTATTTATAAGCGTTCATGTACACTGACGACTTTGCTGCATCTGCATTCTTATCATATAAGAGCAGCACTCCTTACCAAATATAAGCTCTATCAAAATACTCCGTTCCTCAAGGCTGTTTCAACATAATTTTTTTTTCCTTTTATTTTGTTCCTGTAGCTAAAAACTTCTTTTTATCACAGTCCGACATCATCACCCAGCTTTTAAAATACTTCTTGCTCGAAGAAGGGATCAACAGAGTGCTTCAGGTCAGTACTTACTGACGTAGGCATGCTCCACGGAACCATCTTCACTAAACGCTTTCATAACAGCACCCTGTGCATAGAGGATCTTGGGCGTAAAAGGAAAAAGTAGTGCTTTTCCAGGAAAAAAATAATGTATGCCTATGCAGAGGAACAGAGATAAGATTTCTGTAGTTGGTTGGGGGGAGACATACCAGGGGTATAACCGCTACAGAGTATATTGTGTTTTCAGGTCTTTGTGATATTTTAATCCAAGGTTTTTTTTTTTTTTTTTGATACATGGAAAATAAAATGTAAATAAAGTGCTTTAAGGCAGCCCATTCAATAACCATTTTTTTTTTGTTCAACAACTGGGTTGAACTCAAAAAAAAAAAAAAAAAAAAAAAACACAAGGTTCCTCTATACACAAGTTGGAGGTGGATGGGGAATCACTTCTGCTGAGCTATTGTGCACCGACAGAGGGGTACTAGGGGTCGACCGATTATCGATGTGGCCGATTATCGGCGGCTGATATTCACTTTTTTTTTCTAAAGAGTCGGTATCGATCACAAACTTACAGATATTGCTTCAAGGAGTTGTACCGGGGTGATGCATGCAGCTGCAGGTATCACCCAGGTACCGTTCTTTAGAGCGGACAGTCAGCTTACAAACAGTGGGAGGGGACGCCCCCCCCGCCATTTTGCCCGGGTCTCCCATCCCACCGGGAGGCCTGAGCGACCAGCTGGCACGTCCGCTTTGTTTGGGTCTCGGATCTAGTAACCAGGAAGCAATGTCATGACATCACTTTCAGATTACTGGCATCCTAAAGGTTCCAGTTTAAAAAAAAAAATAGAACGTTTTTAAAAACGCTGATCTTGGTATTTTTAATACTTTCAAGTGCAGAGGAGGAGTTTTGGGTCTTATAGACCCCAGATTTCGCCACAAAGAGTACTGTCACTGCTTATTACTGTTACAAGGGATGTTTACATTTACAGCAATAAAAGTGCTAAAAAAAAATATTAATTAAAAGGACAGTGTAAAAATAAATACTTTACATCTACAGAATATCGGCACCTGATATTGGTGATCGGCCTGAAAGGCAGCCGAAAAACCGATATCGGCCCTGAAAAACCTATATCGGTCAACCCCTATTTTGTACTAACCGACAGAGGAATTATGAATTACCTGTAAATTCCTTATCTTAGAGCACAGTACAGGACACAGGCATAGTGTTCATAGACCCTGGGTTAAAGGCTTGTAGCTTCAGATGATTGGACACTGGCAGAGCTTTCAAGGACACACCCACTCCCCCCTTGGCACTTCACCATGGACCCTATCCCACTCCACAAGTCCTCAATTTTGTAGCAAGCAATGCAGAGTGAATAAAGAATGGAAGGGAGGGTAGTAGGTACCCTGTACTATACTCTATACTTTTACTATACTGTAATTTACAGACAAGTTAGAATTACTCTTATCTTAATCTTACCCTACAAGACACGAGTAAAGTACTCACAGACCCCGAGGTAAACAGAACTGTGCCAATAGGCTCAACTACAACTAGGATCAAAAGACCCAACTTCAGAAAGTATCTGCATAATGACCTGGGATCACATGAAATGGGTTGAATAAGGCTGGGCATCATTCAACCTGAAAAAGGACCACCAGTCAGTGGTGAAAGAAGATGCAGAGGGCATCACTGGAGCCATGTCAAATGAGTGCATAAAGAGCTAAATATTTTTATTCATGAGGGGCACAGAGGATTATTACAAATCTTTGAGCTGCAGTATAACTATGAGACAAAGAAGAATCTAAGTAAAACTTTGAAAAATAACATTTCCTTTACAATAGCTGTGCTGGAGCACCTTTCATAACAACATTATAGAACAAGCCCTATAATCTGCATTGACAGGTGCTGCAAGGGTAACATTGTAATAATTCACAAAGTTACAGTGAATGATCGTTGTAATAGGTTGTTACAGTGATCATTGAAGCAGGAGTCATTCTGGTTGGTTAAGCTCAACTCTAGACATTGTTTTTCTTTTATAGCGTAAGAAAGGAACCAAATCTGTTAACTTTTTTTCTTGTCATCTGTTTACCCACTTGCAAGACTTCCAGTGTCTATTTCATTGGCGTCAGAAGTGTGGGAAAAGCTCACACAGGCAGCAATAAAGTTAAATTCTCTAGTATTGTAAGAAAACTTCAAAATCTGTAAGGATTGTACTGCTGTCTGTGTCTCCAAGAAGATTATCCCCTTCTTCTTCTCCAGGTGACCAGTGTCAGGCATACAGGCTTACTCAGCAAAGCAGCAGAAAACACAGTTCAGTGCAGGAGGGCTTTGTACAGCAAGTTCATATCGTAAAACAAACAAAACATCTGCTCATCTAAGCCATAAACCCCCGTACTTCCCTAATGCAAACAGGCAGCTCTTGTATTTTTTGTTTTTGGTGTTCTGTCAATACTTTGCCTTTTCACAGTAAGATGTGGACCTAGAAATGGAGGTGTTATCCCACTCAAAGCACTACAAAGCCTCCTGGATCCAATACCAAAACAGAAATGATTACAATTCTGATAAAAGTAAGTTTGTCTACTCCACATCAGCCATAAACCCTGGAGCCCTTCGCCATGTGTAGGTGAGAATTCTAGGCGACACATACACACCGCTCACAATCCTGCCAGCCAGTGCCTCGCAATATGCTTTAAGCCCTGTTTACACTGATGCGATTCCTAATGCAAGCTGGAATGCATTGAATCACCTGACAAGTGAAACAACAACAGTTTCTATAGAGCCCATTCGCATACATGCAGTGCGACTGCGATCCAACTTTGAAAAGGGTCCTATGCAAGTTTAATGCAATGCAGTGCAATTTTGTGGACCATAGATTTCACTGGGCACACATCAAAATCACATCTGAATTCTTTTGATTTTACAAAGCAATTTGTACTGGTTGTTAGATGACACCGGTCGATGTCCAAACAACCATTGATTCATCGCTGCATCCACCGGCTGCCTATGAGTCATTCCTGCTTTCAACAAGGGATTCCCCACGGACAGCAGAATGCATACAAAAGAGACGGCATAAATAAAATATAAATAAAAAAGCGCTGGGGTCCCCCACCAATCCATACTGGGCCCCTAGGTCAGATATGGATTTGAAGGGGGAAATCCACACCAGAAAAAAAAAATAGCATAAGGACCCACCAAAATCTATACCAGACCCTTAACTGAGCCGGCAGGCCAGAAATGGGCGTGGGGCAAACGAGAGTCCCCCCTGAACCATACCAGACCACATGCCCTCAACATGGGGGGGGGGCAGTCTGTCCCCATGTCGATGAGTCTATGGCCCTCTTCCACACAACCCTGGCCTAGTGGTTGTATAGGTGCGAGGGGTAGCTTAACGAAATCTGGAAGCCCGATTTAAAAAAGGGGGCCCCAGATCCATAGTACCCCTACTCATTCACAAAAAAGACTTACAATAAGACAATTTGTCAGTCCCCATTTAAGCAAAAATCCACGCACAACCCTACCTCTGACTCTATGAGAATAATCATGCGCTTCTCCAATTAGCACATACAAATCAGAGAAATCATTGAGAAACATTGGTCGATCCTGACGGATGACCAAAAGATTGAACAATTTGTATCAGACAATCCACTAATTTATAGACGAGCTCTGTCAATTAAAGGCAGATTGGTTAAAAGTGAGTTTAAAGACAAACCTACCTCAAAAAAACATTGTCCAATATTTGGATCCTTTCCTTGTGGACTATGCTCACACTGCTATCTTATGATTAGGAAAGAAAAATCTTTTTCACTTGCAAATGGCAAGATGTTTATTCCAAAACACTTCGCCAATTGCCAAACACGAGGAATTGTCTACATGATGTCCTGCAAATGCAGGGCCTATTTAGTAGGCAAACCGAAGCAAGAATTCTGGTGTAGACTTTCCAAACATGTTTATAGCATGGAAATTGGAAATCAATATTTACCAGTATGCAGACATGCAGCAGCACTACATCATCACTACAAAATGCCCAAAGTCAACTTTGTTGCCCTCGACAGGATGCACATTCCTGATCGAGGGGGAAATTGGAACAATTTACAGGCCACCAACTTCCCAGGCCTCAATGAATCCATCTCATATGCTCCCTTTTTAAAAGGATTTGCATCTGGTAAAATAAGTTGAATATTAAAAATAGGGATTGCATTACTCTCTATAAAATATGAACTTGTTCATCCACTCTCGTGAAAGAGAGCACCAACTAGAAGACCATCCAGACCTTTTAGCCTACTATATAAAATTTATAAACAAATGGAATGAGCAACAAATAAATAATAACAAACAATATTAGTCGTGTTTGATCGCAGCAAGCACTCAGCGACCATAACATGCATATCTAGTAACCATAATATATGTTTTTTGAAATTGTTGTTATTTTTTACTCAAAATTGATTATTTTACGCAAGTACTACTTGTTGCTGCTAAAAAAAAAAAAAAAAAAAAAAACCCTTGATGGAACTCCCATTCTATATCATGAACTGGGGTGTGCAGCACTGACAGCTCACATACATGTGTTATCTATTCTAGAACAGCCATTTATTCATCCCTGCATCCACCAGCTTTGTATGAGTCATTCCTGCTTACAGAAAGGGATTTCCCACGGACAGCAGAATGTATACAAAAGAGACGGCATAAATAAAAAGCATTGGGGTCCCCCACCAATACATACCAGGCCCATAGGTCCAATATGGATTTTAAGCAAAAATTCACACCAGAAAAAAAAAAAACATAGGGACCCACCAAAATCTATACCAGACTCTTAACCGAGCATGCAGGCCGGCAGGCCAGAAATGGGTGTGGGGCAAATGAGAGTCCCCCCCCCCCGAACCCTACCAGGCCACATGCCCTCAACATTGGGGGGGGGGGGGCAGTTTGTCCCCATGTTGATGAGTCTATGGCCCTCTTCCACACAACCCTGGCCTGGTGGTTGTATAGGTGCAGGGGGTAGCTTATCGAAATCTGGAAGCCTGATTCAAGAAGGGGGCCCCCAGATCCAGTCACAAAAATATGTCAAACTTAAAAACACAATTTTTAAGTCATTTGCAGGTTTTTTTTTTTTCTGCATGCAGGATGGCGGCCCGTGTTCATCGTGATTGACAATAGATTTACATCAGGGGACATTTTCTTTTTTTGGGGTCAGTATTCCGAATATACAGATTCACAGTCCATAATAATCGAGGCATAAGCCAAATCATAAAATCTTACCCAGCCACTAGGTATAAAAACAGTAATACAGGTAACACAGAGTACTCCTGGAAGTTACAGGTGGTACTATGGCAGTAGTAAGGTAGTCAGTAAACACTGGTACACAAATCAAAAGTACTGAAACAGAACATATTAGGGCTGCTCTAGACCTGTAAAGACATAAACTGGGTAAATGTCATAAGACTGCATGCATAAACAAAAAAAATAAAACAAAACAAAAAAAAAAAACGCCTTTGCACTCCTAGACTGTTGAACTAGATTTTGACAGTAACATGTTTTAGAAAGACTCCGCAAGGGATAGTGCAAGGGATAGTGCCAAAGTGCGCTTAGAGACCCTGACGGCAGAGTGCCACAGCAGCTGAGCACATGCAACAAAGGAGGTCTCCGTGGACATGGGGAAGGCCGTGGCATCACCTGAAGGAGCTAAGAAAAACTGACGATGATGAACCTATAATTAAACGGAATCCTAGGTTCCAGGCATCAATTTCTTCAGGAGATACCAGGTAAATGTTCTATGGGGAGTATAGGCTGAGGCTACCTATGGCGATGGGACTGTCCTCTGTGTGTCTTAGCGAGGGCAGTCTCGCCGCATCCATAAGATGGAAATGTAACTATGCTCAATGTGAGGCACAGCCCCAGGTACTTTCAAACCTGGGCAGCTGATGCAGGTTTCAGGTGACCTAAGATAACCAGTTCACTGTAGACAGGTAGAGTGAAACAGATCGAAGACCAGAGATCCATCATGTCCTTCAGGATTAGAAACAGTGCAGGATGATGTTTCCTATAGGCCAAAAGGCAGGAAAGGGAGTGTGTGGCACACGCATACAGCACTTTACCCAGTAGGTGACGTCACTTTTCGCTTTGAACAAATACACTTAAAATGTTCCCCTCTGACCTGACCACAGGGCCCCTTGTTAAAATAAAAGATGAAAAATAAGCTTTGTATTACTCATGCTGAAGGAATGCAGCAGGCTGCCATGGTAGCACATCAAATGACTAGGCATTTGGTATAACCTCAAGGGGCTTGGGGACTAACATTTAGAGCTGATCAATCAGCATCTCTACCTAAAGTGTGATTTTATATGACCAAATGTGAAGGCATATAATTCCATGACTATACATACTGTGGGAGTTTGGGGTAGCATTTTCCGCTGAACAAGTAAATACAACAGAGGTCAGGATGGGGCAGGGAGATTGTGTTTTAAATAAAGATTCAGGCCAAGTTCACACTGCTGCAATGCAGAACACGGCATGTAATTTTCACAGGAATCACAGCGCATTCCTGTGCAAATTTCATGCAGTGTCTCTGGGGTGCGATTTGAGCCATGGATTTATACGGCTCAAATCGCACTGCATTCGCACCAAACTCGTGCAGGACCCTTTTTTGTCCGCACCAGAATCAGATTGCATGGGTGTGAAAGCCCATTGCGATCCAATTCTGCAAATTGTACTGCGTTTTGCAAACCAATTTTGGGGTGTCATTAACTTAACATACACTCCGCAATTGATTTGCATGTACAGATTGTGTTTTTGATGCAATGCGGATTTGCAGTGAATTTGCACTTAGTCATCCCTGACTTTTAATGTGGTCTGTCAGATATTTTACTCAATTCCCAAAAGTATTGCCAATTGTCTAGATAATTGTGACCGCGCTGTGACTGCTGGAAGAACTTACTGGATCCTCACTACTACTCCTAAAGTTATCTCAGATAATGAGTAGGGATAACGTTTATTGTTTATTTACTGACCATGTTGTTTTCCAACACACATTCTATGCTTTATAGAAATGGATGCCAGCTAAGCATCTGACCCAGAGATAAAAATTCAACAGCTGGCCATGAATGGCAAGCGCTTACAGTGCGTACCAGGACAGCTGTCCACTGCCTTTGCCAACGGTTTGTGAGTGTGCAGGAATGCATGCTATACAAAGTGACAACACTGGAAGTGTTTAATGTGAAAATTATCTTACGTAAACTGCTTTATTTTCACTGACTTCTTAATAACACTGGCAAATGCAACTAATTAGACTGCCTAACAAAAAAAAAAAAATTTGTAAAGAAAAAAAAAATGTACACAGCACATGATGACAAATTGTCAGATAACAAATCTATCTGATACAAGCACACAACAATGATACTGCATGAAAGAATGCATTGTCAGAAATAAGCATTTAGTGAGCATTGCTGTTGTCAAATGAGAGAGATTTTGTAGACTAGAATAAGTTAGTCCAAAAATTGTGTTTGCGTGCCATATGCAAATATATAGCCCATGTGTATGGATCTCTTAAAGAAAACCTGTCATTACAGAAAACTGGTGCTGTATTCTTTTTAGAAGCTGTTACCTACCAGGCACCAGTTAATTCTGACATAAACTAGGCTCAGAACCCAAGTTTGTTAGGTTTGCTTTATTTTATAGTTTACAAAACCAAAACCCAGGACAACTGTCCGGGCACTATCCGCAGCAGAGGCTCATGAAGACCTGGCATCCCTGCCAGTATCTTACAAGGCCACACAAACGCTTGCGTGCATGCTCCTGACCTGTCGCCTAACGGCATTTATAAGGAAGCCAGTAAGCTTCTGTGATTGCTGGTTGATCTTCAGCTCTCCAGTGCGTTTGTTCCTGTGTTAACCTTTGTATATGTGGATACCTGTTAGCAATTCGGCTTGCCCCTGGACCCGTTTTCTACCTCCTGATCTGCCCTTGGCTTGTTAAGCAGACAGTCTTACCCTGCTTCACCTGTGTATGATCTTTACTATCCTCCTGACTACACTTGCTCTTGTCCACATCCGGTGCCTGACCTTGGCTTTGAACTGGCTTCTCTCCTGACTCATACTCTACCTGTCCTGCTACTTCCCACAGGCGCCACCTGTCTGCAGACACTATCCCGGTGTCTCCTCTGAGTACTTTGACAATTCGTCTGACAACACTCCAGTTCAGAACATCTTTGCAAGCAATTTCAGCAGGCGACACGTGTTTTTTTTTTTTTTTTTTTTTAAACCGACTCCTCCTATTCCACTTTTAGGGGAGTCTGGAGCTTAGTAACATGAGAAGCCCTCTCTCCATTGGTCTCCAGCACCAGCTACGTGATCACAACTCTGTATTAAATGGTAATGTCTTATCAGCAAAATTCACCTACCTCCATGCCTTAAAACATAAGGTGTCAAATATATATTAGAGATATATTGGTTATCATATTAATTAATACACATTATATTATATTTGATATACATATTAGGAGATTCTAAAAAGATATCCCCAGTAAAAAAATATAAAACCATTGGAATGTGCGAGGTACAAGTTAAAATATTGTACTTGTGGCACTAAGATATGCTTCCTAGGTTGATGTGAAATACAGAACAAAACTAGTCTGTCTACACAGACATCACGAAGAACTTGTACTAAAAATACAACAAGATTCTGGTGTATGTTTCCAGACTAGTTATGTTCACCGTTATAGTTTTACATCAAATATAAAGAGGAGACAAATACCCTACTTTGAAGAGATGAAACGCCCAAGGTCATTCTAGGTACACACGACCCTGAGAGGTTTCTGCAGCTGGCAGATTTCACTATAACAAGCAAAAATCTTTATTCTTCCACTGATTCACCCACACTGGCTGTTACATACTTGGTACAGTCTGAAGTCAGTTTCACTCTGATCCTCCCTAAAGTCATATGAAATATGGGGACCTATTGTATCAATCTCCCTTTTGTGCTACCGGCACTTGCTAGAAGCAGCCTCTAACCAATATAATTGCCCAAAATACATTTTTTTTATGGAACAAGCAAGAGTTTCTTTAACCTAAAGCATCCATTTCCAAAACTAAAAGCTTAATAAGAGCATGCGGAAAAAAAAAAAAAAGTAAGATGCGGTCAAAGTCCAAACATGACATTCTGAGTCAAGAAAGAAATCTTTTCTGTTAACAGGCTTTCTTGGCATTGATCTAAAAGCAGCTATTTTAATAGGCTCAAGAGCTGCATCCTCCTCCCCAACATTTGTCAGGATACATTGCATTACAATTATAAAAAAACACATTTTACATAGACTTTGCTGAGCTGTTATTTCAGAAATACAAAACTTAAATTGAACATATTTCTACAATTTAAAAACAAAGGTAAGGAAAAAAAAAAAAAAAAAAAGAAGCAGCAAGAAATACTTACATAAGCTCTTTGGAGAAACAAACATACTCGTTGCAAAATGTCAGCAGCAGAGGAGATGCACTGGCAGTCTAATTTGAAACATCATTATTGGTTATTTATGACTAGAGGTTATGGGTAATTAGTTGGCAGCAGTCCTAAACTTCAAGTGATTTTGCCAGGGTTTGTGAGTTCTATCTGCAAATTTCTGGACCCTTGAAAACGTTCTGGTTTTTCATTTACAGCTGTATTAAACCCACAACCAAAAATGTAATATATTACAGCTTAGCTTACCAATCCTTAGAAGGGATGGCTGCATTCATTTACTTTTAAAGGATATGTTCACCTCTGGGAACATGTTGCATGTGCCATCCGATTTTAGGGTGGAATATACAAGATGTTCCCAGTGCTTCAAACAAAACGATGCATCGCTCAGAGCAGTGGAGTTTAGGTAAAGATGGTAAGTTGCAATCAGGGTGTTTAAGCTGCACAGCAGAACGCTTATCGCCGAAATGCGTCTGCGCTGTCTGTGTGCTCACTGTTATGGAAAAATAAAATACTAGAGACCTATGGAGTTGCCAGCTGTCTTTTCTCAATGGCTGTATGTTCCCAGTGCTGCAGCTGCCGCTGCACCCCTCCCCGTGGCAGCAGTATGGGGGGGGGAGAAGTTCCCTGTGCTATCACTAGTTGAAAAGAGCACAGCAGCGCAGGCTCCACCCACATGGCCGTGTCATTCATACTTAGAGCTCTGTGGGTCCAAACGAACGACAAGCCCAGGCATCCTTTGTGGCTGTCGGCTTGTAGTTCTTAATGAACTACTACATCGCTGCAGAGTACTGTGGTAGTTCATTAAGTCTTCCTGTCAGTGAATATCAGCTTACCCGTACGGGATGTATGGGCAAGCAGATACACTGACAGTGTGTAGGAGACTGGCATGGTATTAGTGATCTGCTGATAGCTGGTGCAATGATCTACAGGCTCTTACTACAAAAAATAATAAATGCACATTTTTTTTTACCTGCAAAAAGAGGTGCATTTTTGTAGAAGGTTGAACTTATCCTTTAAATGCCTTCTCTTTTCACATGGTGATCTGGCCAGTAACACACCACCTGTGTTAGTCTGGATGAGGGAGCACGGGGCACAGCAGACAGCAGCATTGTCAGTTGGGGGGAAGGGGGTAGTGTAATGCCACGTACACACGAGCGGATTTTCCAAACATCCAAGATTTTTCAGCCGGAATTCTGCTCAAGCTTGGCTTGCATACACACGGTCACACAAAAGTTCGCTGAACTTTCGACCGTCAAGAACGAGTAACATGCAACACTACTACGAGCCGAGAAAATTAAGTTCAATGCTTCCGAGCATGCGTCAAATTGTTTCCGAGCATGCATAGGAATTTTGCGCGTCGGAATTGCTACAGATGATCGACATTGAGAACATGCTCTCAATCTTTTGCTGGCTGGAATTCCGCCAGCAAAAGTCCGATTGAGCATACACACAGTCGCATTTTCCGACCAAAAGCCCTCATCGTTCTTTTGCTGCCCGAATTTCCGATCGTGTGTACGCGGCATTAGTTGTACTAGCAGATTTAGATACACTGACAAATTGAAGCCAAACTACAGCTCACAGTGCACAAGCAGTTAGAGCAACTGTTTATATGTTTATTATATATATCTATATCAACCGACAGAGATTATATATATATATATATATATATTATATATATATATATATATATATATATATATATATATATATATATATATATATATATATAGTGCTCTATCTATATTATATTTATATATCTATTTATCTATATATATATCTATCTATATATATCTATATATCTATATATACCTATATATAGCTATATATCTATATCTCTCTCTATCTTTATTTCGTTATTTTTTTCCCCCTTTTGGGCTAAAGCTTTTACATTTATAAATAAAAGCTGATCTTAGTAAACCCCCCGTCAATTGGAAATGGTTTGTCTCAGCTCTCTAACTGCTACATTTGCAGGAGAGCTTGTTTTGTTGAAAAACAACAGACTTACTGGCAGGATCACCAGATGAAAAAAAAGAAAACAAATGCAGACATCACATCTAAGAAACGCTAAGCTGCAATATAATAGATGTTTGCTTTTGGGCTTAATATCGCTTTAAACACTGAGTATCGAGAGAAATATACCTATATATAGGCTGCCATTGTCGACTTCTCTTTCAGATGTTTCTAGTTGCCTGGTTGTCACTGACTTCAATAATTTTACTGGCCTAGATGAAGAATGCAGCAAGTAAAATCAGATTGATTTTAGGGTAAGTGGCTTAAAAAGCATTTAAAGTAGAACTAAAGGCAAAACTTTTTTTTTATTTTTTAGGTTTTGGATACAGTGGGGACGGAGTAGGACACCTGCCACTTTTTATTACTGCCAGTGCCCCCGTTAAAGAGATTCACCCTTTACAGGCACTGCAATTTATCCACCAAGATCACAAGAGAGACTCTGAAGTCCAGTTGCAGTAGGTTTCCAAATAGCTCAAAACCCCGGCATAATTATGACAGGCTGCCAAGTCCCTGCTGCCAGAGGGAGCAAGGAAAGATAGTCTAGGATTTTAGAGCTTCAACTGTGAATGTAAAGGATCAAGTCCTCCACAGTGTCCACAACTGCAGAGGCCAGTGAGGGCTTGTTTTTAAAACTAATTTATTCCTTAATTAGAATGGCCAAAGCCGGGGGGGGCGTGGCTACCGCGCAACTGCATGGACGCTTAACTTCCTAGCTCCGCTCCAGCTTCGGGAACCGGAGGCTTTAGAAGCAACACCGCCGCCTTAAAATTACCCCAAACGGGTTCGGAGGTACCAGAGAGACCCCAGGATGGCCCGCAAACGGAAAGGAGCAACGCAGCTGAACAAACTGGAAAACTTCTTCCAGCAGAGAAGCCGAGACCAGACCCAAGATGGCGCCGGCCCTGGGAACAGCTCTCCTTCCTCCGTGGGCAGCCCGCGCTCAACAGCATCAAGCCCTCAAACACAGCAAAGCCCTGGCCACAACGCTCCGGGTGCCTCAACCCCTGTCTCCCGCAGCCCTGCAAAGTCCAAACCGAGGCTAGAGCCAGGCAACACGCTTCAGGACAGCATGGAGGAGACCAGAGAACTCGTGGACCCCTTCACGGCCTTCCCTACCTCGGGTAAGCCTGTTTCAGATACTACTTTGAAAGATATGCTGGTCTCCCTCCGCAGCTCAATGCATACGGACATTATGCAATGTGTCACTAGTTTTAAAGCAGAACTAGGGGCGGTTGGGAGCAGAGTGTCTCAGATTGAGGAGAAGATGGGGGAATTTGCTGAATCCCATAACAACCTCATAGATGCCCACAATGACCATGATGAGGAAATGGAGTGGCTAAGGTCAAAGGTCGCAGACCTCGAAGACAGGTCAAGACGCAATAATGTAAAAATTAGGGGGGTCCCCGAGACAATCCCCCCAACACAACTACACCAGTTTGCGCAAGACCTGATCAAGACATTTCTGCCAACCATCCCTGACGCAGACCTACATGTGGACCGCATTCACAGATTACCAAAGCCGTCCCATCTGCCTGACAACATACCTCGCGATGTGCTGATGCGGGTACATTTCTACCAAACAAAAGAACAGCTTATGTCAGCTTTTCGTAAAAACCAACAACCCCCTGACAAATATGCGCACATTCAGTTGTTCGCTGACCTGTCGCAATATACGATGCAAAAGCGCAAGTCGCTATTGCCAGTGACGAAGGCGCTCCGCAATCACAACATTGCCTATAGATGGGGCTACCCGGTCAAACTAACGATCACACATGAAGGTACCACCACTACTATTTCCGACGTAAACAAAGGGTTCGCACTACTTAAATCGTGGGACATTATACCCGAATATCCTCCAGACGCACCCTCTCGCCCTCCACACTCGGATGCCCACCTTGAGTGGCAAACGGTGACTAAGAAGAAAAACAAGAAGCAATCTGATACTAAAGCCTCCAAGAAAAAACCATGACTCCAAATCTACCTGACTAAGGTTCCTGAACTCTGGAGTTCCCAGTTGTGAACTTTTTTTTTTCACCCCTTCGAAATATGGGCAGCAGCTCTGCCCTCAAGTTCAAATACGTATGTGATCTCATAATACGTTGTTTGCTTTTTTACAGACTTACCCTAACCTTCTTTTCTACCCCACTTCCTCCCCTTCCTCTCCGGTCCGACCGACATCCTGACGCAGTCATCCTTCTCCTAATGGAAACCAGAAACCACCACAGAACTGACCACGGTCCTCGTCCACGGTCATCCCGGCCACCTCCAATCAAGCAAAGGTATGGCTCTTATCTTTTACTACTGACTCTCAATGGCAGTTAAAATTGTTTCGTTCAATGTGAACGGCCTCAACCACCCTGCCAAGAGATCCGCGGTCTGGAAAGAGGCCCTCAAATTGCAGGCGGACGTGTTGTGCCTTCAAGAGACACACTTCCTTCATAAAGACTCCCCAAGATTTTGCCACAGGAACTTCCCTCATGTTTTCTCAGCCTCAGCAACTTCTAAGCAAAAGGGGGTTCTTATCGCAATCAGGGACTCTGTGTCATTTTCCTTGCAGGACTCCATATCTGACTCCGAGGGGAGGTTCCTGATAATTATCGGTGAGTTAAACAACAAACCCTTCACGATTGTGAATCTCTATGCCCCCAACTCCCATCAACTGAGGTTTCTCCGGAGGCTCTATAACAAGATATCCCAATCTAAGAAGGGATCCTTGGTCATATGTGGTGACCACAATGTCTCCCCTGATCACTCCATGGACACAACCTCCTTAGCCAAAAAATCACCTTCTCCACTTCAACCCTTATTGAACGCTGAGGACATATATGATGTCTGGAGGTGCCAACACGCTGAAGAAAGGGACTACTCCTACCATTCGGCTAGACACAACTCCTACTCCAGGATCGATTTGATCTTAGTGGATAAATCACTCTTGCAGGCTGTGTCCTCCTCCACCATTCATAACATTACCTTCTCAGACCATGCACCGGTTTCAATCACGGTGGTGGAAGGTCACACACCAAGTCCTGCCTACATCTGGAGAGCAAACTCCAGAGTTTTTCGTGACCCCTCACACATCAAATATTTGGAGAAGAACCTCTCTGATTTTTTTGATATTAATGACTCATCTGTGTCTGACCCCTTTACAGTATGGTGTGCCCATAAGGCGTTTATTAGAGGCCTGATTCTTCAAATCTGTGCAAGGGAGAAGAGGCAGAGGACCCAGAAAGTTGATCTCCTTATTAAGGAGATTAACACCTTGGACACCTCCAATAAAGTAAATGCTAACCCCCAATCAGCCCAAAAGCTCTCGCAGCTTCGTTCTGATCTCAGACTCCTACTCGTCCAGCAATTTGACAAACATGTGCACTATCTAAAGCTATCTCACTACTCCTCGGGCAACCGAGCAGGCAAACACCTCGCTCAAAGACTCAAATCAGCTAGATCCAAAGCCAAAATTGCCTACCTACTACATCCCACAAGTAAAGCTAAATTATTTAATCCCAAAGATATTGCCAACTCTTTTGCAAACTATTACTCGTCGCTCTACAACTTAGCAGAGGACGAAAATACCCCCCAACCAACTGATCAGAATATACTAGATTTCCTAGACTCTATAAATCTTCCATCTCTTAATCCAGAGCAACTTGAAACACTTAATACCCCAATCACAGAAGCTGAGATCAGAAAGGCCATTCATGACCTCCCACTAGGTAAATCCCCAGGTCCGGATGGACTACCTAATGATTATTATAAGTCACTTCCTTCTAATCTAATCCAACCACTACGACAGATATTTACAAGTGCAATGTCCTCTGCCTCTTTTCCCCAGGAGATGTTAAAGGCATTTGTGGTGACCATCCCTAAACCGGGCAAGGAACCCACTACTCCCTCTAACTTCAGACCGATATCTTTACTTAATACTGATGTTAAATTGTACGCGAAAATTATAGCTCGTAGACTGCTTCAAGTAATACCCACTCTCATTGGACCTGACCAATCCGGTTTTACGCCGGGCAGGCAGGCCTCTGATGCCACGAGAAGAGTGTTGAACATCATGCAATACGCACAAACCTGTCGGACGTCTTCTCTACTCCTTTCCTTGGATGCGGAGAAGGCGTTCGACAGGGTGCATTGGGGCTATATGAAATACACATTGCTGAAATTTGGCTTTGCCGGGCCCATACTATCCGCTATTTTGGCCTTATACTCCTCTCCTTGTGCTCAGGTATATACGTCTAACATGCTCTCAGACACTTTTACCATAACCAACGGGACGAGACAAGGCTGCCCTCTTTCCCCCTTCATCTTTAACCTCATGATCGAACCCTTAGCAGAAAAAATTAGATCCCACCCCAACATCTCTGGATTTAAGATCCAGGGTCAGTCCCACAACATTAATTTGTTCGCGGACGATATAATCCTTTTCTTGACCTCACCTGAATATTCACTACAATATGCCCACAACACCCTCATAGACTTTAGTAGGATATCCTTCTACAAAGTGAATTGCACTAAATCTACTATCCTGGATTTAGGGATCCCCCATACAGTTAAGTCCTACCTACAGCAAGCCTTTCCCTATGTTTGGAGTGACAGTAGTATCACCTACTTAGGTATAAAATTAACGAAAAACCTTTTAGACCTTGCAGCAGCTAATTATCTGCCACTAATAGACAAACTTTCCAAGGAGACAAAAAGATTATCCAACACTGAACTCACTTGGACCGGGCGCCTAGCCTCGTTCAAGATGCTACTGCTACCCCAGATCCTATACATATTTAGGACACTAGCGGTCCCAGTACACAAATCACACTTCAAGGCCCTAAATTCTATTATGACCTCTTACATCTGGAAAGGCAAAAGACCTAGGTGTTCCAAGGCCCAACTGACTAAACACAGATCAGCGGGTGGAATGGGATTAGTGGACATTGAAGACTATTTCAGAGCTGCTTCCCTGACGCAACTTTCCAAATGGTTTAACCCTTCCCCTGACCACCTATGGTGCTGTATTGAACAGTCCCTTCACCCTACAAACAACCTGAAAGAGCTACTCCTGGTGGACTCCTGGAAACAACTCTCGCTGAAAAGCCTCCCCCTTTCCATCCAGGCGACCTTGTTGGCCTGGAGGGATCTGGGGAAGGCCTCATCCCACACTGATGACCTTGTGCCCATTGTAGTCCCTCTCCACACACTGTCCCATGTAGTTCCCAACCTAAACACTATAGAGTGGCACGACAGGGGAATCACGACAGTCGACGACCTCTTCGAAAATGAGGAGTTACTATCCTTTACCTCACTCAGACATAAATTCAACCTACCGACCACAGACCAGTACAAATATATTCAAATAGTGCATTTTTTCAGCTCGATCAAATCTCGCCACGTGGTCCTACCCAGGGCTATATGGCGTTATTTCACTGCCGTACCGACTCCCCCCAAAGGTATCTCTCTATTTTACAACACCTTCCAGAACAAAATGCTTTTCAAAAAATCACTCCACTATCAAAAATGGGAAGCCGATTTGGGCTCTTCCTTTACGGATAAGCAATGGCAACACTCCTTGAGTTCGGTATATAAGGCCTCTAAATGTGTAAACCACTGGGAGCTGTCTCAAAAGATAGCTCTCAGATGGTACCTCACGCCTTACAGATTATATAAATTTGGGGCGCTGCCCTCGCAACTATGCTGGAGAGGATGTGGAGCGGTAGGCAATCTGCTCCACATGTTCTGGGCATGTAAACATCTAACTAGCTACTGGAACTCTGTTTTTCGCACAATCTCAAGCATCACTGGTTGTCTCACCAAACCTAGCCCTAGTTTGGCTGTGTTAAACTTGGGAATAGATAAATTCCCCGTTGAATTTAGGACTGTAATCACTCATATTCTCCTGGTTGCTAGGAACCTAATAGCCAGGCACTGGAAAGATAATATTGCACCGAATGTATCGGAGGTCATAGCCAACACCAGAACGCATTATGCTTACGAAGCCCTAATAGCATCCAAATCAGGAAGCTCCAAAACGTTTACCAAACACTGGGATATCTGGACCACTTGGTCCAAACAAGTTTAATGATATCTGTACCTCAACCTTTAGCTCAAAGCTTTAATTGTTAAGCGGCGTCTGGTGTCGGTCGGATCCCCTCCCCCCCCCTGTTATTTCCCCCCTCTCTCTCTCTCTCTTCCTCTCACTTATCCCTCCCTCTCTAACTGTTACATATCTATAAAGTTTACTATGTCACCCCTGCGGGGGATATTTACAAGTATTGAGCAATGTTTACCACAGCTTTTTGAGGAATAAGTCATTTTGTTGTCATACCAACTGGTTAATAACTTGACAATGTATATCTCACTCATACTGTAAAGATACTGTATTTCGTTTGTAACTCGTTTATTCTTTAATAAAAACTATTTACACAAAAAGAATGGCCAAAGCCTGGCCAATGATTCAATTTCAGGCCAAAAAACAGCCTCAAAAGAGTCATGTTTACTTATCTGTCCCACCTCCATGTGCTTCTGATCTGCACTCTTTTGCAGAAATACACTGACTGGAGAATCATCTATCCAAAACTTTGTGTATGTTGGACACCTGCATCCCCCACTGTATAATGTGGTACCACCCACAGGCTGCCAAGTCACTACTGTGTAGGTAATGATATAGCAGCCAGCAGGTGGAGCCACAGCCTGCAACACAGGAAACGGGCATCTGACACACCCAGAAGGGTTGAATTTTAAAGATACTTTGGCTGGCATGTATTTGGAAGACAGTAAAGATTGGAAGCACTGATCACAGGGCAGGCAAGTATTATGGTTCCTCAATATATTTTTTTCTCTATGGCAACAGAGTTCCCTTATATTTTTCTGTAATCTTTGATGGTGTGCAGTTGTACCTTTAACATAAAATCTTGTGCTCCCTCAACCCATTTCAGAAGGCATAAATGCTATCAGAAATATCAGCATGGAGGACGACCAGTCCTCCATGCTGGTCTCTGTTTATAGCTCACTTTGAGTGTTTGCCACAAAAGTTCACTCATTAATCTCTACAGCCCCAGAACCATGACTGTGCATTACAACAGAGGCACCAGATTAAATTGTCTGTAAAATACTGCATTTTGCAGAGAAGAAACCTTTAGTGGAGAGTCGGTTCGCAGTGCATGTAAAATCTTTTTTGTTTTATGACCTAGTTAAATCGTAGGGGAGGTATATGGGTGCTCTGAAAGTAATTGGTATTTCTGGCAAAAAGTCCAATATAACAGTTAAATGGAAGTAGATTTGGTGGGCACCAGGGCTGCTCTCAGAGTTAAAGTGACTGAGTAGTGAGAAAGGAGAAATAAAACCTCTAATTGCAATACCATTAAATGTATTGGGTGGAAAGGATAACAAACACTCACAAGAGTAGGAACAAAATTAGGCTCATCTGTAATAATCTGCACAGCGAAGACCGCAATCACCCATTGCTTGGTGCAGGGCTTGACAAACTTGCCTGGAATCCAGGAGCCAGCTAAAAAAGTTAGGAGCCAGGTCGGTAACGGCGATCCGGACCTGTCCCTGGCCTGACATGGAGAAACAAGTGAGGGGGGAAGATGCCCCCCCCCCACACCTGTCCCCAAGTCATTGCCCATAGCTCCTAAAGGGACATTATTTTATTTTTTCAAATGACCAATTCTTTTAATTGCATTTTAGTGTAAAAATGAGATCTGAGGTTTCTCTGACCCCCCAGATCTCATATTTAAGAGGTCCTGTCATGCTTTTTTTTCTATTACAAGGGATTTTTACATTCCTTGTAATAGGAATAAAAGTGACACCATTTTTTTTTTTTAAAGAACAGTTAAAAAATTCAAAATAAAAGTTAAAATAAATAAAGAAAAAAAGATTTTTTTTTTAACACGCCCCATCCTGCCGACCTAACGTGCAGAAGCGAACGCATACGTGAGTAGTGCCGCATATGAAAGCGGTGTTCAAACCACACATGTGAGGTATCGCCGCGATCGGTAGAGCGAGAGCAATAATTCTATCCCTAGACCTCCCCTGTAAACGTCGCATATGGAGATTTTTAAAGGGTAAAAGTTTGTCGCCATTCCACAAGCCAACGCAATTTTGTAGCGTGACATGTTGGTTATCAATTTACTCGGCATAACATCTTTCACAATATAAAAAAAATTGGGCTAGTTTTACTGTTGTCTTATTTTTTTATTAAAAAAAGTATTTTTTCCCAAAAAGTGCGCTTGTAAGTCCGCTGCGCAAATACGGTGTGACAGACCCTATTGCAACGACCGCCATTTTATTCTCTAGGGTGTTAGAACCCCCAAACATTATATATATATTTTTTATTCTAAGTAAAGGGAATGAGATTGGCAGGCAGTGAAAACAGGCATTGGAAGCTCCATTAGCATTGCTGGCTGTCATACCAACGGCCACCACAAGAGGGCGCCAGATTCCAGAAGGACGCATAAGACTGCAGAGAAGGCCTCAAAGCCGCGGCCTCAATTACCAACCGGCACGGCACATCGCGATCACGCAGGGGGGGAGGGGGTGCGCACGGAGACAGGCTACCCCCCAGCTGTGCCGCTCCAGGTCGCTAATTCTAGTCGCAAATGCGACCTGGCGACCGGGGTTTGTCGAGCCCTGGCTTGGTGTATTCCAAAAAGTTCGCCCTCTATCGCAACACA
Organism: Lithobates sylvaticus; assembly: GCA_028564925.1. Taxonomy (NCBI): domain Eukaryota; kingdom Metazoa; phylum Chordata; class Amphibia; order Anura; family Ranidae; genus Lithobates; species Lithobates sylvaticus. Next base: position 474,577,753 of record CM053029.1, read on the forward strand.
GGAACGGTTAGTAGGCAAAAAGGCTTCTGGGTTCTGGAACCAGTGTGGAACGCATCGGCATGATGTCACACGGCAGTGGGAAAATAACTTGTTTCAGGGCATACGCTTCTTTGTCAAACCGATGGCCGACCAGGAAGTGAGTCACAATTATATACTGGGATCGCCATGGGACTATAAAACCCAGCGAAAGTGAAACATCATACATGTTCAGCATTATTAAATTATAACTAATGGGTGGATAGAGTAGAGATAGATTAGAACAGGTAGAGCTAGATTAGTGTTTATGGTTTTTATTGCTGTCTGTGCCCCCATTAAGTAGATTCACACTCTCTATTTGTCCTGTTTTCCATTATCTTTGAAATTGAAAGTAAAAAAAAAAAAAAATCCCCAAATTACGGGTTGTCCCCAGAAAAGAAATAGAGGGGAAATCTTCCACTGGGGACACTGGTTCTGATGACCTGAGGGTCCCCAAGGAATTCCCTTAATTTTCAGGGATTTCCTCTCAATTCCGGTTTGACTATGGGGCAAGAATTAAAGGGAATTCTCCACAATAGGACACAGATGGCGAAATAAAAAAAAAAAGTTTTGCCTATAGTTCTATTTGAAGTAACACGGACATACAGTAGACAACAACTTTTATTAATTTGTAATTTGTGTTCATGCACTTATTAGGGGCTGCCGGATGAATTTATTATTTCCATAGATATTATATTGGTTGCTCCCACAGTTCTTCACGCATATATGTAGTTTAATAAGGGCATTTTTTTTTTAATTTTCTGTTGCCAGTGTCTTTTTGTATTAATCCACGTTCTTAGTTGCTTACTTATTATTGCTAAATTTGTATGATGTTTGGGTTTCGCTGGATTTTATAGTCCCATGACGATCTCAGTATATAAGGGTGGCTCACTTCCTGGTCGGGAATCGGTTTGACAAAGGAGCTCATGCTCCTTAACGCATTACCTCCCACTGCCATGTAACGGCATCATACTGCAGCTGCATTCCACGCTGGTCTGGAACCTGGACATTATCTCACCTACTACCCAGTCCTGTGCTACAGGACAGGGAGGACTTTTTGGAATACACCAAGCTATGGATGAGTGTGGTCTTCACTGTTCAGATTATTACAGACAGGCCTACTTTTGTTTCTACTCCTGGAAGTGTTTTTTATCCTTTCCACTTACAATACATTTTCCAATACATTTTGTAGTATTGCACTTGAGGGGCTTTCTTTGTCGTTTCTCACTACACATAGTTAAATCTTATGACAGGAGTGGAGGTACAGAATACCATATTTTAGGGATGCACCTATATAGATTGGCCGTGGAAAATGATGGTCCGAAAATAGGGTAATCGGTGTGCTGCCAATACAAAAAAAAGGTGGCGATAATGGCCACTGAAAAACGTGCCATTTTCCCACAATTTTCATAGCATATGTGAATCAAAAATGCAACATGTGTGCGTTTCAATGCATTTCCATAGGGAGGAGCATTACACTGCAACGGATCAGTGTGAAGACATACATACAATTTAAGGGGTGCATTTTACTTGAGCTTATCTTGCACTTTTTTTTAATGCAAAAGCGTTATAAAAGCCATTCATTATCAAGTTGAATATACGGTAATACAACTATATATTAAAAATATATTTATCATTTTTTAAAAGCTGTCCATCTCAGTTTTCGGCTAAGTGCATCCTGAATTTTCAGTTTTGGTCCAGAATTTTAATTTTGGTGCACTAATACAAAATTGTATGTCATTCACAACTGTAGCAAAGAAAAAATTCATATTGTAAATATGTATAAATTATGGTTTGTATATAATACACTTAAAGTGGAAGTAAAGTCACAAATATAACTTTTACCTACAGGTAACCTATAATAAGGCTTACCTGTAGGTAAAAAAAATATCTCCTAAACCTGTACGGTTTAGGAGATATTCCCCGTGCAATGCGCCGCTGACTGCAGCGGCGCATGCGCACGGGGGATTCTCGGCTGAAGGGCCGGCAGAATCCGAACCCTGCCGGGAAGAAATCTCCCGTGCGCATGCGCGGGAGTGACGACATCGCGGCTCCAGCCACTCACAGCGCTGGAGCAGCGATACCCGGAAGACACGCCGAGGCAACATGTCAGCGACCTCGGCGTGGACCAGGTGAGTTACCGACGCTTCGTTCTAAGGTAAGTATTTCATAATGAGCTAGTATGCGGTGCATACTAGCTCATTATGCCTTTTCCTTTATAGGTGTTAAAAAAAAAAAAAGTTCAGCGGCTTTACTACCGCTTTAATATATTGTACGTTATTTTTTTATGAAGTAATGCAAATTAATTTTTTGTATTGTTTAAGTCAGAAGGTAAAGCATAGATTTTATTTCATATGCTTAAACTCTGCCCAAGACTCTTTAATGAAAAATGCCTGAGATTTACAGAGCTCTGTAGCTCAATCTGAAGTGTATGCTTACAAGTAAATGACTCGTCACAGTGACTTCTGAGAAGCTCACTGAACAATTAGTTAACTGGAGATCACCAATGAAGTAATCTCTGTGCCAGCTCCTCTCATCTTCAACTTTCATTTGTAAGATGGGAATTGCAGAACAGGGGCGATTGGCCCTCCATCTCCCATTCTAAATGTTTACAAGCAGAGGATTACATAGGGCTAATGGAAAACAGGTTACAGTTGAATTTAAAAATACTTTTAAATATGTATAGGGTTAATGGGGTGCCTTACTCTTATGCGGCGTACACACGGTCGGAATTTCCGATGGGAGCTTTTTATCGGATTTTCCGACCGTGTGTATGCCCAGCGGTCTTTTTCTGTCGGAATTTCCGACGGACTTTGAATTGAGAACCTGTTCTCAATTTTTCCGACGGAAAACCTTTCCATCGGATTTTCCGATCGTGTGTATGCAATTCCAACATGCAAAATTCCGACGCATGCTCGGAAACAATTCGACGCATGCTCGGAAGCATTAAACTTCCCTTTTATAGTGCTGTCAAACGTGTTTTATGCCGCTGTGTTATTGACCGTCGGAATTTGTGATCGTGTGTAGGCAACACAGCTTGAGCGGAATTCCTTCGGAATTCCGACGGAAAAACCGTCAGAGTTTTTTCCGACGAGAATCCTGATCGTGTGTACGCGGCATTATACTTTAAAGCTATAACAAAAGGCAAATTTTCACATTTAAATTGTAAAATGTAGTTAGGGGGTTTTTGTAGCGGATCCCTGTTGTACTCCGCTTAAGTGCTTCCGTCAGCACACTACTTCCTCCAATCTGTACCTTCAGATATAACAGCACATAAATTGTAAGAACTAGACGAGACTAGCTCAGTTACAAAATGCAACATGGAACTGTTTATTGGAACACATGTAACAATAGATATCCACTCAGGGACAATGCCGCCTCCCTTCGATTTAGGGTGGGGTAAACTGTCCAATCAGCAATAAGGAACACACAGGTATTCAAACATTTGAATAGACCACCTTATCAGCAGGGAGGGCTGCAGGGATGAAACTCCCTCCTCCCCTCTCTGCCCTGCCCCCAGTTTACATGCCAGGAACACAAATACAAACAACCATCCCATAATACACTTATCCTAAGGCAGACAGACACCACAGAACAATGGGACACAGCCACACCCCAAACGATCACAGCAAAGAGTCCACAACAGCATGAGACAACACACAATATTTACATACATACAATATTCCAGTGTGGCTGTACAGCAAGTCTGACTAGCACAGATCTGACTGGGGTTCTCGGTCACCCTGTGCCCCCAAAGGACACAGTGTGATTTACACATAGGAGGGGCCAGGGGAGGCAGACCAGGAGCCCCCAGTGCTCCCCAAGGCAAGCTGGGCTCCACAAGCCCCCCGCCCAAAGTGACTCCCATCACAGTACGCATTAAAATGGCTATGTTATGTTCAAAGCTATCTCTAAAGTACTGCACATCCGAACCCAGCATAATTTATGACTGTTGTCACTGGCTTGGAATACCGTTCATCATTTTCTGCAAAGATATTAGTAAATATCAGCTCACTTAGGTCGCTTGTATTTATCCCTTCAGAGAAACTGTTAGCACAGATTGTGATGGCACGCTGCCTGATCTATGCTCTAAAGTATTCAGCATTCTGCTACAGCTATTCTCCCATTCTGGCATTAGACCACTTCAAGCACTAACACCTAACAAGATCTCTTTCAACCTCTAAAAGGGGTCAGTCTCATCTTTTTAGTATTATCTCCACTGCTTTGGAAAGCCTTATGCTTGGTAACAGATATCCAGGTTATGGTGAATGAAAGGCCCTATAATCACATAAGCTGAGCAGCAGGCTCACCGTGGGATTAAGCCATGCTTCTAGATGTTGCAAAGTACATCTGATCTTCTTCTTGCAGACTTTGCTACAGTGGAGGATGAATATAGCGTTTGAAGCTCCCACTGAAATCACAGGTTACTTGCATCATCATTATAGTAGATCAAAGCTCTTAGTCGCTGAAGACTAAATTAGACTCAGAAGTTTGTGCATTGTAATTGATACACAATGACAGTGCTAATAAAGCTGTCGAAAACAAATGTTCTTTTGCTCTATCAACTTTGCAAGCTAACATATTTTCTCTCGATTTTTGTACCATCTCCTTTTATTGACATGATTGATTTGCCTCTGGTTTTCTTCCTACAAACAGAAAACCAAAATGCATATCACGTTTCAGGCAAAGCAAGGATGTTTTCCTCAGAGTGAATGTTAATGTTTTAGAGACTGAAACAAATCCAGGAAGAAAGTTCAGATTGAACATAGAAGATCTGATGAACATTTCTGGTGGTTGTAAATACCCTCTTAGATCCTACTAATATTATGCAGTTGTGGCACTATACTATTGATACATGTTACAGTAGTGTCATAGAGATGATTTTTTTGCTTTTAAAGACACCTTCAGGCTTACCTAAATTAGTGTGGAAGAAAATCCTTGTTGTGGTCACTTACGCTAAATATTACACATTGTTATTTGAGGTCTCTCTATAAAACCTCTATGCTGGATTTAGGTCTGTGTAGGGTTATGGCATGTGATTTAAAGAAAGAAAATCACAGTGCAGCAACAAGTCTGACCTGAACCTTATGCCTTATGGACTAGAGCTCTTTAACCACTTAAGGACCGAGCCTCTTTTTGAGATTTGACATTTTTTTTTTCTAGTAAATTACTTAGAACTCCCAAACATTATGAATTTTTTTTCTAACACCCTCGAGAATATAATGGCGGTCGTTGCAATACTTTTAACCCACACCGTATTTGCGCAGCGGTCTTACAAGCGCACTTTTTTTTTTAATTAAAAAATAAGACAACAGTAAAGTCAGCCCAATTTTTTTTATATTGTGAAAGATAATGTTACGCCGAGTAAATTGATACCCAACATGTCACGCTTCAAAATTGCGCCCACTCGTGGAATGGTGACAAACTTTTACCCTAAAAAATCTCTATAGGCGATATTTTAAAAAAATTCTACAGGTTGCATGTTTTGAGTTACAGAGGAAGTCTAGGGCTAAAATAATTGCTCTCACTTTACCGATCGTGGCGATACCTCACATGTGTGGTTTGAACACCGTTTTCATATGCGGGCGCTACTCATGTATGCGTTCGCTACTCGCGTATGCGTTCGCTTCTGCACACGAGCTCGGCGGGACGGGACACGTTTACAATTTTTTTTTTTTTTTTTTACACTGCTCTTTAAAACAAAAAATTATTTTGTCACTTTTATTCCTATTACAAGGAATGCAATAGAAAAAAAGCATGACAGGAGGGCCTCTTAACAATGAGATCTAGGGGTCAAAAAGACCTCCGGTAAGCGGCAGAGGGCACCGGAGTGCTGCGCAAGGGGGGCCCTCTCCCGCTGCCGATAAAAGTGATCTTGCAGTGAATCCGCCGCAGAGACCACTATTATCAGGATCCGGAACAGCGTCCGAAAGAGCAGATATGGGGTTATGGCAGCTAGCTGCTGCCATAACAATGATATTCCTCTTCAAACATAGGACATATATCGGCGTGTGGGGGTCTGGAAGTGGTTAACACTGACTTAGTAGAACTTAACCAATATTTCTTTTGTTAAAAAGTAAACTATAACCGATTGACCACTGGAATATTTACCCGCCCCTCCATGACCAGGTCATCTTCTACGATATGGCACTGCGTTACTTTAACTGACAATTGCACGGTCATGCAATGCAATACCCCCCAAAAAATGTATTTAATTATTATCCCACAAATAGTGATTTCTTTTGGTGGTATTTGATCACCACTGTGTGTTTATTTTTTGCCCTATTAACAAATTTTGCACTGATAAAAAAAAAAAAAAAAAAAAAAAAAAATATATTTTTTACTTTCTGCTATAAAAACATACCCAAAAAAGAAAACTGAAAAAAAATAAATCAAACTTCCTTATAAATTTAGGCAAATATGTTTTCTGCTACATGTTTTTGCTAAAGAAAATCCCAATAAGAATATATAGACGGCGTCTACAAACGATTGGATTTATTTATACTAGTAATGGCGGCGATCAGCGACTTATAGCGGGACTGCGATATTGCGGTGGACAATCATACACTAACACACTTTGTGGGAACTAACAATATGCACGGTCACTGTACTAATGACACTGATGGGAAAGAGACTAAACATCTAGGGCGATCAAAGAGTTAACTGTGTGTCTAGCCAGTGTTTTTGTGTACTGCATGTGCTGCTTTTACTAAAGGGAAGTGATGGATTTTATTCCCTACTTTGCAGGGAAAGAAAATCCATTACTTCCCCCTGTCAGAACGGAGCTCTTGTTCTGTGTCTCTGCCCAAAAACATCCATTGCCAAGCACCCGCAGATCGGCTTCTGCTGTGAGTAATCACAGCAGAAGCGGTCCACGGCGGCGTGCACACGCCCCCTAGGCCAAACTGCAGATACACACACACACACACACACACACTTCATGTCAATTTTATTTGACTTTAGATGATTATATATACATATTTTTTCTATAAAAGCATGCAAACTCTTGTTATACTAACAAACAGATAATACAAGATATGGGGATCCTATAGCACTATGGATTGGTTAGAAAGACAGCATAGCAGTAGCTGACAATTTTATCTTGATTTTTCTGATTCAAATCTGAATTGCAGTCATCCAATAAGGCCTAGGAGTGTTTGCATCTCTTGCACCAATGGTAACTTCAAGTGATAGTAAAGGCTTGTTTTTTTTGATTTTCTTTAAAAATAACAAACATGTTATACTTATCTCCTCTGTGCAGTTGGTTTTGCACAGAGCAGCCCCGATCCTCCTCTTTTTGGGTCCCTCTTTGCTGTTCCTGGCTCCTCCTCTTCCTATCGAGTGACCCTCAGCCAGCAGCCTGCTACAGGGGACACCAGAGCCGAGTCAGAGCTCCATGTATCCATTCAGACATGCATAGAATGCAGTAAGATAAAAAACATTCTGCATTTCAACTCCTTTCATCTCCCATAATGAAAATAAATAAGCTATGGACTAGACCGGGACTTTTCTTAGGCCTCATGCACACTTTATGCTTTTACAGCTGCTACTAGGGTGTCTGGCATTATTTTTCCTGCCTCTAATCTCCCCTGCATGTTAGCCTGTGTGTCCATGCACACATAGGCTTTTAGCAACTTTCAGTGGCAGAAGAGTTTAAAAGGCAGAAAAAAAAAAAAGCTGCCAGTGCATCCAGGAGCAGCAGTTTTGGCAGAAAAAACACCTGACGCTGCTCAACGGGTCAGTTTAACCCTTTAGCGAATATTAATTTCAATAGCCAGAAAAAAATTACAATTCTAGTCAATGAAATAAACACCCACGCCCCAAACTCTGCTAAACTGGCTTGAAAAAAAACGCAGCTTTGGTGGTGAGGCCAATTTTTTTCCTGTCAGGAGAAACAGCTTTTTACAATAAACCAATGTGCACGAGACTTACAGTGCAAGCAGTTTAAGATTTATGTTGTGTATCTTCAGTGTTCAAATGATAACTTATGGGAAAACTTGTCTTAATTTTTGTCAATAAGATTATCATCTGCTATAGTACAACAACCATCCACTAACTATGAACAGCTAAAAAGACTGCTTGAGGGAAAAAAAGGGATATCTGTGTTTGAAAAGTTCCAGAATCATCCAATATTAAAACACCACATAATTCTGTAAAAAAACAAGGATGTAAACAAGGATGTAAATCCACAAACTTTTTCTTCTAAGGCCTCGTTCACATGGGCGTACTTAAAGCAGTGATAAATTAGGTTAAAAAAAAAAAATAAAAAAAAAAAATAAAAAACTTTTAACCACGCACCCTAGACCAATAACAATAAGGATAAATGTAAAATGTAATATAAAGAGCAGACCGTAGTGAGACCAAAGGTCTAAATGTGAAAAAGAAATAAAATAGGATTACATTTCCATACCGCGCTCATAAACCACATGAGCGCGGTATGGAAATGTAAGTCCATAAACCACCACAAAAAATCTTCAATCAAGTGAGTGAAGTAATTAATTTTTCTGTGAAGACTAAGGTGCCGTCTTCTACCAATTAATGGGCAAACATCCTACTCACCAAACCGATATGACACCCATTACAGGTAGTCAAATGAGCAAGGGTGACAAAAGATGTATCCTCCAATGGAAACAGCCCCCAAATGAAAGATCCGTTAATGAAGGTTAAGCATATATCAAAGAGAAAAGAGAACTCTTCATGGTGTAGCTTGTAACGATTTATTTCTCATTAAAAAAAAAAAATATATTATATACATGTACACATATATACACACACACACACACACACACACACACACACACACACACACACACACACTAGACGGCACCTTATAATTCAAACGGGAATTACTTCACTCTCACTTGATTGAAGATTTTTGGTGGTGGTTTATGAACTTTTTGTATACGTACTTAAAGCAGTATTAAACCCAAAAACAAACAATTTTGGGTTTAAAATCGCTGTAAGAGCAAATCTGTATGAAAGGCCATGTTCGTCTGCATGGGATGCACAGGTATTCTTTACATCCGCACGCATTCAATCCCATTCATGTTAATTGGGATGCAGTGGCTACATGGTCACTGCTGCTGCTCCCAATCTGACATGAATTTGGGTGCGTGTCCCTGAATGCAGACAGTGTGAGTTGACGGATACGTACGTACCCATGCAGATGTCAAATTGGGAGAAGCTACTGTGTCCATGTAGAAGCTGCGTTCCAATTGACATGAATGGGACCTCCTGCACATGGAAATGTGCATCCATGTGGACAAACAGGGCCTTTCGCATAGGTGAGCGCTTAGGTATGCCCATGTGAAGAAGAGGCCTAGAACATCATTTAAGTAATATTTTTGTAGAGGCTATTAATATTTAATTAAAGGACTTGTTTACCAAGCCTATTTGTTAAATATAACAAGAAAACCTAAATTTTGCATAGGTTTTGTGTTCCCAATACAAGCTGTTCTTTCCATATTTCTCTGCCTATAGCCCTGGAAATGAATTATCTAGGCTCATTAATTGTTCTGCTAGGTCCCATTCACCAAAAGGCCACAGCAAGTTTTGTTGTGACAACTGAGAGCTTAATTGTATTGTTCTGTGAACCATGAATATTCATTGGAGCCAGGCAACAATTAAATGCTCTGTCACCACGCATGTAAATCTGAGGGGAGGGCATGTCCAACCTGCAATCTGTCAGCCTGGCCGCCACAAGGAAAGTGACAGAGAGCCTTAGTGATGAGGAGTAAAGACATATGAAACAAAATGTTTATCCAGGAGGAGTGTTTCTGCCGGCAGTGAGCAATTAATTCCTTTTCAGCACGTTAGGAACTGGCAGGAGGTGTTTTCCAAATCTCACACCAGCTAACAGAGTTGGTACACATAGAATTTTACCATTAACATGTACTACAAAGGACAGACTGATTTAAGTTTCCAGATTTAGAAATTAGCATACCAGATGTAACATACTTCGACATGAGACATAAAGAAATTAGTGTAATATAGTAAGTAGAGAACATGCTGTAATACGTATTATTACATAATTCATTTTACAGCATACCCACCTGGTGCAGTCCTGTTGGTGCAAGGTGCTTCTTATGAAGCTCTGAAAGACAGGTAGCACGTCAATACATGGCATGTGCTATTTTATAGAGAAGTTGCACACCTTACAGAAGTGTTTCTCATCTCTAGTCCTCAAGGCGCCCCAACGTGTCATGTTTTCAGGCTTTCCATTATTTTGCAATGGAGATTTCATCAGTTTCACTGTCTTAGTAATTACCACAGCAGTTTCATCTGAGGGAAATCCTGAAAACATGACCTGTTGGGGCGCCTTGTGGACTGAAGTTGAGAAACACTGTCTTACCAGTTCAAGAAGCGTGCCGTACCAAATTGATGGATGGCAGTACTATACAATCATAGGAAAATAAGGATCTTCACTAACAGACTTTGGTATAGTGATTATCTTCGTCCATTATTCACATAAAGCAACAGGGATCATAGGTCGACCTTTCGGTACCTCGCAAGATCTTTTTCAAAGTAAAATTACCCAAATAAGGGAAAAGATTATCACTATGCCAAGCTGTGCTGGTAAAAAGCCTTTTTTTCCTTATGTGCCATTTCATGTCATGTTTTCATTATAACATTACTTATATATGTTTTAAATGATATGCATTAACTTAAAATGATTGTAAAGTCTCCTTTTTTACTGTTCTATTTCCCTCCTATGTGCAGTTAGTTTTGCACAGAAAAGCCCAGATCCTCCTCTTCTCTGGTCCCTCTTTGCTGCTCCTGACCCCTCTCTTCTATTGAGTGCCCCCTTAGCCAGCTGCTTCCTATGGGGGCAACAGAGCCAAGTCACAGTTCCCAGGTGATTGTAAAGTCTCATTTTTTTTTATTTTTTTTTTAAACAACAAACATGTTATACTTACCTTCTCTGTGCAGTTAATTTTGCACAAAGCAGCCAGGATCCTCCTCTTCTCAGGTCCCTCTTTAGTGCTCCTGTCTTTTTCCTTCTGTTGAGTGCCCCCACAGCAAGCAGCTCGCTATGGGGGCATCCCAGCTGAGTCACAACTCCCTGTGTCCATTCAGACACGGAGCCCTGGCCCAGTCACCTCTCTCCCGATTGGTTGACTTTGATTGACAGCTGTGGGAGCCAATGGCACCGCTGCTGTGTCTCAGCCAATCAGGAGGAGAGTCCCGGAGGCTTAAGACACTTGTGGACATCGCTGGAGAGAGATGGGGCTCAGTTAAGTAATTAGGGGGTGCTGGGGTGGCTGTTGCACACAGAAGGTTTTTTATTTGCATTTTATGCATTTAGATAAAAAACCTTCTGCCTTTACAACTCCTTTAAGGAAATGGCAATGGCCATTGGAATTGTTAAAATACCACTAAAGGCAAAGCGTTTTTTATTTTAGTTTGGATAGTTGGATAGAGTGGAGAGGGATTAGAACATCTGTCAGTTTTTCATTGCCTTGTAATAAAATAGGAAATTAGGGAGTTCCACCCTATTTGTCCTGTTTATCATTATCATTGAAGATGAAAGTAAAAAAATAAATAAATAAAATCTAATTTTGGGTTGTCCCCAGAAAAGTTAGAGGGGAATTCTTCCAATGTGGACACAAGTTTTGGTCACCTGGGGGTCCCCAAGGGATTCCTTTAATTTGCAAGGATTTCCTCTTACTTCCTGTTTTGGCTATGGGACAGGAAGTGATGGAAAATCTCTCCAATGAGGCAAATATGGCAAACAAATTAACTGTGGGTTGTATAGAATAAGGGGGCGCTATGACAAATAAGTGATGTTGTCACAAATAAAAGTGCACTAGTGCTATGTGAACAAAATACAATTGTAAACATAAAAATAACATGAAATAATATAGATTAATCTCAGGAAAAGTCCACATAGTTGGAAAAAGATTCTTTTCACTGGAGTGAGTAGATTTGCTTAGACCATCAACACTTAAAAGGGAAACCAACAGATGCGTCTGACAAGGTCATTGCGACGAAACGTACGTCAAGGCGCATCCCGGTCACGCTTTACCTATTGGAACTTCCGGTTTCCCAGTCCGAGCGGTGGAACGCACTCCGATCTTGGAAGTGGTATGGCCATTTCACAGCGCACCGGGTTTGACGCGTTCGTTTCCTTCAGTGCCGAGGCAAGGCACTTTTTAAATTAAGAGGCCATTTGGCCGTTTTTATTTTGTATGGTATATTTTTATTAAAACAATATTACACCATGGTCCTGCTCCGTTTATATTTTTCCTGAGCTTCTGTGGAAAAAAACATCATTGCCTGGTATATGCAACACAGCAATTTCCCATCAAAGGCGGCAGTTCCTCAATCTGCCAAAGCTGCACCAGACCTGTGTTAAAGGGGTCATGGTGAGTTGGTGAGTAGGCTAACTACTTTTATCCACCGGTTGACGCATCGGTTGGTTTCCCTGTCAAGTGGTGATGGTCTAAGCGAATCTACTCACTCCAGAATCTTTTTCCAACTTCTCTATTATTTCATGTTATTTTTATGTTCACATAGCACTAGTGCACTTTATTTGTCATAGTGCCCCCTTATTCTAAACAACCCACACATTTTCAGTCAATTACAGCACTTTGAGGGGAGCAGCTTTCTTCTAGTAGTTTAATATTTTGTTATTTCACATTTTTTTGTGCGGAGTTCACCTACACAGGTCTATTCAAAAAAATTAACTGGCTGGGTTATGACCCTCTCTCAATCTATCCAAAATGAAAAAAAAGTTTTTCCTAAAGTGTTAAAGTGTTACTAAACCCAGGACCATGCATTCACTATATCTGGTCTCCCACAGTACAGAGAAAATGGACATGCAATTATTTTAGTAAACATAAACTAAATACCTTTTTTTTACCAGATGTATATAGCAGTCTTGTGATTTCCATTAGTTCCTGATTAAGCTTGGAGTTTTCGTACTGCACTGGGCTGTCCTATCAGGATGCAGGACCCATGACCCTCTGTCTGGATAGTGCCGATTGGCCCTGTGCTGATCACATGCACGCTCCCAAGAAAAAAAAGCCCTCACTAGCAGTACATACCAAACTGAGCATGTGCAGCCTGACTCCAAAGGCTCGGTTTTATCCGGAAATGTTCTCGAGTCAGTGGAAGAGGAAGATCTGTGCATACAGGCTCAAGCTGCCTTTTTACACAATGCAGAGGATAAACCCCTTAGGTTCCACAGTGAGTATAACAAGCATGATTTACTGCATATGCAGACTGATTTTACAGTTTTGGGTTAAGTAACATTTTAAGTGTGAACTTAATAAGCTTTATTTTATCCCTTACTTGGTTAAAATAGAGGTAAGAGGGCTACTTTCATTTTATGCTAGCCATTTTTTCCAACTATGCAGAGCATTCTAGGGCCAGATGTAAATGCCTGAGCTCAGTTATTTACCATGTCCTTGTGTCATATAAAGTGTTACAACCAAAAAGCTAAGCTGTGTTTATATATATGTCCCCTTTTAAGGAGGCAGTCATTTTATAATCCTTGTTAAATATAATTATCCAGTCATCACTGTAGGGGCTGATCAACCAATGACACACCAATCACCATGGCTCCATAATAATCACTGTCCGTGAGATGATCAGTAAAAGGCATCTCTCGGTGATATCTGTGGAGATGTGGTTATGGTACGGATTAGGCAGAAAACATCCTTATATGGCAAAGGTATATTTCCTCACTTGCAGCAGATTTCCAATCATGCAAAAGAAGGTATAATGTCAATTAAACATTGTATGTTTAGTATCAATTTAAAGGGGAGTGGTTGGGGAGCTCAGTCACGTTTTTACCTCCCCCAGCTGCAAAGTGTAAATGATGCCAAAATGTTCCTTTTATATTTACCCCCCCCCCCCTATTTGTCTTTATTGAACGTTTAATAAAATGGTAACAAAAGAAACAAATACAAAGCAAAAATAAATAAAAAAAATGGGTAAGCATACCGATCAATGAAGTGGAGAAACAATACATTTTTCCAGATATACAGGTAACCTATGTATTGAAAGGTACAAATGTCGTCCCAAATGAGGACAATATCAATCTCTCAATATGTCTGTTAAATCAGAGAGACAAGAATTCAGGTATAAAATGAGCCACCTTACATGCAAGTTGTAGGAATGTATTAACAATATATTTAAGTACAGTAGTAGTATGCACAAAGATAAACAGTGATGAAATCAAGATTTCAGAGTACACTTGGGATGGGTAAGCCAGGAACTCCATCTAGAGTGAAATTTAGACAGGGAAGAGTTCTTTATTGCAAATGTTTTTTCATAAGCACAGTATTGATTGAGGTTGTGGATGATCTCTCTAGTTGATAGGGAAATATTAATGTTCCATTTCCTTGCTATGTTAGGCTTTGCTGATAGGAATATAATAAAAAAAAACAACTGTTTGGGATGCTTTGGGAATATTGTGTAAATTAATGTGTAAAAGAGCCTGAATGTTGACAAAAAAAAACAGGCACACGCGGAGGGGCACCAAGCGTGGCAACATGCAGAGTGGCAGGAGACCAAGTTGATGATCCAATAAAGGTACCAGGAGTCTCTCATAGGCAGTGCCACCTTAACAGCATCATGGGCCCCTGGGCAAAATAACAGGGAGATGGAGACCTGCAGTGTGCACTATGCCCGAATGGTCAGTCTGCCCCCGAAGAACTGAAGTAACTTATAGAGGGTAAGCTACCATCTGTGGGTTTACAAACTTTAGAGTATAGCCTCATATAATCTAGTTTAACTAAATATAACAAAGTACAATCATCCAAATGGCTAAAGAGAAAGAAGGGGAGGGTGGGCGAGTAGGGCAGACCATACACTAACTCCCAACCTTAATGCTTATAATGGACTATCTCGGTAGTAATAGACAACAACGTAATTGATATATAAAACAAAAACTATTTATTACATAAAAAAAGTGACATACAAAATTCATTTTAAAAACAGAATTGAGAAAAATCAACAAATACTCAGGGCTCCCCCAAGAGATATATGTTGATGAAGTGTGTCTCAAGGATTTGGTTTTTCCTCTACTAGTTTCACGGTACAAACACCGCTTCTTCAGGAGGAAGAATCTATAAGACAAATACTTAAAGCACAAATCCAATAGATTACATTTGAGAATTTATACAGTTAAAATTCAGCAAAAAATCTAAAAACATGTATAGAAAAAAAACGAGTTGCTCAAGGCCAGGTATAAAACCAAACGGCTCAACAAAGCCTTCCCCGTGGCGGACAGGGGATTATGCGAAAGTTCTAAAGAAGGAATACTCCTCTGTTAAAAAAAAAAATAAGAAGGAATAGTGGTAATAAAAAGGCATCCAATATATGTCACTCAGAGGTGGGTAAGGATAAGGGGAGGGGGGAGTGGCAAGGAAGGGGGGGAAAGGAGAGGGAAGGGAAGGAGGAGAAAGGGGAGATAAGAGGAAAGAGGGAAGGGGATGGGGGGTGAGGGAGGAAATAAGATAGAAGGAATGAGGAAAGAAGGGCTTTTAAAGGGGGGGAGAAGAAAGATGGGGTTGGAAATGGGGAGACGACGGCGAGGCTAGGGAAAAAAAGGAGGGGGGAAGGACGGACGGAGGGAAGGACGGACGGACGGACGGACACAATGAAGGTGAAGAAAAAAGGGGGAAGGGGTGAGAGGGGGGGGGGGGGGAGGAAAAAGAAGGAGGAGAAAACAACGAAGGTGGAGGAAAAAGAAGAGGGGGAGGGGCAAAGGGGAAAAGGACACTGTGCTGTATAACATGCTCTAAGGAAATAGGACCGTTTTTATTTTATTATGTTAACCAACACTTTAATTTTGTGGTTCAGAAGGGCTTTATTAATGACAGAAGTAATATACACTGATTCAGGTTATTTTTACCAAAGATATGTAGCGGTATTAATTTTGGCCAAAATATATGAAGAAAAATTACTAATTTCCAAAATTTTATAACAGAAACAAAGAAAAATGCATTTTTTTTAAAGAATTTTCGGTCTTTTTTCATTTATAGTGCAAAAAATAAAAACTCAGCGGTGATTAAATAGCACCAAAAGAAAGCTCCATTTGTGTGAAAAAAAAGGACAAAAATTTCATATAGGTACAGTGTTGCATGACTGAGTAATTGTCATTCAAAATATGAGAGCACCGAAAGCTGAAAATTGGTCTGGTTAGGAAGGGGGTTTAAGTGCCCAGTGGTCAAGTGGTTAAATATCTTTTAAAGGATAAGTTTACCTTTTGGAACATGTTAAACCCATATTCAGAGTTTAATATGCAACTTGTTACAAATGCACCGGCCCTTGCACATCTCCAAGTCCCCATTTTGACAGCGAGCAGGGAATTTTCTTCCCCTGCTTGCAGTCACAAAGTAAAAAGAGCGTGGTCATGCAGGACTCTACCCAACCGGCCGCGTCATTCATTCACAGTATTCTGTAAATAAAAAAATAAAAAAAGTCCTTTGAGGCTGTTGGCTTGCAGTACTCAATAAACTACCAGAGAGCTGTTGATCGCTCTAGGTAGTTCATTGGGCTTCCTGTCAGATTGTAACTGCCTTCCCATATCAGAGGTACAGGCAGAAAACTACACAGGGCAGTCTGCAGGACCGTGGCAGCAGATCATGGGTGCAATGCTTTACAGGTCTCTAACAAAAACACTTAAACATGCATATTTTTTTTACCTGCAAAAAAAGTGCATTTATTATTTTTTTGTAAAAGTGAACTTATCCAGACACATATGCTAATAGAGGCTGTCCCAAAAAATATGACAAGATCTGGTCTAAATAGTTAGCTGAGCCGTCAATAGCCTAACATTGTCTAGGATTTGCTATGCCACTTCTTTACCATACTACTACCTAGGTAACATTTAGCTCACTGTCAGAGCTCATTTCACTAACTACAGTACTGTTTAAAGTTTATGTGGGTTAATTTGCAATGTGTATTCCAAGGCATAAGTGTCCCACTCTGTATTTTCATTACTTATACTTCCTGACAGGTGACATTGTTGTAACACCCCTGTGTGGGTCGCTGTGTTTTATTCGTTTTGTGTTTGTATGTTAGTTACCTGTCTGACATTAAAACCAATAAAAAGATTTAAAAAAGTGAACTTATCCTTTAAGTATCAAATATCTTTCAAGAATTTTACTTTAAAGTAGAACTAAAAAAGGCAAAACTTTTTTTATTTCATTTTGAATAAAGTAAGGAAGGGTTATACCACCTGTTGTTTTTCTTGTTTTGTGTGCCCCATTGAGGATATTTCCTTTTACTTTTTGTCCTTTAGCCAAAACAGTCTCCAGAACTAGTGCTCCCTTTTAGAATAATTTCCATTTCTGTTCTGGTAACAATCCAAAATTGGAGATTTTTTTTTTTACACTATCACTTTTGGTGCAAAGATAAAACAGGAGAAATAGAAAGAGACAGCAATAAAAACTTGACAGGTATTATAACCCATCTACACTCTAGGTTTTCTCCTTTAGTTATATAGTTTAGTTTAGTAATTCTCCCTGTGACACTGGGCCGGGGATCTTCTCCATGCACCCACTGTCACCATTTGAAAACAGTGACGTCATACAGGGCTCCGCCCACATGGCCACGTTATTCATGCACAGTTTCCTATAGTGAATGACTACAAGTACCGTCAGCCATTGCAGCTCGAAGCTTGTAGGGCTCGGAGGGCACTGGCGAGTCCATGGCTCTTAGGTAACTGGCTGACCATATGAAGTAAGAGAAGACCGCTTTGCTGCTTGCCTGCAAGAGCTAGACATTACACCCATGATCTGCTGAGTACAATGATCAGCAGGCTCCTTAAAAAAAAAAAAAATTTTATCTGCAAAAAATTTGCATTATTTTTTTTTTTTTTACAGGTGGACTTATCCTTCAAGTTATTCTGACAGAGCTGTCCATACATATTCAATGAAAGTGCCAAGATGTTTCTGTTACATACTGATAATGTTAGAGAAAAGATGGAGTTATCAGAACTGGAATTTCTGTTTTCCCCAAAAGATTTGATTTAAGGCTGAAATCCAAGCAGGCAGCCTAATACACTGTTGAAATGTATGCATGGGAACGGTTTTACATGCCAAATGATTAGTTATTATGTGTATTCAATTTTGTGATCCAGATACTCCTGCCAGACAGCACAGCCAAGTCCCTGACCTCCAGTTTAGAAGCAGCCCAGCTTTATAAAAGCATGTCCCTAGGCTTCTGACAAAAAAGGAGCACCAGCAAGAGTAATCAACACTTCTTACTCTGCTCTCTTCACATAATATTCACAGTCCGCACACAAGCATTGCAGCAAAACCTGTGTGGTTGGTAGTGCTGTCTCTTGCTCCATCAATCTGAATGTCACTATGAAGAAGATTACAGTATGCCAATATCAAGAATAATATTGGTGTTTAAACTAGATGTGTTCAAAAATTCACTGCATAAATAAATTGGCGTTTTGAGATCTGCCAAGAGTTTAGCTTCATATTACCTGTCCATAATAATAATACCACCTACTGTTGCCACCTGCCTCCTTCAAAGAACATGGTATTCTGCAAGACAGCAGGTAAATGAAAAGAAGAAAATGTTTTGGAATATCCAATAACACACCTGGTGGATGAAAAAGGGAATAGAGCTACTTTTTTGTTGCTCGTGTCTTGAAACGCAGCTGCTCAACCACTGCAGAAATCATTTGACCGATGGGTTGAAAACCTGTTATCTCGCAGCATTCAAGCGGTTCCTCCCTTCGCTTTGTACAAAAAAAAAGCAGGTATTCCACACACCCAGAAAAGTGGAATACTTTCAGAAGCCTGGGAGTTGTAAAGCAGGAGAATTTCAAGACATGAGTTGCTGTCAAGGTAAGGTGATGGTAAGGTGATGGTAAGGTGATGGTAAGGTGATGGTAAGGTGATGGTAAGGTGATGGTAAGGTGATGGTAAGGTGATGGTAAGGTGATGGTAAGGTGATGGTAAGGTGATGGTAAGGTGATGGTAAGGTGATGGTAAGGTGATGGTAAGGTGATGGTAAGGTGATGGTAAGGTGATGGTAAGGTGATGGTAAGGTCTCTCTTCTTTTAGCAAGTATGTTTCTGGATACAAGTGACCCTCTACCATGACAAGGTCACTTTAATTAAATGTAATTACTACCTTGCATTTTATGCCATGGTATGGTGTATTAAAGAGTGTGTGCAGTATGATTCCTAGAAGTTACTAAGACTTTATTTCATTGCTAATCTATGGCACAGCATTTTTTTATACTCATTCTCACCAAATATGGAACATAAACAAGCAGCCGCTCCCAACACTACTGCAATAAATAACAAAGAAGGCTTGATTTGTGCAGCAGCGAGTACATTAAAGCCAATTATCTTCAGAAAGAAATTGAATAAGGAGGCTGCATATAATAAAAATGACAACCTGTGCTTGTCTGAAAAACATCCTGCAATTTGTATTCCACATGCAATTCTTGCGGAAAAAGTAATCGCTTTAATTAAGAGCATTGGAATACTGTTCTAAGTAAATTAAGGTTTAATTAAAAAAAGGAAAACATTTACAGAAACAGCCACAGTAAGTGATAAAACAGCATAAAGCATTAACCTGTCCTATATTAGAAGGACTCTCCTACAGAGGAGGTCTCATTAGCATTGGTGGCCATGTTTCGCAATCTCAAAGCACTAACCAACTGTATCAGCTGAGCTGTTAGCACAGACTTTGGGGGTTCTAATATGTCGAAGTATATATAAATGGAGGGGGATCTACAGAGTTGTAGTAAAAGCACTGAGAGATCAAAAAAAAAAGAATACCAAGTACAGATATTTCCCAGTTGAACCCCCCCCCCCCCCCCCCATATATTTCTCACTAGATGTAAAGCTATTAAACGGATACCATGAAAAACAAATATGAAAACACTTATTAGGCAGGCGTTATATCTTCGACATCTGCAAATATTGCTGTTTCCATCTGTGCACATATTCTCCGATCTATATATCTTCTATATTATAAGAAAACAAATATTGCCTCTTCTATCTGTATGCTTATTCTCTGATCTATACCATCTTCTGCATTATATGAAGCAGTTTCCAGGGACCTATATTGAACAGCGTGTTGCATTTGCAATTATTATCTTTAATTACTATGCTGCTAAGTGAAAACATTTGTGCTGTACCATTTTACCAAGGTTTGGAAAAAGAGCCTTACAACATGTTGTCACAAAACTGCACTACTGCTGCTATAATTTCCTACAGATTTCTAGATAGTTTGAAGTACAAATCAAATAAATTTGGGAACTTGATGGAAAGATATACAGCTCATCAGTAGTAGTCCTACAAAGAACAATAATGGGACTTCTGTGCAATCGCCCTGTCAGATTTTCCCTGCTCCATCAGCACTGTAGGCTATAGCCTGCAACACCGATCAGTGAATTATAACCGTGGGGAAGTCTCCCTGCTGTCAGAAGACAAAAGCTCAATGGGGGTATTCCCCCATCCACATAAAGTGAGTGGAGGGGGCTGATTTAAGGGCTGCCTAAGAAGCAAAAAGTCATGAGAACAGAAGAAGAGGCTTGGATAAGCTTAGAAATATCAAATATACAAGTCCAGGTGAATGCAATGAAATACTACCAACTAGTTTAAGAAGCTGCGAGTCAAAACAGATTATAGGACACTATAAAATGCTTGGTTATATCATATTTTGCCCATGGCTGAGTTTATAGGATTGGAGTTGCCTATCTTGGTATCATTTTGCTGGAAAATCTAAAGATACTGACAGGTACTAATTAACACAAATCTTCTCTACTGGCTATAGACCGATTGGGTCTGCTTTTGTGGATTCACTCCAAGGACCGTAAAGCGATCCTTTGCCCAACTTTGTCACATTCCCTCCATCTCTTGGACTATCTGTAAAACACATGTGCTTCAGTCTACCCATACTCCAGTGGCCCCTCCCTTCAACAATCTCCTCACTGTGTCTCTTGGTGGCTTAACAAGGGACTGATGCCCTAGACTGAAAAGTTTTGCCTCCAAATACTTCTTTTTTTTTTTTTATTCGCTTAAGCAACTCACAGACGATATTTCATCAAGGATGCTGTTTGAGAACAGCGCAATCAGGATCCTGGCTCAAGAGAAGGTATATTAGCAATGTACCTTTTTCTCTCTTAAACCATGAGAAAAATAGGTGGCCTGGGATCAGGACCTGGACACAGAAACAGAAATGGAGGACTAGTCTAGATGGTCGTCCATGGTGCACAAAGGGATCCTCAATACCACTTTGGTTGAAGGGAATCACAAGGTCCTATCTCGTTGGTACATGGTGCCAGCGAGGCTTGCTTAAATTTACCCACTGTGTTTTGGGAGGATGTGGACAGGAGGGGACTGCGTACCGTATTGGGTGGACCTTCTCAAAATTCAAGTGCTTTGGGATTAGAGTGTTTACTCTGATTTAATCTGTGGCCTCTGTTAACCTTACCGAAATTGCAAAAACAGTGTTCCTCGATGACTTGGCAGATTACAACCTTAGACATACTAGATCTCTGATCTACTACATAATACTAGCCGCAAAGATGTCTATGATGAAAGCTTGGAAATTTCCTGGGGTCGGCATTGCTACAAACATAAGCGATCCTGGAAAATGTTAAATTAATTGAATTTGATAAAACTTACATATTTACAATTACCCATCTGACGGGGTGGCATATAGGGGAGTTGGGCGGAGCGACTTTTCTTACTCAGACCTTCTCTCTTCTCTTGATATTTGGAAATCCGTTGCAGTTCTCTCTCCCCTCTTTTCTTCCCTCTCACCTCACCACTTTTTTTCCCCTTTTTTCTTGAAATTCTCTTCCCCCCCCCCTTTTTTGCCTCAAGTCTCCTGTTTAAATAACAGGGGATGTTGACCTGATATGCCTTAAGATGAACGTAGATTTACTGTGAAACTCTAATGTTTATAGTTACTGCCAATTTGCCGATGTTTGATTTTTTTTTTTTAATGTTCTACTGGACACATCTATATTTTGCTTGTTGGCATAGATAAAGGGCACCCAGCATTTTGACATTCCTGGGACACATTGGAAGAAGAGGAATGGTCTTGGGCCACACATAAAATCCACTAATAGGGATAGCTGATGAGCAGGAAAGTCAGGTAGATAACAAGTTAACGATTACTGATATACATAATATACCTGAGTAATAAAACAATTTTTTTTTTTGGAATTTTCTTATAATAAAAGTAAAAGAGGGCAACATAAAAATAGTTTATCAAATACAGTGTCAAATGTCAAACTAACGAATGAATATCTGGTTCGATGGATGGTCTCAATAAATTCTCAAGGCGCTCATCAAATATTTTGGTGCCAATTTTGCCCTTCGTGTGCTTCATCCTTGAAAATAGTTGCTCACAAATATAGGTGCTGTGAAGAGTGGGATATTTTCCTTTGGGAAAATAAAATGTATAAAGAGGTCCAGTAAAGAGGCACTGTCAATTGTTTCTGCAGTCGCATGTTTTCAGGAAGTGTAAATGTGCAGTTTTACAATAACAAAAATATTGGGGGAAGGGTCTTATGAAGCTAAATATATGCTAGGCACCACCTCCCCCTGCAGCTGGCAATGCCGCCCACGGCAACCAACGGAAGAGAGGCAGGAGAGCGGATGACAGACATTCGAAGCTCCTGTGAGTGCCGGGCGATCTCCCGGCTGAGCCTGACATTGTTGCTGAGACAGAAGACGAGCATTCGGCCGATTGGGCTGCTCTGTCTTCTGTCAGGAGAATGGAATGACATCAGGTAAGGCTGCATTTATGGCAATGGTCAGGCTGCGTTTATGGCAATAGTAAGGCTGCATTTCATGGGCACTAAATATTTCAGGATACCATTTGGTTCAGAATTTTTTTTACTTGTTTTCCTCCTCTAAAACCTAGGTGTGTCTTATGGAGCGAAAAATACGGTATATATTTATAAATTTTATTTTTTTTCCAAATATGATAAAGAGGGTAGGGAGGAGGAGGAACAGAACTTCCTCTTCTGGGTGAAATCCTGCTTCAAGTAAATGTAGTTTGAAAAGAAAACACAGGATTTACTTCCCTACCTACACAAAAAAATATAAATCTAACATAATGCCGAAGGTGTTTGCGAACTGACATTTAGGACCTGTGTCAACATGCTACCGTTCGCTTCAAGTGGATTTTGCATTCCCATATAAATGTAGCAGGTCGAATGCAATGTCAAACAATTCTGAATAATCTCAGAAGCATCCCAAATGGATACCATCGACACAAGCCCAAGCCTGTTGAAAAAGGCCCTTACACCGCATTACATTTTTTATTCCTAGACCCTACATATAATATACAAGCGTACATGTAAAAAATAAATTAAAAAAAATCTTACATCAACTGGCTCATTTGCTAATATACGTTTGCCATCGGTACTCTAAAGTTGCCATCATCTATGCAACAGATTAACATAGCAAATCTCTAACAAGAGGCACCAATATAAGTAGACAAGTAGCAAAATATTGTCGTTTTATATCTGTTGTGATAAATGCTTTACCTGGATAACGGTCTGTATCTTTACCCAGACGTCAGCCATGTCATATAGCTTAATGTCTCCATCGTGTTGACTTGTGGGAGAAGCCACGGTCTGCTGCAAATGTCCTAAAACTACTGAGTGTGCAGCGGCCACAGCATTAAACTTATCAAAAAGCAGCTCCAGAAGTTCCAAGAGAAGCCTAGGGAAGGAGCCATTATAAAAACATTAGAGTTGCAAATAAACATCTATATCAATAGCTCCTGTTCTCCATCTCTCCCTATCAGTAGCAACTAAAGTAGGAGGAGGAGGCAATAGAGGGTAAATGCAATTACATAAAGCAAACATTTAAAATGTGTTTATCACATTTAAATTACATATACATAATATAACCAACGGAGAAAAGGATCAGAGAACAATAGTAAAGCTATAGAGTTGAGATGTAAACAACGAGTCATATAGGCCACTACTAAATTTTCAAACTCACTGAATGACAACAGCCTCTAGGCTTCTCATCTTTACTTTGTTAGTTGGAGTGGGTGACATGATTGTAAATGACTGGTACTCCTCAACTCAGTCACCAAGAGCATAAAGTGTTCTTGACCAAAAGCTCCACTTCTGTTGTATTTCTAAATCAGATGAGCATATGTCAAGAATAGTTATTGTACAATCCCCTCTTTCTCTCAGACTTTAACTACCAAAAGTGAAGGCTCAAGCTCTGTTTAAATTTCTATCTGCTCCTATTCTAAAAAAAAAAAAAAAAAAACCCATCAGGCAGCTTAGCAGTGCTTCATATACTACTAAATCAAATTATTCTAAATAACAATGTTACTCTTTTTTGTTGTAAATATAAACAGCTAAATCATGTAACTTAAAGTGGAGTTGCACCCAAAAAAAAAAAAAAATCATGAATGTTCCTAAAAAAATTAAAAACAAACATTTGGAGAATTGTTTTATTTTTTTACTCACCTCTAAATGGCTGTTGCTAGGGGTCCCTTGTAGTCTGCCTCCTTCAGTGCCTGGGCTTGTGACATCACTTCCCCTCGGTGCAGGGAGGGCTCAGCTCTCCCCCTCCCTCTTGTCAATCATCTGGGACACGTGACAGGTCCCAGATGATTGCACAGCCAATCACGGCATGCGCAGTGGGTGCCCGGCTGTGAAGCCACAGCCGGGCGCCCACATTTACAATGCCGGCGCCGCCGAACAGAGGGGAGGACTAGCAGGGCTTCGATTCCCTGCATCGCTGGACCCTGGGACAGGTAAGTGTCTGATTATTAAAAGTCAGCAGCTGCAGTATTTGTAGATGCTGACTTTTCATTTATTTTTAAATGGCAACACCACTTTAAAGCTTATATGCAGACAAAATCAAAAACAGAAAAATCAGCACAAGGGACATGCCTTTAGGTCAGTAGGATGTGTCCCTTGTACGGATTCCACTGCTGTTAGTAGTAATCTTCCTTCATTCTGCTCCCCTCTTCCCTTCAATCCTCCCAGTGTGGTGGGGGTAAAAACAACTAAAGGGCTGTCAAGGGCTCTAATAAAGAAATCCTAACTATTCCAAACATTTCTGCCCAGCTCCGCCATTCATAGAAGCCGTACTACAGAATTCATGAACGGGGCAGGGCCCAATTATGGTGGATGGGTAAATGATTGAAAGCTCATAGCCCTTCATTCACAGATTGCGTTCTATTCACAGAAGCTATAGTATCGATTCTACAAATGGCAGAGCTAGGTGGAAAGAGCTTAATAAGAGCTTGCGATAGCCCTTTAGTTGTATTACTCCCTGCTGAACTGGAATCAACAGGGACATTACGTCAATTGTGCTGATTTTTCATTTTGGCTTCACTGCCAGCTTAGATCCCACCATCTTTGACTACCAATAAGCACCTAAAGTGTTTCACATCATTAGAGGCAACAACATATGTTTTGAGCTGCCAGGCCCAAAGCTGAACAGATTAGTCCCAATTTCAAAAGAAATTTGAAAAAAAAAAATAAAATAAAGACAGCTCTGTCAGTGTTGGGTGTTCTCATGATATTCTTCTTAGGATGTGAAAAAGGAGAAGAGCATCAAAGATCTAATCTAAGTTCAATAAATCTTTATTGCAAAAGACAACAACAATTTAAGTGTGGAAAAAATGTGGCTTTTTATCT
This sequence comes from Lithobates sylvaticus, assembly GCA_028564925.1. Taxonomy (NCBI): domain Eukaryota; kingdom Metazoa; phylum Chordata; class Amphibia; order Anura; family Ranidae; genus Lithobates; species Lithobates sylvaticus. Next base: position 474,603,385 of record CM053029.1, read on the forward strand.
AAACTGTAAAAGACTTTTCTTGGATTACATTACAGGACACAGGGTATTATTTTGAAACACTGGGTTTATACTGCCATCTTCAGGAGAATTGGACACACAGACAAAGCTAAGCTATAAGGACAGTCCAGTATAACCTCTCCAGCTCCCAGCATGCTTCAGTTTAGAAGCAAGCAATGATAGGAGTGGATCATAAAAATAGAAGAAAGGGACCCGTGTTCTGTAATTTGCTCCAATAAAAAGCTTTAACAGGTAAGAAAAAATTGTATAGTTTTAATTTTAACATTATGGAAAACAGGATAGTATTCTGAAACACTGAGAAGTCCAAACGCAGTCAAACCAGCCCATAAGGAAAACAAAAAACTAAAAAAGGCCAATAAGAGCAGCTCAAGATATGAAGTTGGCATCAGCTGAGGCCTGAACATCCACCTAACAAAAGTGTGAACATATCTGATGCTAAATTAAAAAAAATATGAAGCCCTAACCGATCAATTGGAGTGCACTGCGACATCACACGCCTGACGAAGCAGTCCTGCACTGCTCCGAATCTTTCCACTCTTCTGTTTGTGATGTGAACTTCTTTCAATAAAAAAGTTCAGACTTTGTCTAAAGATCCATGGTGTGCCAGTTGGCCAGTGCTGCAGCACCCATTACTTTTGCTCCTATTCCAGGGACGTGTGTGATAGGAATATGGACAATTGGAAAGAAAAGAGGCCCTGAGCCTCAAAACTAGCTTGACCTTGAATAGAACAAGAATGGGTTCTTTATAGGTTCAGCTTCCAAAACTGGCCTTGTATAAGTGATAATGCCTAAAAGGCAACCTTGTAAGAATAGCCAACAGAACCAGGTTAAGATCCAAAAGATATCACTGGGGAACACACAGGAAGAACAGTGCCAGTGGAACCCTGTACAATAGCCTTCACTATAGAGAGTGAGAGGCAAGTCGTTTGTAAAAAAAAAAAAAAAAAAAAACAACAAGGCAGAGGTTTGACACTTGATGGTACTCAAGGCCAACCATTGATCCCGACTAGAATTAAGAAAAGGCAGAATTCGTCCCATATAGAACTTCTTGGGGAGTAATTTTCTTGTTGCGCACAAATAGAAATATGCATTTTAATGTGTTGATAGACTTTGTAAGAAGTCGATTTGTTAGCATTAAAGAGTGCAGCAAAGACCAAATCTGAAAGCCCCTGTCCCTCAGGACCTTAGCTTCACTAGTCAGGCTGTTAAAGTTAGCCGTCAACAAAAAGGATGGCAAACTGGCCTTTGAAGCAAAAGATCCAGATGATCTAGGAATGCTTATGGAGAGATTGATAGAAGCCTGCCAGGATTCCAGGAGTAGCAAACCCAAGTTTGGTGCAATAAGAATCACTGCAATGCTCTCCATTTAGATCCTGCGGAACACACAAGTAAAATGCTTCAAAATGAGGAAAAATGCAGGTTTGTTTGAACAGATCCTATTGAGACACCAGAGCATCCCTAGATCTAGAGACAAACCTCCTGGGTTTATAACTAAACCTAAAAGCCAGGCAGTTTACATTTGGCATCCCCTACCAAAGACAGAGATCTTGAAACACCTCAGGGTCCAAAATCCAGACACTGATGACTGAGGAAGTCTGCCTACCTAGTTTCAATGCCTGGGATGTGCATGGCAGCAAGAGCTGAAACCTGGAGTTCTGCCTAAGGCAGAGTCAGATCCACTTTTTGCTGAGCCGCAAGACTTCTGGTGCCTCCCCAATGGTTGATGTAAACTACTGCTAAGGCATTTTCTGACTGAATCCTTGTCAACTGGCATAACCAAATAGCCCTGAGTTACAAAATATTGATTGAGAGCCTACGTTCCTCTAGCAACCAAGTCCCTTGTACCAAGAGGGTACCTAGGACTTCTCCCCAGCCTGATAGGCTGGCTTCTTTCCTGAGCAGCTTCCAAACCACTGTGAGGAAGGATTTTCCAGATTCCAGCATCAAACATGTAAACCGCTATGTGTCAGAGTCCTAGTGCTACTGGTCAGGAATAGGGAATGGGGGTCTGAATGTGGGAGTGCAGAGACTGGTGTTTGTCCAGAGATAAAAAATAACATTGGCAAGACATTGTCTAAGATTAGCCCCAGATACTCCAATTGTTGTGAGGGTTCCAGCTCTTTTTTCTGAAGATTGTGGACCCACTCAATTCTCTGTAGAGACTGCGCAGTCATTTGGACATTGGCTGACAGAGTTTGTGCGGATTGTTCTCACAGAAGTAGGTCGTTACAATATCCCACTATGGCAATGCCCTAATATTGGACCAGAGTGAGAAATGGGGCTAGCACACTGGTGAAGATGGGAGGTTCCGTAGACAGGCCAAAAGAAAGGGGCCACGAATTTGTGATGATGTGTGCCCACAGTAAAATACAGGTAGCGTTTATGTGCCAGAATGACACGAATATGCAAGTAGGCAACCTTGATGTCCACGGAGGCTAAAAAATCTCTGGGGTGGAAGGAAGTGGTGGCTTATCGGGGTAGATTTTATATGAAACATTTGAACCAGACAAGGTTTATAATCTATAGAGCCAGTTTAGGGCAGGTGACTACTAGCTGTGAGGACAGTAAACAGATTGGAATTAAAACCTTGGAACCACTTAGAACCCCTAGAAACTATAGTTAAGACTTCTTGGGAGAGGAACTGCTCCAGAGAAGCGTGCCAATCTTTGTGCAAACATTGGCAAGTTTGACACGAAGTGGGTTGAAGACAAGGGCTTAAATTCTACTCTATAGCCCCCTAAGACAACCAGGATCTCCAGATATGACCTTGACCAGATTGCGAGAGTTTGGCAGATGGACAAGGTCACAAGGTCACAACAGCAATTTGCATGGCAGGGCCTGAAATGGAGAACAGAGAGCCTCCAACCAAACATCCACAGTGTCCTTGAATGCTGGGATACCCTTGATAGGGATAGCAAAGGTCTTGTTAAGACAAGAAATGACAGGGTCCACAGCACACTTTTTGGATTAACACTCCTTATTAGCATAACGTTGATGAAAACACTTGAGGGAAAACTTTTGCAGGCTGAGGCCACACATGAACGGCTGTAAAAGCAAGTGTATAGGGAAGATTTTAGTAAGTGAAGGCATTTTTAGAGAGTCCAGGCTGGCAACCTTTGGCAAAGTTGACAAAGGCTGCTCCAAGTCAAGAAAAGACCTCAGAATCCATAAAAGGACCATCCTCATCTTCCACATCAGAAGGAGAAACAGCAACTGTTGCTAAAGCAAGAAACAGCATCTTGGGGAGAGGTAGAGGGGGCCCGCTTGTGGCCGATGTGGGCTCAGAACTCCATTAAGGCCAAAAGCTGACTCAAATTAAGACACGGTAGCAGAAAATTCCTCCCTTGACATATAGGAGGAATGAGCCACCCCTGAAGAGAGCAGCAGCTCAAACTGGGGGCAGCGGTCCAGACTTTAATTGCCAGGAGTATCAAGGGAAACACTGGTGTCTGTGTGTGCTGGCAAGACCTCCAGGGCCACTACCACCTTCCTTTGAACCTATGATCTGCCAGTGTATAGCTGTGAAGGAACTCCCCAAGGTGTTCTCACAATACACTGCAGGGCAGAAGGAGTAATGCTGCCTGTTACCATCCCTGAACAGGGAGTCCATAAAAAAGTCAGGTAAGCACTTGGGAAACAAAAAATTACATGAGATTCAAACAGAACTATCCTTTACCACCACTCATATATGACTGTTATAGTCAGCGCTCTGCTGTTAAACTGCTATAAAAAGCCAAGAATTTAAAGGGCAAGAGCCCTTAATCCACCTGTCATCAATCCTGAGGGTCCCCCAGGTAGATAGGCTGGATGTTAGGGAGAAGCCCTATGCATCAATCTTTACTTATTCAGCAGACATACCCCCAAGGGATCTTCAGGGACTGGGTTCCACCCAACAGGTGGACCTCAGCCTTGGACCTGTTAAAAACCCTGTGGCTAGCTTAACACATTGTACCACATGCTTAGGTAAGTATCAAGTGCATGATCCAGTGTCCAGAGGGCCACATTACAGGCTGCTTCTGCATTTTCTTCCGGGCAGAGTTTGGGTACAGTACCCAATGTAATGCGAATATGACACCTATCTGGATACTGCAAACGTGAGCCCAAGTGGCTCTCCAGAAACAGAAGAATCTTGATAGAAAAAGTGTATTGATAAAAAAGTAAAAAAAAAAAAAAAAAAAAAGAAGAAGAAGGATTGGCCTTTCTCAAAGCAGAGACAAGATGTCCTTTCTCCTAAGGACATTAGCAAACAAATTGAGGCATGCTGGAATCGATAGGGATATTTACTGGGTTGTCCTTACAGTTTTGCTTTGCCAGTATCAAATTCTTCTGAACACAGAACCCAGTGCTTCAAAAAACTATTTTATGCCCCGTAAAATATGAAAATATGCATAATAGGAAAATTAAGATGCTACATGGTCAGGCTCGTGTTCCTGGAAGTGTTGTGTATTGTACTGGTATCTTTTATAAGTTTCTTTGTGCCCAATTGCTTTCTATTCGGGCAAAAAGATTTCAAATCGGTTATTAGAGCATCACTAGAATAAAAATGCCAGATGTGCATAAAGTTCATGTTCACATGCCATATATTTGAAGCTATACATCTGCATGTTTTCATACCTTGGTTGATTTTCTTGAGTCACATTTTCCCCTCTTTGATAGCCATTATCTGCCACTTGCGTAGTAGAGCGTTTTACTATCTGTTTTAGTTCTTGCTCCAGGCGTTCTTTTATGGCTTTCACAGTCTCTGGAATCTTTTTCAGCTTCGCCAGACCTTTGATGAGAATTCCCATAAACACAATGCTGTTCTCCTCAGGGTCAGAATCAGGATCTTCTTTAATCTCTTGAAGACTCAGCTCCTTCACTAGGAAAAAATGAGTCGACCAACCAGTTAAATCATCTCCACATCACTGACATTTTGACAACTAGTGGCGTTCAAAGCACTTTTTCTAGCTGTGCAGGCCTTATACAGCTGGCAAGCATCATTATACTATAGCAAAACTCACTAACCAGTGCACCTGGGTACAACCAGCTTATCAGCTATGTGGTAGCACTTAGTGAATCTGCCATCTAACAGTAGACATTTCCTTTCTGAAAACCAAGCCTTTAGCTACCTATTCAAAAATAGGTTTTACTGAAATTTTTTATGGAGAGATTAGAAAAATGAACTCACTGATGACTGACTGATAAAAACAATAGTTATAATTCGTTTTCTCAAAGTTGATCAATTACCCAGTAATTAAAGCGGTTCTAAAGCCACATTTTTTTCCCCCTTAAATTATAAACATGGCATACTTACCTGCTCTGTGCAATGGTATTAGACAGAGGTACCCCTTAACTGCTCTTCTGGGGTCGACTTCTGGCGCTCTCTGCTCCTCCTCTACTGCAAGTGTCCCCATAGCAAGCCGGCTGCCATATGGGCACTTGTGCAGGCGCTCCCAAGCCAGGATGCATGTGTCCATAAACACACACAGAGCAGATTGGCCCAGCTTTCCGCTCCCTGCTCACAGAATTTGATTGACAGCAGCAGAAGCCAATGACTCACCCTGCTGCCTCTCTGTGTCCTATGAGAGCAGAGAGGGAAAGTCCTGCTGCAGACAGTTACAGCACTGGATTAAGAAAAGACTAAGGTAAGTATCTATGGTGTGGTGGAGCTGACACAAGTAATGGGACATCTTTTTTAAATTAATGCAGGAAATGCAGTAAAGAAAAAAAAAATGTTTTGACTGTAGAACCACGTTTAACTAAAAAAGTATAGCATAAATGGGACTTTAATGGCACCACACTAGAGATAAATTTTGTTTAAAAAAGATAGTTAATTGAAAACTTATTTTTAAAATAGAGATGTATAGACATATTACATAGATATCATGTTTTTATTAGAACCACATATTATGGCTGGTGTCACCAATGACCCTCAAATTATAATTTGAGGGTCATTGGTGATACCAGCCAAAATATATATTTATTTTCTAATAAAAGCATAATATGTTGTTATCTCTAGTGTGGTGCCATTAAATTCTAATTGTTCTCCCATTTATCCAATATTTTGATATTAGGGACGAGGCACAGTATATCCATACATGTCCGCAGTACCACTCTGTGCTGACATGGTTTTCTGAATAACTAAGAGTACACATAGTAATATACAACATTTATCAAATCAGCTCACCAGTATCTCAATCCAAATAAAGTGGCCAAAAGTAGACAATGTATTCTCTATAAACTTGAGGCTGCATTCACACCTGAGCGTAGCTTTTCAGGCAGAAAATCGCGCGAATTGCTGCGTTTTTTGCAGCGTTTTTTACCGCGATTCGCGGCGTTTTTTACCGCGTTTTGCCGCGAATTTTGTGCAGAGCAAAAGGTCACTAATGTAAAAAGAATAAAAACGCCCAAATCTGCCCGATTTGCGCGACAAAAAAGGGTCCGGAACTTGTTTGAGCTTCAGGCGTAGGGCTTCAGGCGTTTTGGAGTGGAGATGTGAACCATCTCCATAGAGAATAATGTATTTTTTCCCCTCTAGCGTTTTGTAGCTTCAGGCTTCAAGCTACAAAACGCTCAGGTGTGAATGCAGCCTAAATGTTGTGCTTGGAAGGAATAATTGCCTTGGGAAGATGCTTGAGAGAAACTTGACAAATAGAATGACACTGTGCAGGTCCCAATTTCCACTGATAAAAATTGCTTTTGTAATTAGGATTCTTGTTAGTATTTGAACAAGAGTAAATTATCAATCAAAATACTAATAAAGTGGTATTAAGCCCAAAAGCAAACATTTATTATATTGCAGTGTACCAATTCTTAGCTGTGACAGCTGCCTTGGTTTTCTATTGTTTTTTTTTTTTTTCTTACCTTTATAGCTTCTGGCCAGTAAGTCTGTTTTTTTTAACAGAAAAAAGCTCTCCTGCAAATGTATCAGTTAAGAGTGTTGAGACAAACCATTTACCACTAAGAGGCGTGCTTACAATGATCAGATTTATTTTATTCATTATTTATTGTTTGCTGTAACTGCTTGTGTAACAGCAGGGTGAGCTGGATTTTGGCTTCAATTGGTTAGTATATTTAAATCTGCTAGAACATCTAAACACTCCCCTCCCCCACCTGAGATTAACAATGCTGCTGTGCCCCTTCATCCAGAATGAGGGTCAAGCTAATATAGGAGGTGTGTTACTGCCCAGATCACCAAGCAAAAACAGCCTAAAAAAATTAAAGTAATGCAGCCACCACATCTAAATGATTAGCAAGCTTAAATATACTTGGTATTAGATTTTTGGTTTTGGGTTTAATACCATTTTAAAACAAATCTATACCTGTAAGGAAACAAATATAACCTTTTAAATATTGCAAGCAGATATTAAAGTGATTGTAAAGTCTGTTATTTTTCATAAAAAAAAAAAAAAGCAAAAACATGTTATACTACCTGCTCTGTTGCAGTGGATTTGCACAGAGCAGCCCGGATCCTTCTCTTCTCTGGCCCCTCTTCGGCTCTCCTGGCCCCTCCCTCCTATTGAGTGCCCCCACAGCAAGCAGCTAGCTCTGGAGGCACCCGAGCCGAGTCGCAGCTCTGTGTGTCCATTCAGACACAGAGCTGGGGCTCGGCCCTGCCACCTTTCTATTCTTATTGACTAACAGCAGAGGGAGCCATGGAGCATTCCTCTTCCCGACATCTCCAGCACTAAGAGGAGCTTTGTGGGAATAGTTTGTGAAGAGTTTTGGGAATTCTTTACCACCTAGAAAGGATCTTGTACGTTGTTCTCTTGGGTTTTACAGGAAATTGAAGCCCTATGAGTCATAAGTACAATCCCTGTCTCGTTGCTGACCTGGAAGGTGGCATTTAAAACTTCTTCCCATCTTACCAGGCATTTTGGTGAATGTAAATCATTCGGGTGTATCAGTATGCGGTAGGATTGTGATAGGTCATGTGGAATCGGCCCAAGGGACAGGAAAAGTTTTTCAAACTCTATTAGAACTGAGAGACAGGGGGCGTGGCGACCGGACTCCAGGATGGCCGCTTAACCTGGAGCTCCGCTCGTCCGCAGGAGACATTCGTCAGCCACACACTATTACCGGCGGAAACATACCTCCACAAAAGGTCAGTGAGATCCCGAGAACCGGAGGCAGTCACTAGAGATGGGCCGGCACAGGAAAAACCCGCCACAGCCACCGAAAATAGCGAGCTACTGCGCCACGAACGGCGCCTCACAAGATGGCGATGACGGCGGGAATGCTGACACTCATACCTTACCTCAGAGTCTGGGAGAGGACGTGTCCGGAACCTACCGCACCGATGGCCACACACTACAGACTCCCAGCGACTCATCCTCCGGTCCCGCAACGCCTACCACACGGAGCCCAGTGAAATCCAGGCCGAGGAGAGAATCCCCATTTAGGCCGCAAAACGCTCCGGCCATGGAGGTAAGCGAACCACACTCATACCAAGCTAGCCAGCATACCATGAAAGGAGAATCAATTATGGACTTTCCTACAACAGATGGGCCCGTGTCTGACACTATAATAAAAGACATGTTGATTTCACTGAGATCATCACTACAGGCTGATATGGTCAGGGGGATTAATCAATGTAAAAGAGAAGTGCACTCACTAGGCCTAAGAGTGGACAGAACAGAGCACAAAATGGAGGAATTTACCTCAGCTTATAATGTAATGGTTGACTCAAATGCAGCTCAGGGGGAAGAAATAGGATGGATTAAAGACAAACTAGCAAGTCTAGAGGACCGCTCCAGGAGGAACAACCTCAAGTTGAGGGGTATCCCTGAAGAGGTACCCCCGAATCAGTTACTACCATTTGCCCAAGCTTTATTTTCAACTTTTTTACCTCAGGCTACAGCACAAGACCTCATTGTGGACAGAATTCATAGAATTCCTAAACCGTCATTTCTGCCTGCAGAAATTCCCAGAGATGTTCTACTAAGAGTCCACTATTTCCACATTAAGGATCAAATTTTGCAAATTTCTAGAAAACAAGAAAATTTACCCCCACAATTTGCTAATGTTAAATTGCTCCCTGACCTATCTAGACATACTTTACAACGCAGACGCAATCTTATAACTATTACAAAAGCCCTAAGGAATCATAACATCATTCACAAATGGAAATACCCTGCCACTCTATCCATTGTTCACAATGGCACCACCACCATGATCTCCTCGTTGGATGAAGGTCTAAATTTACTACGTAGATGGAAAATACTACCTGATGCAAACACCAACTTTCCCGCCATAGCAAGCCCATCACATATCCCTAATGAATGGCAAGCAGTGACTCATAAAAAATCTCTTAAAAAATCCGCTGGTATACCAAGCACAGAATTTCAACAACTTACTTGAATGTCTCCTAGGAAGAGTGCCTTATACTCTGTTCCTTGTTACCCTCAGATTACCATTAGCAGTTCCACCTGCTCTTGGATCGCTTTATGGATCCTTTTTTTATCTATATTTTCTTTTTTTATTTCTTTTTCCTTGATATGCACAGATCTCTCAAGAGCAATTTATCGTCCTACATCTACTCCAGAAATCCATATGATGGCTGTCAACAACCTGGAAAATTCACACCAACTGAAGTGAGTACTTTAATGTCTATCCTCCATATCCTTTATACAATGGACCAATGACGATCTCTTGCTTATCAATCAACGCACATGGTTTGAACCACCCGGCCAAACGATTTTCCTTATGGAAAGAGGTTCATAAACACAAGGCAGATATTGTATGTGTACAAGAAACGCACTTCCAACTAGACAACACCCCACAGTGTACCCACAAAGACTTCCCACACATCTACTTAGCATGTAATCCTCTCAAAAAAACTGGAGGCGTTCTAATAGCCCTGAAGAACTCACTTTCATTTCAACACAGAGATTCGTTTACGGATGAAGCTGGCAGATTTATCATTGTCTCAGGCGACATAAACTCTCAACCATTCACTCTGGTTAACCTATATTCACCAAATACACATCAAATTCGCTTCTTCAATAAGGTCCTTCGCAAACTCAAGTCTATGCAGTATGGTAAAGTCCTGATATGCGGAGACTTTAATGCTACTGTAGACCCCCAAGTGGACACATCTTCGGCCAAAATCCGCTCAACACCAGCTCTACAAACCATTCTTCACAAAGAGGAACTGTTCGATGCGTGGAGATGTCTCCATGCTGGTGAAAAGGACTTCACTTTTTTTTCCAACAGACATCGCTCATACTCCCGTATTGACATGTTTCTAACTGATAAATGGTTGTTACAAGATATAACCACAGCTGCCATTCACGAGATTACGTGGTCTGACCACGCAGCGATTTCCTTATCCATTATGGAGAAGGGTGTCTCTTCTTCACCTCCCATCTGGCGGTGTAATAATAGACTAGTACAAGAGCCTTCATCTAACAAACTACTGACACAACACATCACCAATTTTTTCTTAGATAACTATGGTTCAGTTACAAAAACACATGTTTTATGGAACGCCCATAAGGCATACATGAGAGGTATTCTAATACAAATGGGGGCTAGAGCCAAACACCAGAGGTCTCAACAAATTCAAAATATACTCCATGATCTTAGAAAATTTGAAACACAAAATAAAACATCCCCTACCTCAGTAATAACTCACAAGCTTTCTATCCTTAGGGAAAAACTTAGAGAAATTTTATCTCAACAATATGACAGACATATCAGAAGCTTAAAATTGAATTTCTACCATAATGCTAATAAAACAGGTAAACAATTAGCCAACAGATTGAAAGCAAAACGCACTAAGACAAGGATAGCATACTTAAAACACCCCACATTACACCACAAAATTATTCATCCTAAAGATATAGCTGACCAATTTGCAGAATACTATAGTTCACTTTATAATATACATAAGGATACCGCTACGAACCAACCATCTAAGGAAAACATAAATGATTTCCTACAACGCATTCATTTACCCTCGCTATCTACTGAACAATTAGAATATCTTAATACCCCCTTTACCACTTCTGAAGTTGAGAAAGTTATTTCTTCTCTTCCTAACGGTAAATCCCCTGGCCCTGATGGCTTCTCAAATGAATATCTTAAAGCATTTAAACATGTCATAACACCTTATCTCACACATTTATTTAATGACACTGCCGATAGTGCTAGTATGCCCCCAGATATGCTTAAAGCATATATAATTACATTACCTAAACCTGGTAAGGAACCAGACACTCCGGCCAATTATAGACCGATATCACTGCTTAACTCTGATACCAAAGTATATGCCAAATTATTAGCCAATCGTTTATCAAATATTATTCCTTTACTAGTCAAAAATGATCAGATGGGATTCGTGAAGGGGAGACAAACTTCTGACGCAACCAGGAGAATTATAAATGTTTTGTATCATGCTAAATTGCACCGAACGCCTTCTCTGCTGTTATCTATTGACGCAGAGAAGGCGTTCGATAGAGTCCACTGGACATACATGGAGATGACGCTTAGTAAGTTCGGATTCCGGGGTCGTATACTTCAAGCTGTTTTGGCATTGTACTCTTGCCCCACTGCACAGGTATACTCCACAAATGCTTTATCTTCACCCTTTGATATTAGAAATGGAACTAGGCAGGGATGCCCCCTGTCTCCTTCCATTTTTAACCTTATGATGGAACCTCTTGCAGAAACTATAAGGTCTCACCCGCTGATTTCGGGTTTCCAGTTCGGCAACACTAAACACTCCATTAATCTTTTTGCTGATGATGTCATTCTGCTATTAACTAATCCAAAAATTTCTTTACCACATGCTCATGAGGTCCTGCAAGAATTTGGTAAGATCTCATACTATAAAGTGAATTTTTCTAAGTCTTTGATCCTCGCCCTCAAAATTCCACCCAAACTTAAACTTGATCTCCAATCACAATTTCCATATACATGGAGTACTGAAGGTGTTCCATATCTGGGGATTGTCTTGAAAGCCAAAGTTTCTGAACTCGTCAAATCTAATTTGAAACCACTCATTGCCAAACTGGGAATTCAACTCAAAGACTTTTCAATGAAAGAGGTTTCATGGTTTGGTAGGATTGCTGCATTTAAAATGTTGATATTGCCTCAAATACTGTATGTTTTTCGCTCTCTACCACTTCATATCCCACAACATTTTATTAAAAAACTTACTACTATGTGCTGGAAGTATGTGTGGAATGGTAAAAAAGCCAGATGCTCCAGGAACAATCTTATCTCACATAAGAGATTCGGTGGGGCAGGGCTTCCCGATATTCAAGACTACTACTGGGCAGTTAGACTGGACCAACTTAAACATTGGTTCCCGACTAAAGACCCACCAGTTTGGGTAGACATTGAAAATTCATTAATCCCACTATCCATATCCAACGTATGCAATCTTTTACTGACTGATAGCTGGGCTACTTGGGACCTGCGTAAATTATCCCCTACAATCCAAATTTCCTTAAAAGCATGGAGACATGCACTAACTACTAATCAAGATGACGTTATAGACTTACCATACAATATACCTCTTTCTATTCTTAGGACGAAACTTCCCGACTTCCCTATAAATGACTTCATTAATATAGGAATTACGATGCTATCTGACTTCTTCGATGTCAATAAGCTCAAATCTGTAACACAATTGACCTCGCAGTATAACCTTACTACTGATATGGCTCCTTACGCATTTCGGATATTAGAGTTACTTCAAACCTTACCTTCTCCTTTAATTACCATTCCACGCAGACTATGGCAGTTTTATTATCCAAGTAGTAAAGAAGTGAAAGGAATTTCTTATTTTTACAATCTTCTACATGATAAATTACAATTTATCAAAACACCTGCCATGCTCAAATGGGAAGCAGAACTCGGCTCTGACTTTTCGGAGGTTCAGTGGCGCCACGCCTTCTCTGAAATTCATTCTGCATCTCATTGTGCCAAACACTGGGAACTTACTATTAAACTCTCCAATAGATGGCATTACACTCCTTGTCGATTGGCATCTTTCTTTACAGGTTTTTCTCCGAACTGTTGGAGGGAGTGTGGCCACTTAGGTAATCTATTACATATGCTTTGGTATTGCCCTACGGTTAAAAGCTTATGGAATAGTGTTTTTCAACATATATCTACCATTACTGGTATACTCACTAAACCAGACCCTGTCTTAGGTATTCTTCATATAAATATCGACAAATTTCCTAAATCATTTAGATCAGTTATAACTCATATTCTGTTAGAAACCAGATTGCTGATTTTATGCAATTGGAAGTCTAACACTACTATCAATTTATCAGATGTTATTTCTGCAGTACGTAGAAACTATACTTTTGAACGCTTGATGGCACTTAAGAATTCCAAATGTGTACAATTTGATAAATACTGGTCTATATGGCCTAAAGTTTCCTCTCAGGATGATATATAATTCTGTAGATTGTTTATTATAAATGCTCTATATACGTTCTTTGAATATGTCTTATCTTTCATATGTTAAATAGTCGATGGATACTGACACATATCCCACGTTGTGCATATCCTATTATTTATTTCTTTAATGTTTATTTATTTTCTGTATGATTTCATGAAAATACTCAATAAAAATTGAATGATTCAAAAAAGAACTGAGAGACACATAAAACTTTACCCCTTTTGTGTGATTAAAAAAAATGTCACAATTACAATGATTGCCATAAAGGCAGATAGGATTCAAACAGGTCTGGATTTCTGATAAGGGACAGAACTGTCCTTCTGGGTGGAAATGGTGTAGTCAAAAATGTCCTGTCTGGGGAGTAGAGTGAAACAACCCCTCATTTAGTCCTGGCTGGAATTAGAGAATGGATCTTATAACTGCTATAGACCTAAATTAACAGATTTTCCGATTCATTTAACCTTAAAAAGTGGTTGTAAACCTCAGACATGAATTATGAACAAAGCATATTCCCGCATAGTGTGTGTTTGTCTCAATCCAGAGCACAGTGTCATTTCTGTAGGCTGCCTCATTCCTCTGCTATCTGTAGGAGTCACTTCAGATGAGTTATCCTGATACAAGAAAGAAAATAGTGACAGGGAAGAGCACAACCTGTGATTGACAGTCTTAACTCTGTACCTGCATGCTGTGTGAAGGGGGGTGTGTCCCTTGCCTACAATCAGCTCTCAAAGCTCTCCTGATTGATGTAACTTCAGATCTCTGCCCCCTGCTTTTCAGAGAGGAGAGATCCTGTATTATTTCTGAAATTTGAATGGATGTAGGGGAAAGACAACTGTAGTTGCACAGGTACAACTTAAGTAGGAAGATTTGTTTAATCTCTGCATCACCTGAGGCCAGTCACTTAACTGGGTATATGTAAGAGTTTACAACCACTTTAATGTATTAGTATACATTGTGTTCCCTTTTGTGTGTAGTAAACGTTCCAATACTAAAGCATCATGCAGCAATTTTTCTCATTTTCATAAACAGAAGAAACCTTAAAAGCGGAGCTCCACCCACGAGGTTTGCACCCGCCCCCCTCCACTGCAACAATTGGCACTTTTTGGGGTGGGAGGGATGAGCGGGTACCTGGTTCTGACAGGTACCCACTCCAACTTCCGAGTAAGATCACCAACTGGCAATCTACATCATTTCCGGACACTCCTTCTTCCCTCCGATGACCCCCACAAAGGTCCTAGAAGGCGGTGGGATCATCCAGAAAGTGCCTGAAGCCCGCTGTGGCCGAGCATATAAAGTGCATATAGACCACTCTGAATAAGGGGTCTTTCCATGTGGTAATCTTACATCTTGCTTTCACTGTGGTGACTGGCTCACTGGTGATATTGGATGAAGAGAGATTTGTTAAACGCTTCTTAAAGGGGGCTGATCACTTATAATTAATTCACTGTGGAATATTCTGAATTGTTTATTTCTTTATCGTGACTTAATATTTTTTGGGCACTTTTTAGTTAATGTTTTTTATAGCGCAATAATTTAGATAAAAAAAAAAAAAGACCTGCATATTATACTAACTATACTCAACGACTCTGACGGACATTGATACTAAATGATTGTAAGATTTGCTGACCATTGTGGATGACCATCATTTCTAATAAATGAGTAGCATCATGCTGCCCATTATTGCCAGCTTAAATACATACCAGATGAGCAGCCAGGAGTGCCAAACTGAGAGCTATCCAGAAATCTGGGAGGAGTTGACAAGTTTGTGACATCAAGAAGAGGAGCTGCAGAATCTTTTGCAGTAGAGCTGCAACAAAAAAAAAAAAAAAAACAGGACATGCAATGGTTACAAATTGTGTTTTTTTCTATATTGCATGAAAACAGTTAGCTTGAAAATAGAAAAGTAAGCTTTGGAGTGCATACAAGGGTAACAGTCTACCTGCTTGAGACATTGGATTTTTCCAGGTATTTAAATGGCTCAGCAGCTCAACTCAGACATTTTTTCTTCCTCTTTTTATTATGCTGATGATCTAGAAAACCCTTTCCTACTTGTTTCCTACCAAATGAACATGTCAGGTTCTGTCCAGGATCTGGCTGCAGGCGATTACATAGCTAACTTTATTCACTGTAATATCCCTGATAAATTGCACAATCTACCTTTCATACCAGCATCCGAAGCTTTGTCTCATCGTTTCATTCAGCCAGGTGATTTTGTCAGCAGCAGCTCTGCATAATACCCAATTGTCAGCCCAGATCAACCAACTACTCCAAGCACCAAAATTAATGCTGAGATATGGAATTGGGGCAGTAACATTCAGGGCTTCTAGATACCACAAGGAAGCAGCGCATAACCCGGCTCAAAACACCCTTTGGGATTGGGCCTCAGAAGCCTGCATCTGAACTTTGAGATGAGATTTTTCAGTAATTATGGAGGGAAGCATGATTTGGGGCATCGGCTCTTTGAATGCGGTTGAGAGGTTGCAAAGTTTATATAAAAAGGAAGACAACAAGCCTTTAGTTGTACCTTAAGATAAATTTAGCACACCTGCAATTTGCAGGACTTTATCAGCAGTTAACCGATTTCATGTTACCCAGGATTTCTCTTTATAGGAGCTTACATATTCATATACTGTATATTTTAAGTACTGCTACACCTCCAGCTGTAAAATTTAATGTAAAAGTTTTGATACAACCCCAATTCCAAAAAAGTTATGACAATGTGAAAAATCTACATAAAATAGAATGCAATGATTTTCAAATTTCATTAACCCATATTTTATTAAAGAGGAGGGTCAGCTGAAGAACATTTTTTTTTTTTTTTAAAGTCAGCAGCTACAAACACTGTAGCTGCTGACTTTTAATAAGCACACTTACCTATCCAGGGTGCCCGTGATGTCGGCCGTCCAAGGCCAACCCGTCCCTCGGCTCTCGGGTCCCGGCGCCACCATTCGAACTAAGGGAAACAGTCAGTGGAGCCTTGCGGCTTCACTGCCCGTTTCCTACTGCGGATGAGCAAATCGTGCGGCGCTTTGTGAATGGCCCAGTTATTTTATGGCACACACACATGTCCCAAAAGGCAATGGGGCCACTCGCCGAAGAGGAGGAAGCAACACGGAATAGGAAGAGGCAGATAAGAAAGAATGCCTAGCAACAGGGGTTTCTGGTAAATTCAAAAATAAATAAAAAAATTTCTTCAAATGTTTTTTTATATATTAATGCTATTTTTTATTTTAGGGTGGCTTTAAATAGAAATTAGGGGGGGGGGGGGATTTTGAAATTTATGCCAGCAACAAATCTAAAAAAAGTCTGGACAGACAAATATTTGGGAGGAGCGAGTCAACCCCATATGGGTCATTATCACAAAGCAGTTCACATAGCTCAAGTATTAGACTGGTTTCATAATTCTTCTTCTCCTTACGTCATCAGGGAAATTCTATATATTTTTGTGTTCTAGCAACTCTTAAAATATGGTAACGCTCACTTAACATTCCTTTATTATGTTTTTACATAAGTCCACTAAAGCCACTCACAGTTACAATCAAAGCCTCCTCCCTCTTTTGCTACTTCTAAAATCCATTCCTTAATGACTGATATTACTGATTCAACGGGCCTGAAACCTTTGACACAACTGAATGAGTTCTCCCCGTCAATCAAGCAGGTGGCTATTGTATTTTCAACTTTGTAACTTCTATAGTTCATTAAAAACAAGAGGCGATCTTCATGGTCCCCTTACCGTTTTTGAATCTCTGTGTACACAACCTGACCCCCCTACACATACTGTTTCTCATCTCTATAATTTTCTCCTAACAGAGATATTTTCTGACAAACCTTCTTACTTTGTGGAATGAGAAAGGGAGCTGGGAGTTTTTTTTTTTTTTTTTGCAGAAGAAGAAGTTGGTAAATCCTGTATATGGACCCATAAATCTTCTGTTGCAAATAAAATACAGGAACAGGAAGTCATTATGAGATGGTATTGCTGTCCTTGGAAACTACACATAATATTGCCAAACACATCAGACCAATGTTGGCGATGTCCATCTCATGTGGGCACCATGCAACATATGGTGGAGTTGCCCTACTTTGCACCCATTTTGGGACAATGCGTTTAAAATATATAGTGCTTTGCCTAAGAGACAGTGCCCCAAACTCCCTAAATAGCACTATTTTCTATGTTCCCAAAACTGCCTCAAGAGTTAAGGGGATCTTTTGTTTCTTTTTAGTGGCTGCCAGGGTGATAATACCAAGATATTGGAAATCCCAGTACACTCCAATAATAAAATGGATAACCGAATTAAAAGAGCTTATGAGAATGGAAAAACTATTGGTGCAGCTACACAACCAATATTCTTATTTCTAGGATGTATGGCTCCACTGGATATCTTTTATGAAAACCCTGACTATACAACCTTACTATCCTAAAAAGTCCCCTGATGAAGTCACGTGCATGTGACGAAACGTAGGGAGTGGCAGGACCAGATACCGGAAGTATTGTGAGACTAGCATCTATCTGCTGTTAGCTGCTGGAATTATTAGTTTATGTAAGAATCTTTTATCCATTTATTAAATATTTAGTTGAAGGGGCATGGTCAAGATGGCGACCTAGGAGGACGTGTGTGACGGGAGCTCCGCACTATACTTGCCTTTTTATCCGTTTAAAGTGGTTGAAACTCACCCTCTGACACCTATAAGTGTGCTAGCTGGCTCCGGGCATGAAAAGAGGGAACTCCGGCTCACAGAAGAAGCGGCAACAGCCTCAAAAGTCCCCGCCGCCCGCTCAAGGCCCACGTGCAGCTCCCAGCTCTAATATGGCGTCTCAGGCGGAACAGCAGGAGGCGGCCTCGCTGGGAACGGACCAATTCACGGCCCTTATGCAGGCTATCACGGGCTGCCAGACTACCCTCACAGCAAAAATAGAGCAAATGCCGCTGGAAATGGGTCTAATAAGAAGGGACATGGACAAGTATCGGGACAGGCTGTCGGAGGCGGAAAGGAGAGTGGGAGATACCGAGGACACGGTCCGGGCGCATGGAGACTCCATCCGAACCCTGCAGGTCAAGATGAAGGCTGTGGAGGCCCGCGCTGAGGACCAGGAGAACCGGAACAACAACCTCCGCCTCGTGGGCCTCCCGGAGGGTGCGGAGGGCCGAGATCCGGCAGCATTTACAGAACACCTGTTGCGGTCTCTCCTGCCGCAGGCGGTCTTTTCCCCCTACTTCACGATCGAACGAGCCCACAGAATGCCGTCGGTCAGGGGCCCGCCTGGGACCCCGCCGAGGACCTTCATCTTCCGATTATTGAATTTTCAGGACCGGGACCTGATATTAAGAGAAGCAAGAAAAGTGGGAGAGCTGCGTCATGAGAATACCAAAATAATGTTGTTCCCCGACTACTCCATTGAAACACAGCGCCTCAGACGCACCTTCGATCAAGTCAAGGCACAACTCCGCGCCAAAGGCCTAAAGTACAACATGATATTCCCGGCCAGACTGCGGGTAGTGGATGGTGAGACGACTAAGTTCTTTACCTCTCCGGATGAAGCCTCACGCTGGGTGGACTCGCTACCTCGGGACCGCTAACACTGCCGCCTACTACCCAAGATCAGTACTGCTCTCATGGTGCCCCGTTACTGAATGTCCCTTCCGTGAAAGAAGACCCGATGGCCCCTGATATCACGTGAACTTTGTCTGCCCGTCAGCCTTAGACCTAAAGCCCTGACTACTTGCTGGGCGGACATTGCCCGAACAGTTCTGCTAGGCTCGGGGGTAAAGAGAAGGGGAGGACTGAGTCTTCACAGCGTGCCCTCACTGCCGCATACCGCTGGTCAGCGGGACGTGTTCCCCCCTTCCATTTTTTCACTTTTTACTCCCCCCCCCGCGGTATCCCGCGGTGACCGCCAGAGCCTCTGATGCCCTGCGGTTGTCGCCATGCGGGGGGACGGGTATGGGAGGAGGCGAAGAGCTGTTGCACATGTTGCACTGATAACTGTTGTGGACGAGGAAGTACTTTACCCCTGCTATTGACTGCGCCTCTCCCGTCCTCTCCACCTCTGCAAGCTCCCTGCAGGGACGCGGTGTATCCACCTTACGGATGGTGGGAGAAGGGGGGGACGAGATCACCTGAGCCAGGCTATGGCAGACTGAGATGGGTCTAACTAACTTTCTTCCGGGACAGATTATCGATGAGCAGGACATCTTGACTTGATACCCGGTTGGTATGGTGGATAGCCGGAGCCCTTAGCCCTTGCTGAGGGACTGTTCACAGCTGGACACACATTTTTTACTGTTTTGTTTTTCACTTTTCTTTTTTCACCCTTTTTTGGTGGGTGATACTACTACACGCAAGTAACATGGTGGGGAGCCCTCTGCTACCCCCCTCCTTGATGGGAACTGTCCCAGAAGTGCTGCCGTACAGTACTACCCCCATAGGAGACCTTCCTATCTAGGAACTGTTTGGTTTGGGCTGTTGGGGGATCCAGGCACCCAGTGCTATGTTTGGCAGGGTGCGGGGAGGGATGGGATGGGTGTTTAAGTTTTGTTCTGTTTTCTTCCTTTTCTTTATTTCTTTTTGTTTTAAAGTACATAAGGTATATCTTAGACAGGTATGTGTCAGACATTGCATATGGATAAAGTGGTTACTATTGGTCTATTGGCTGTTTACAATGTGGGGTGGTGGGTCTGGGTTGCCACAGTGCGGGTGGGGTGGCCTCCCCCCCAGGGTTCAGCTTGCCCGGGGAACGTCCCCCTGTGGATACACTCACCTTAAAACATGGCTGGCTTGACAATCTTGTCATGGAACGTCCGTGGCCTTAACAATAAAATTAAACGCTCCCTGGTATTTGATTACCTTAAACGGTACAACCCCCACATATGCATCCTACAGGAAACGCACCTAATAGGAAGCAAAATCCTTAGCTTGAAACGCCCTTGGGTGGGTAGGCACTTCCACGCTACCCACACAGGTTATTCCCGGGGGGTGAGCATTTTAGTACGCAAAACCCTTAACTTTGAGCTCCATGATGTCAAGCTGGACCCTGGGGGTCGGTATGTCATATTGCACGCATGTATAGACACTGTTGATATGGTGGTGGTGGGCGTGTACTTACCTCCTCCGGCTGATCTCTCCATACTACATGATATTATCCCTCTTTTGACACAATACCATACGGATAACTTGCTATTTTTGGGGGACTTTAATACTGCCCCGAACCCCTCAATTGATAGACTGACGTCCGGACTGACTACTGGGTCTACCCTGTCTAGGTGGGCGGGTCTGTTCGGGTTGGAGGATGTTTGGAGATGGAAGAACCCCCTGGCTAGGGAGTACACCTGCCACTCACACTCACACAACTCGCTATCGCGTATTGACCTAATCTACGCTAGCGTTACTATGCTCCACAGGATTAGGGAGATTAAGATCTTACCTCGAGGCATCTCAGACCACTCGCCTATACTCTGTAGTTTGAAGACAGTGATAGCACCCTCTGACAAAATCTGGCGTCTCTCTCGATTTTGGATAAATAACCCCACTATAGAATTTGAGATCGCTACTTTGATTAATCAATATTGGCGGACTAATGCTGGGACCACCTCACCGGGTAACGACTGGGATGCCTTCAAGGCATATATTAGAGGATGCTACTTATCCTCCATAGCAAGGGAACGACGAAACGACCAGATCGTCCTGGAAGAATTGGAAAGCGGGGCACGCGCCCTTGAGGATAGGTTTGTCCAGACAGCCAACCCAGTTGTTGGCCAGGACATGAAGGTGGCTTATAGGGAGGTGTTGCTCTTTAGAACAGCCAAGGTACAAAAGCGACAACTAGCCCAGACAGAGGATATTTGAACAAGGGGACAAGACGGGGAGGCTGTTGGCATGGTTGGCAAAGGAGCAGTCTCCGATCTCCACCATAGCCAGGATACAAGACGTAGATGGCAGCATCATGACAGACCCAGTAGATATAAATAAGTGCTTTGCTGATTTTTACACCAGACAGTACTCCACCAAAGTGGGCTATTCGGCTGATGAGCTGACTGACTTTCTGGACGAGGTCACATTCCCGACTCTGACGCCCGAGGATAGAGAGACCCTTGACAGCCCGATTACAGAGGAGGAGGTGAAGGTGGCGCTGAGCTCCCTTCAGTCGGGCAAGACCCCGGGAACAGATGGGTTTCCACCTGAATTTTACCAACAATACGCAGATAGCCTGGTTCCTAGACTACACAGCATGTTCTCAAAGACATTGACTGATAGCACACTCCCCCTTTCTATGGCACAAGCTATAATAGTAGTGATACCAAAACCAGGGAAGGACCCCCAGCTCTGCTCATCCTACAGGCCTATCTCCCTCCTTAATTCGGACGCTAAAATATTGACTAAAATTCTTGCTAGACGTCTTAACGAGATAATACTGAAATTGGTTCACGAAGATCAGTCCGGGTTCATGCCGGGTAAGGGGACGGATATTAATCTCCGGAGGCTGTATGCGGTCTTGTCCTCGGGGGTCGGAGACACGGATGAAGCGGTAGTGGCCTCCCTGGATGCAGAAAAAGCTTTCGACTCCGTGGAATGGGGTTATCTATGGGAGGTCCTCCGCAGATTCGGCTTTGGCCCTGTCTTCGTCTCCTGGGTTGAGGCCGTGTACGGCACTCCGTCGGCCAGGGTTCGCACGGGAGCTGTTCTGTCTCCGCCCTTCCCACTTGGGAGGGGGACGAGGCAGGGCTGCCCCCTCTCGCCGGGACTTTTTGCGCTTGCGTTGGAACCTATGGCCATCCTCCTTAGATCCACGGCCCGGGTCCGAGGCATAGAAATAGGTCAGCTGCAGGAGAAGGTGTCATTGTACGCGGATGACACTCTCCTGTATCTTACAGATGATGGTGAGTCCCTGCGCCAGGCACTGGGTATCATTAACAGATATGGACGCTTCTCCGGCGTGTGTGTGAATTGGGGGAAATCTGTCCTGTTCCCACTACACTCTGGGATGGACCCTCGGGAGTCTGATCTGCAGCTAAAAAGGGTGACCCAATTTCGGTACCTAGGAGTGGAGATCCACAGAGATCTCCGACAATTCATCCCTCTCAACCTTACCCCGGTGATGTCTCAGATAACTCAGAGGTGTACGATGTGGAGGCCCTTACCCTTATCTCCTGTCGGTAGGGTTAACTTAGTAAAAATGTCACTTCTTCCTAGACTTAACTATCTGTTTAGGCAGACCCCAGTATCTATACCCATGTCCTTCTTCAGGAAGTTGGACAGCCTAGTGGTCTCCTTTATCTGGAATGGGAGGGTCCCCAGGGTGGCGAAAACGACTCTGCAGCTTCCGGTCACACTAGGGGGTCTAGCCCTCCCGTGCTTTCTGAAGTATTACTGGGCAGCGGTCCTGGTGACACTCAAGTGGTGGCTGGCGGCTGAACCTGCTAATCCGGCGTCAGCTGTAGAGGCCTCACTATTAGGTTCGCACTCTGAACTAGGGAACCTTATCCACAGGGGGCCCAAATCAAACGCGAGGGTGACAACCCCCATGAAGGTAACGATTAAAAGTATGGGACACGGTCAGGAAGAAACTGGGGCAGCCCAACACCTGGTCCCCCGAGACACCTCTGTGGGGCAACCCGAGGCTTCCCCACTTCCACTCAATCCCCGATTCGATTCTATGGGTAAGGCACCAGATAGTAACACTGGGAGACATAGTATCGGGGGGACAACTGAGAACGTTTGATGACTTGAAGGATAGTAAGGGTCTTCCAAATAGGATGTTCTTTAGGTTTTTTCAACTTAGACACGCATTTAGATCCCAGTTTCCTGAGTCAATTACCCTGCACATGTCAGACCTAGAGGCAGAGCTCCGATCCCCCGGGAAAGCAAAAACACCATCTACTGTCTATAACATGCTAGCCTTGATGGACACCTCCAAGGTTTCCCAACTATATGAGACTTGGCATAGAGATATACCCGAACTAGCGAATGACGACTGGGAGGAGGGGATCCAGCAGTTCCTGAAATTGACAATTTCAGCTAGAGACAGATTTGCCCAACTAAAGTTTCTGCACCGAGCCTACTACTCCCCGCTGCGCTTGTCCAAAATCTATCCATCCAGAGTAGCGACGTGCCCCAGATGCGGAGAGGGGGATGCGGACTTCTTCCATATGGTCTGGGCTTGTTCATTGATAAAAGGGTTTTGGTCACTGGTCTTAGACGATATAAATTCCATCGGGAAACTAAGAGTCCCCAATAGCCCTATTCCCCTTCTACTAGGGGTGTGTGACTTTCTTGAAGCCCCTCAAAAAGAAGAAATTGTTTGTTTTTTACGCCTCCATGTATGCTAGAAAGGCTATATTCCTTACTTGGAATCAGGCGGTACCGCCCACGAAACAGCTATGGCTATCACTGGTCAACAAGGTCCTCCCGCTATACAAATTAACGTATCTTAATAGAAACTGCCCACAAAAGTTTGACAGGATTTGGGCAGCCTGGGTGGAAGCCAAACACCTGACCCTTGAGTGAGGTGCGAGGAACCATGGGAAGATTAGGCCAATAGGGTATCCTACGTTGCTACTAGCTATTCGGGAAGTCTAGAATAGAAGAAGGGAAAGTAGGAACAAAAAAAAAAAAAAAACAGGACATGCAATGGTTACAAATTGTGTTTTTTCTGCATGAAAACAGTTAGCTTGAAAATAGAAAAGTAAGCCTTGGAGTGCATAGGCACCGACCATCACCCCCCCCTCCCCCCAGGAAAGCTCTGCACTCAATCACTTAGGACTCCTATGCATCTGCGGGCGCCTATAGGGCGCTGAGGCCTCAGGATCACTTTCTGTTATGCTGATACATATCCTATGAGACTACTATATTTTACTTTGATGTGTAAGATCTGTCTAAATGTACTGTAACTTGGAAATGTTATGTTTTGTTACAAATAAATAAACTTTATGTTAAAAAAAAAATAAAAGCTGCTGACTTTTAATAAGCACACTTACCTATCCAGGGTGCCTGTGATGTCCAAGGCCAACCCGTCCCTCGGCTCTCGGGTCCCGGCGCCACCATTCGAACTAAGGGAAACAGTCAGTGGAGCCTTGCGGCTTCACTGCCCGTTTCCTACTGCGGATGAGCAAATCGTGCGGTGCTTTGTGAATGGCCCAGTTATTTTATGGCACACACACATGTCCCAAAAGGCAATGGGGCCACTCGCCGAAGAGGAGGAAGCAACACGGAATAGGAAGAGGCAGATAAGAAAGACTGCCTAGCAACAGGGGTTTCTGGTAAGTTAAAAAAAAAATAAATGTTTTTTTATTTTAATGCTATTTTTTATTTTAGGGTGGCTTTAAATAGAAATTAGGGGGGGGGGGGGGGATTTTGAAATTTATGCCAGCAACAAATCTAAAAAAAGTCTGGACAGACAAATATTTGGGAGGAGCGAGTCAACCCCACATGGGTCATTATCACAAAGCAGTTCACATAGCTCAAGTATTAGACTGGTTTCATAATTCTTATTCTCCTTACGTCATCAGGGAAATTCTATATATTTTTGTGTTCTAGCAACTCTTAAAATATGGTAACGCTCACTTAACATTCCTTTATTATGTTTTTACATAAGTCCACTAAAGCCACTCACAGTTACAATCAAAGCCTCCTCCCTCTTTTGCTACTTCTAAAATC
The DNA here is from genome assembly GCA_028564925.1 of Lithobates sylvaticus. Taxonomy (NCBI): domain Eukaryota; kingdom Metazoa; phylum Chordata; class Amphibia; order Anura; family Ranidae; genus Lithobates; species Lithobates sylvaticus. Next base: position 474,628,451 of record CM053029.1, read on the forward strand.
CATTCCTTAATGACTGATATTACTGATTCAACGGGCCTGAAACCTTTGACACAACTGAATGAGTTCTCCCCGTCAATCAAGCAGGTGGCTATTGTATTTCAACTTTGTAACTTCTATAGTTCATTAAAAAACAAGAGGCGATCTTCATGAAATCTCTGTGTACACAACCTGACCCCCCTACACATACTGTTTCTCATCTCTATAATTTTCTCCTAACAGAGATATTTTCTGACAAACCTTCTTACTTCAGGTTTTTTTTTTTTTGCAGAAGAAGTTGGTAAATCCTGTATATGGACCCATAAATCTTCTGTTGCAAGTAAAATACAGGAACGAAATGACAAAGTCATTATGAGCTGCTGGAATTATTAGTTTTTTTATGTAAGAATCTTTTATCAAATATTTCGTTGAAGACGTACTTCACTATTGGGTCCCCTCTTTTTTATTTGTATCCCCCACTGGCTGACGGGCCTATCGGGCTGGAAGGCCAACGCCAATTGGATACAGGACTCTGGGTAAGAGTCCCTGTCTATCTGAGTTATCCAGTGAACAGTATTATCTAAGGAGGATAGTGAAGATCATACAGCCCCCAGTGGTGGAAATCGGTGGAAACGGATGGGTCTGAGGAGCAAAGACAAGACAAGATATACTTCCTGCATCTACTCACGCTTTTGAATGCGTGCTTTCAGGTGAGAGTCTAGAGAGCACGCTTAAGGATCCCATTCCCACACATCCACCACATCCCAATGTGGAGTCTGAACCACTTTACCATCACTGTTTGGTCACGACACACCGTTTCCCATAGAGTTTGAGGAACGTGTTCTGCACCAACGAACAGCACCAGTCACCTTTTGGACTTTGTCATTGTAGTCCAATATTAGACTGTTTTACCTCTCTCATTTTATATTTACTCACTTCTGGCCCATTTGGGCCGTGTTCTATCACTTATTTGTGGACATTAGCAAATTTAGCACTCTTTTATTAGCATTTTTGGTAGTGATTTGTTATTTATTCACTCAGTTCACACTTTATTTATTCAACACTTTTACACTATTTCATACACTTATAGCACTTGGTGCAAGATTGCAATGTATATTGATCAGGACTGTGTTTTTGATTTTTATTGCACATGAGCGCGAAATCATTTTAATAGTTTATTTTTTATGGGATTGTGTTACACCATCAGATTTTGCAGCTCATTTAGGAGTAATTTTCCACATCTGTCACATTTTAATTGTTTTATTCACTGTATATTTATTTATACCAGTAAGTGTGTGCACACGATCTGGTTTACCAACAGCGCGAAGGTCACCCACACCTTTATCCTAAAATGTCCCCACCTGACTTAAAAAAAAACATATTTCTTTATAGATCATCGGATATCTTGTCAACAGGCCCATGTAATGTGTTCCCCCCCACCACCTTTTTCTTTTCCTCCCTTTTTCATTTCTTGTCTTTCTCTAAATTTAATCATGGTCTTTAATGCTGAATTCTTAATGTGCACTTGCAATTTTATGTTAATATTTTTCATGGCAATCTATGCCAAGATCCATAGGTATATCATTAATATATTTAAGGCAAAAAAAAAATGGCAAAGTAGGTGGTACTAACAAATTAGAGCTGGAAGAACTTTTTGCAATAACTGGTTATAAAAAGAGCATCTTAGAGAGTCAGAGTGTCTCAGAAGTAAAGATGGGCAGAGGTTCCCCAATCTGTGAAAAGCTAAAAATAGTTAATTTCTGAAAAATGTTCTTTAGCTTAAAATTGCAAATACTTAAAATATATCATCAAAAGATTCTGAGAATCAAGGCTGAAATTTTATATTGGATGCTCATGATCTTTGTGCACTCAGACAGCACTGCATTAAAAACAGGCACGATTCTGTGATAGACATCACTGCATGGACTCAGGAATACTTCCAAAAATCACTGTCTGAACAGTTTGCAGTGACATCTAAAAATGCAAGGTAAAGCTTTATCCTACAAAGAAAGAGCCATATCCAAACATGTTCTAGAAACGCCTCCGTCTTCTCTGGGCTAAAGCTCATTTAAAACGTGTTACAAAGTGGAAAACTGCTCTGTGGTTAGACAAATCAAATTTGATAATTCTTTTTGGCAAACATGGGCACTGCGTCCTTCAGACTACAGAGGAGACAGACCTTCCGGCTTATCTGCTTTCAGATCAAAAGCCTACATCTGATAGAAGGAGGGTGCATTAGTGCATATGGAATGGGCAGCTTGCACCATCAATGCTGAAATATATATCCAGGTTTTAGAGCAACATATGCTCCCATCCATCGTCTTTTTTAGGGAAGGCCTTGCATATTTCAGCGGGACAATGCTGAACCACATACTGTATAATTGACAACAGTCTGGCCTTGTAGTATAAAAGTCCAGTTGCTTATCTGCCCTGCCTGCAGTCCAGACTTTTAGCCAACTGAAAATATTTAGTGCATCAGGACTGTTGAGCAGTAAAAATCCTACATCAGGCAAGAATGGGCTAACATTTCTCTCCCAAAACTCCAGCAACTGGTCTCCTCAGTTCCCAGAAACAGCTGTGTGAAAAAGTATTTGCCCCCTTCCTGATTTTTTTATTTTGTTGCATATATCTCACACTTAAATGATTCAGATCAAACAAATTTTAATATTACACAAAAATAACCAGAGTAAATCCAAGATGCAGTTTTTAAATTATTTTTTCATTTATTAAGGGAAAAAAGCTTTTCAAACCTGCCTGTCCCTGTGTGAAAAAGTAATTGCCCCCTCTCATGCTGAATCCTGAATGAACTGCGATTAACCACAATTTTTTGGAAAGCTGAGTTAAATTTAATTTGCCACACCCAGGCCTCATTACTGTCAGACCTGTTGAATCAAGAAATCACATAAATTGAAGCCGTCTGACAAATTGAAGCAGGCTAAAAGATCACAAAAAGCCACACATCATGGCACAATCTAAAAAAATTCAATAACAGATTAGAAACAAAGTAACGTACATGTATCGGTCTAGGAAGGGTTTTAAAGCCATTTCTAAGGCTTTAGACATGTGCACACTGAAATATTTTATTTCGGAATTTCGTTTTCGTCCAAAAAATTAAATTTATTTAGTTACCGTATATACTCGAATATAAGCCGAGATTTTCAGCCCATTTTTTAGGGCTGAAAGCCCCCCCCCCCCCTCGGCTTATATTCGAGTCACCGCCGTCTGCCTACATGAACAGCTTGTCATGCAGACAGACGGCAGTTTTAAAAAGCCGCGCCGCCTCCTCCCGCCCGTCCGTGATAGGCGGACACTAATTTTCCCAGCAGTACAGTGTTCCGCCTGACACGGATGCCCTGTCATTCTCATCTCATGGACGAGGATGAGAGGGCGTCCGTGATAGGCGGAACACTGCACACTGACTGCTGGGAAAACAGCGTTCCTCCTATCACAGACGAGGAGGAGGAGGCGGCGCAGCTTTTTAATTTTACAATGGCGCCGTACACGCTGACAGATCGGGGACAGAGCGGAGAGCGGGGACAGAGCGGAGAGCGGGGACAGAGCGGAGAGCGGGGACAGAGCGGAGAGCGGAGAGCGGGGACCGAAGACCGATGGCAGAGGGCACAGGACGGATGGCAGAGGGCACAGGACGGATGGCACAGGACCTGCAGATCGGCACAGGTAGGCTGCAATGGGGACACGGGGGGGTCTGTACAGGGGACAGGCAGCTGCAGATGGGCATTGCTGGCCCTCTTTTCCACTTACAGTAGCTGCTGCATTTTGTACCCTCGGCTTATACACGGGTCAATGCAGTTTTCCCATTTTTTGTGGTGACTTAGGGGCCTCGGCTTATACTCGGGACGGCCTATAGTCGAGTATATACGGTACTCCCAAAATTCGTTTTTATTTATTTCGTTTTTTCGTAAAAAATTGCATTCGTCTGAAAATCCAAATGAATTAAGGTCGAATCTGTCATTGAAGGCTTATGGTGTCTGTCGAATGTTCAAAGAAGATTTGACGGAGCAGCTAAACTGTATGACTCTGTATAGTTTAGCTGCAATTCCATCCAATTCCAGCAGCAATCTTTTCTCTCTACGTCAAATCTTCTCTCTATGTAGAATAATCTTGGACTAATAAAGTTAAGGTTAGGCACATTCGACCACAGGTTCAATGGACACAGATTGTTATTGTCAGCGTCGAATCTTCTATCTATAACGAACTGTTGTCACAACGAAAACGAAAATGAAGCATTTGTTTATGTCGGGTCATTCGTTTTTCGGATTCTGCACTTTCGTTATCGTTTGTTAAAACGATAACGAAAATACCTGAAATTCGGACGAAAACGAATGCACATGTCCATTTGGAACCCCAGTGAACCACGGGGAGAGCCATTATCCACAAATGGAGATAACTTGGAACAGTGGTGAACCTTCCCAGGAGTGGCAAGCCTACAAAAATTACTCCAAGACCATGACGACGACTCATACAGGAGGTCATAAAAGAACCCAGAACAACATAAAAAAAAAACTGCAGGCCTCACTTGCCTCAGGTAAGATCAGTGTTCATGATTCAACAATAAAAAAGAAACAAACCACAGATGCTGGCGCTTAGAGTACCAATGTACTACTATCTCGCTATCAGTTCACTAAAACACAATATATGAAAAATAAGGAAAAAGATAATAAAAATAAATCAATAATAAAAATAATGGAAGTGAAAAAATATTAAAATAATAAAAATTGATAAAATTTGGAGACAGTAATAATAAAAGTCCACAATAGATCAATGTCCAGAAGGGGGGGGGGGGTCCAATCAATAATGGATGGTGCTGGATATGCAAGCTGAGATAATGAATCCAAGGGATATGTGCACTGTCACTAAGGGCTGCTCCTGTCAAGAGTGAAGTCAATGCGAAATCAACCGGAAAAAAGCCAAAAATAGACGAGCGCCTCTTAGTTAAAGTATTTAATAGTAATATAAAAGAATCAATTAGGCACTTACATGTCAAATTTTAAAGCTTCTCTACACATATTCACAAAGGGATGTTGCCAATGTCAAAGCCATATTTCCAGGAGTGTTACAAGTCCATGCTGCGAAAGCCACAGGGAGCCGGGGAGGGAGCCGGGGAGGAAGCCGGCTATGTCCTATAGAGGAGAGTAACAAGCTGCTCATGGAAGATGGCGTGTGACGTCAGTGCTGGCCGGGGAAACACAACGTGTTTCAAGGCATGTGCGAAGTCCGTGAGGCGCATGTGCGCTCCTTTCTCAAGTGTGGAGAGGGGAAAGCACAGACGGCTCTTAAATGCTCCATAAACAAACCGGAAAAACAGCTGACTGCATTAGTTATACTCCTCTGCCACCCAATCCTATCCCAAGTAAGTGCCTATTGATTATTTTATATTACTATTAAATACTTTAACTAAGAAGCGCTCCTCCATTTTTGTCTTTTTCAACAATAAGAAAGAGACTGGGCAAAAATGGCATCCATGGGAGTGTTTCAAGGCAGAAGCCACTGCTGGCCAAAAAGAACACAAAGTTCTCCATTGAGTACAAAACACCTCCCCTTATATTATGGAAAGGCTGAGGAGTTATATTGTTCTAACAAACTTCATTCCTAGGGTGACAACACTGCTCCCCCTACATACAATACAGCTGTCACCCTAGGACAGGGAGTGTGCCCCTGGCAGGATAAAGAAAAGTGTTGAAAGAAAACACAATTCGGCTACCAAATCTAAGGAAAGGTAAGCTCTAATAAATTAAAATGTTGTTCCTGGGTTTAGAAATGCTTTAAATTTGTAGAAACTCAGGTTTTACCTTACAGTACCTTATACCTACAAATAAGCCTATAAATCAGGCTTACCCATTAGTGCTGCGAATATCTCCTAACTTGCACTTATTAGGACATATTCAGAGTGAATGCAGCCGGTGACGTACAGTGCCGGACCTTCAGAATCTGGGCCATAAACGGTGGCTCCCGCACCGGAGTGACGTCATCGTGTCCCCAGCCACTCATGTAACCAGAGGCCGCGAACCCGGAAGGAAGACAGGGGAGATGGAAGCCCTCAGTGGTGGCAGCACGCAGCTGGAGGGCTTGGTTTTAAGTTAAGTCTCTCATAATGTGCTAGTATGCAATTCATACTAGCACATTATGACATTGCCTTGAAGCAGAATGTTTTTTTTTTTTCTTTAACTGCAATTTACTACTGCTTTAAGTAACACTAATATGTCTTTCTCCTCCACCAGCCTCTCATTACAAGAAGCAGTAAGCCAATGAGTTAATCTCTGTCACTCTGACTTTTCTCCTATCAGCATGTTTACTCTTTATACAGAGTACTCATTGGAGTTGGTTTTCTATTCTCTTTGAGCTATGCTGTACAGCAGATTGCAAAAAGCTGATATCATGTCAAATTCAGGTACCTATACTGCTTGCAATTTTAACATATACATTTATTGAGGTTTTTCAACATATGGAACTTCAAAAGAATGAACATAAGTGGCCAAAAAATGTACTGTAGTTTATTTGAATTTGAATCCCTGAAAAGCATTTCAGAAAACGCAGGAAATCGTATTTTTCCTATTTCATAGATTTATTTTATTTTCTTTAGAGCTATGACCTTTATAAAAAAAATAAAAAATCACTGCTGCTGAAGCAAATATAACTTGTGGAATGAAAAGACATGGCACATATTCCAGTAAAATGTAACGACATTATTAACAAAAAACATAGGTCTACACTTTCCTGCAAATTAAAGAAAACATTTCACATAGGCATTAAAATTATATTTTCTGAAAGCTAAAAGGCACTGTGACCTAAAAAGGCAGCTTGTATTTTAAAGTAATGCAACATTAAAGCAGAACTTCAGCCTAAGGCCCCTTTCACACTGGGGCGGTTTTCAGGCGGTACAGCGCTAAAAATATCGCCTGTACACCGCCTGAAAAAAACGTCCCCATTCACTCCAGTGTGAAAGCCGGCGGGCTTTCACACTGGAGCGGTGCGCTAGCAGGACGGTAAAAAAAAAAAAAAGTCCTGCTAGCAGCATCTTTGAAGCGGTATAGGAGCGGTGTATTCACCACTCCTATACTGCTCCTACCCATTGATTTCAATGGGACACCGCGGCAATACCGCCGCAAAGCGGCACTACGGCGGCGCTTTGCGGGGGATTTTATCCCTTTTCGGACGCTCACGGGGGTAAAACCGCCCCACGAGCAGCCGAATACCGCAGCTAAAACGACGGTAAAGCAGCGCTAAATATAGCGCTGCTTTACCGTCGCCGCGGCTCCTGCCCCAGTGTGAAAGGGGCCTTAGAGGATACCCACCCCACTTCAGCTGGAATAACCTAGGCAATTCCACTGGAAGTATTTGTAGCTGCTGACTCAAGAACTGTTTGAAGGCCTCACGCACACTAAGCTTTGCCCAGGTCAACATCTTTGCTCCCGAAAGGTAAAAAGAAGCTTTACAATATGCTTCTAAAGCCACTTTTTCTAAAGCCAACACGTGTAGGTGCGTCAAGCGTTTTGGCTGTTCATTTGTTACATTAGCCAGAATATTTGTTCTGGTCATTGGAATGAGCCTAGCATTTACACACATTCTGAGTTTTTTTCTGGCCAAAGCTCCTCTCCTGAACTCGCTGATGATGAGTTTTGGTTTCTGCCTCCTCTTCTAATACTTATGCATAACCAAATAGGCCGACATAGAGGGGCATTTAGAGGCAGAAATAAAATGCCAAATGTCGTTAAAAGTTGCATTATTTTATGCCCAATGTGCATGAGACCTTATTGCATGAGTTTAATTGTCATGGCTATCGCTTTAATATGTCCTCCTAAGCCACACCATAACCGCACTGAAACCACAATTGTGTCTTTTAAAACCTGATTCTGCTATTTTAACCACTTCCAGCCCAAGGACGTCATATGACATCTTTGACTGAGTGGGGATAGCTGAATGATGCCTGCAGCTGCAAGCATCATTCAGATATCACCTTTTACAGCCAGCGATTCTGTGCACCATAAGAACTATCATAGCAGAAGTTCAGCCGCTTGATCGTTCTTACAGGCAGTGGGAGGGGACAACTCCTGCCGCCCTCCGGTGCTTCTCCAGGCTCGCCCGTGCAATCGGCGAGCCGGAGAAAGAATCCACCGCTGCGCGTTGATCACAGAGATTTCCGGTGACCAGATGGTCCCCAGTCATCTCTATGACCTCCGGAGGCCGAGTGCGACGTTATGACGTCACGCCCAGCCAGCGGAAGTAAACGAAGCCGAGAACTCGGCTGGAAAGAAAGATTGTTTATTTATAAATTTTTATCTCAATCTTTCCAGCCTGGAGGAAAGATCTGGGGTCTCATAGACCCCAGATGTCTCCATAAAAAAAGGACCTGTCACACACCATTGCTTGTAATAAAATAAATAATGGTGAAAAAAAAACAAAAAAAAAAAAATGTAAAGCTCCCCCATTCCCGTGTGCTTGTACACAGAAGAAAAAACGCACACGCAAGCTGCACCAGTATATGTAAACATCATTCAAATCACACATGCAAGGTATTGCCGTGTGCGATAGAACGAGAGCAACAATTCTTGCACTGAACCTCCTCTGTAACTTTAAACTGGTAACCTGTAAAAAAAAAATGTAAAGCCTCGCTTATGGAGATTTTTAAGTACCAGTTAAGTTTGGCGCCATTCCACAAGTGTGTGCAATTTTAAAGCGTGACATGTTAGGTATCAATTTACTTGGCATAACATCATCTTTCACATTATACAAAAAAATTGGGCAAACTTTACAGTTTTTTGGGGTTTTTTTTTTAACTCATGAAACTTTTTTTTCCCCCCAAAAAAATGTGTTGGAAAAATTATTGAACAAATATCAAGTGACATAAAAAGTTGCAACGACCACCATTTTATTCCCTAGGGTCTCTGCTGAAAATATATATATAAAAAAAAAAAAAATTATATAACGTATTTATCGGCGTTTAACACGCACGTTTCCCCCCTTAAAATCGGGGGAAAGTCGTGGGTGCGTGTTATACGCCGATACCCCAAAAAAATAAAAAGAAGTGACAAAAATTGGGAGCGGCGCCGAAAAAGACCGAACTGCCGCCGGAAAAGACAGAGCCGACTGTTCAGCTCCGCTCGTAGTCCCGCCTCCCAGCGCTCGCTCCCCAAACAGCAGGGAGGCGGGACCGTGAGCATAGCCGAACAGTCGACTCTGTCTTTTCCGGCAGCGCTTTGGTCTTTTTCGGCGGCGGCAGGAAATTTAAACGTGGGCAAGCTGCAAATGGCGCTTAAATGTAAGGGTTTTTTTTTTTCCTAAACTTCCCTCCTAAAACTTTTTTTCCTTAAAATGCCCTCCTAAACTTGGGGTGCGTGTTATACGCCGATAAATACGGTATATAATGTTTGTGGGTTCTGACTAATTTTCAAGCAAAAAAAAATAAAAAAATCAGGATTTTTGCATGTAGGAGAGGAGTGCCAGAATAAGCCCGGTATGGAAGTGGTTAAACTAGAAATATGCTGTTGTCTGATACAACTCTCGGCTCTTGCTCTGCTGCTACAGCCACAGCTGGGAACATAGATGTAAGAAGCAGTCTCTTATGGGTGCACTAATGTAAGGGAGAACTTTGATGGGGACACGCATGTAAGGGGGTACACAGATAGCTCAACTTTTAAGCAGAGGGTGTAATGGAAAACTTAGTCGACCTGACTGTCTCAATGTGTGAGCACTGGTGTTTGTGTGTGTGTATTTCATGGTGCATGTTTACGCTCACCTGGCATCCCTGTGCACTTGCGCATATTCAGTACCAGCATCAAAAAGCCATTTAAGGCTTTACCTCTCCTAGTCTCATTGCCAAGTGTTCTTCAGCTGTTACCTGCTTTGACCTAACCTGTGTGCCCAGTGGATGTGTTACGGACCCAGCCAAGTCTTTGGATTTTAATTATGCAGCTGATATGGCCGTACCCTTCAACATTGCTTGTGCTTGCCCTATCTGTACCTCAGTCGTTGCCAGCTACATACTGACCCCTGACCATAGGCCTGAATGACCAATTAACAGACCCAAATTGGCAATGGAATTCTTGGGTCCCTTTGGTAAAATAAAAAACAAAAGGCTGATCCTCGGATCTCTATACAGATCTACAGAGAAAAAAAGAAGGTAAAATAATTAATTCATTTAAATGAAAGGCTGACACCACTTTTGGCAAAAAGGATGGAACCGATCGTAACACCACTCTGTCATGGTGAAGGATCAAGTACAGTTCCCTACATGAAAGGGCATGACAGAAAGTCTAATGGAATTTCCTTAATAGGTTCAAGTAGTTGTTTCTCTAACACAGACAGCATCAAGTTCAAATCCCAACGACACATAGGTGACCTAATGGGGGGAAGCAAGCGAGTTGCCCCTTGCATAAAGGTTCGGATCAGTGAATGGGAGGCTAAAGGCTTTGGAAGTAGATTGATAGAACTAGATTACCAAATTGTTTCAAACAAGTGGTGTCCCACAGTAATACATTGAAGGTCTTCAAATGTTCTTATCCAATACATTATTTTAAAGATAAGTATTTTTGAAGCTTTGACTATACAACACTTAGTATTTATCATAAATAAAAATAGAATAAAAAAAAAAAAAAATGACCTGTAAGCTGGGGGTTAGGTAACAGGCACACACACCCCCTGTGGTGAGCAAACTTGCAGACATAGATGCCAGTTCAGTGAGGAAGTGTCCAAACAGTGCAGTGTTTATTGGTGCTATTTACAGGTGCTGTACACACAGTTCCACAAAATTAATGAGACAAAAACTCCAAAACAAAATAATAGCCGTATCCCGACACTAACTATATAATTGCAGCCCATACTATCAGGCTGAACAAGCCTACTGCTGGTCAGTCTCCACACACACACTTTTTTGCTTTTTACCAACTTTAGCAGCGCTCTCAGACAGGCCTGGTCTGTTCCCCAGCTATGAGAGCACTGGCTGTAGGTCTCAGGTGAGTAAAAATTGACCCAGGGGAGAGGACCCGAACTGGACCCTGGATTAAAGATCCCTAAAACGTATACGAGAGGAGCCTGGGAGATGTGTAAACCCTGAAAAGGACTTTCCCAGACTCCCTCCGAGACTCTCTGCTACATAACCCAAAAAATGTATCTGATCTATAACATTTTCTGTCAAATCATATTTTTTTCCAACAGTGAAGATATCTTACTTTAACTGCATTTCACCTATTTCTGTTACAGATTCACAGAACTTCTACAGTCAAGGGACAATACTGATTTCACACATAAAGCATTATTTATTGGAGTAGTGAAGAGCAATGACAAACACAATACACAGAATTTAGCTCCATATAGTCATCCAAAAACATACAGATGTGAACACCAGATCAAACAATCTGCAAAGGAAAGAGACCATTTGTATTTTGCCTTCTGAACACAGGAAGCATACACCACATCCATTAGATTTGCAATACAGCAAACGCTTAAGAAAAGTCAATATCAGCATTCTCTGTACTTGCCTACTGACTGAAAAATGAAGGAGAATCTATGACTCCAAAATGTGCTGACTTGTGACCTTTTATGATCATACAGCTCCTGAGGGTAATGCCCTCAAATTAAAGGCAACAGGAAAATAACTGCAACCTTAAAACCTTAATATATTGTACACAGAGAACCAATAAATCAGGAATTCTTAGCTTTGGCCAGAAAACCACTTAAAGAGGAGGGCCGGGCAAAAAAAAAAAATTAAAAGTCAGCAGCTACAAATACTAAAGCTGCTGACTTTTAATAATCGGACACTTACCTGTCCCGGGGTCCAGCGATGCGGGGGAACCCCCCCCTCGTTCCCCGCTCCGCTCACGACGCCGGCATTCTTAATGTGGAACCCGGCTGGGCTTCACAGCCGGGCACCCACTGCGCATGCGCGAGCGGCGCCGTGCGCCGTGAATCGACGCTCACTCATCTGGGACACATGACAGTCCCAGATGACTGTGCGTTGCCTACAGGAAGTGACTTTTAGCCCGGGCAATGAAGGTGGCAGACTTCGAGGGACCCCCTAGCAACAGGCATTTAGAGGTGAGTAAAAAATTTTTTTTTTTCCCAATTTTTTTTTAACCCCTTTTTGTTTTTTGGTTGCAACCCCACTTTAAGGTCCTAAATTACATTTAAAGTCAACATGATGTTACCAACAAAATTATATCATGCAATCATCTAAGAGCTGAAATATGCCATATATATGCGTATGAAGATAGTATGAAGTAGTTAAAGAGCAAAAAAGGTAAAGCAAAGGGACTTAAAAAGTCAAGCGTGATATAAGAATTTTCTATAGCAACCAATCACATTACCTGCAGCCAGTGCTCTCCACTTGCCTATACTCTGGCAGTTGACTGTCCCTTAGCATCGTCACATCCAATGCAGGGCAATGAGCTCTGCATTGGACTAGACTAGATGATGTCACAAGGCCACTAACCGCCAAAGCATAGGGCAGAAGAGGAGGGAAACTGCAGGACTGCAATAGTGCTGAAACAACTAATCGATTAATCGACAACTAATCGATTATGAAATTTATCGATTACTATTTTCATAATCGATTAATCGCCCAGTAACATAATGGGTTAAAAAAAAAAATACTAAATGAGCCCTTTTATAGTACAAAAATATAATCACTACTGTAAATACTGTAAATATTACTTTCACTGTTCTACGGTTAAAAAAAAATGAACCCCTTTCCAGTAGTGATTATCTGCTTTTATGTACTATAAAGGGCTAATTTTAGTCTTTTTAACCCCATTATGTTACTAAATGTCCTAGACCTTCACATCTATGCGTTTATTGGTGCTTTTTGCAGTTCACTTACATGTTTTCCTATGGGACTCGTTCATATCTGTGCTTTTTTTCAGCCGCTGCATATTTTGAAAGGGTCAGGGACTTTTATCGCAAAACAGTGATTTTTTTGGTTTAATATACTTCAATGGAGAAGCTGCAGAAAATAATGTAATGTGTTTTTGCAGCAATTTGTGTATTTTAATCTGCCCAAAAAAAAATAAATGCAAAAAACGCAAATTGCAGTAAAATCACGTGCGCAAAAATCAAAATGCACAGCAGAAAGCACTGCAGAAACAGATCAAAAGCAAAAACTGCTTAGGTGTGTACTGAGCCTTATGCTGGCCACACTGATCAATTTTCAGGTGAGAATATTCAGAAGAAAAATCTTTGTACATTCGCTGAATGAAAGAATTTTGTTTGAAATTTTCACTTAATTTCTTCATTTCATTTTCAAAAAAAAAAAAAACACATACACTGTCTGAAAATTCCTTTGACCAAGACGTTTTCTATTTCCAAATTTTACCATCACTGTGGTTGAAAATGAACGTCAATTTGACCCACTTTTTTTTTTTAAGGTTATTAACCGATTAATCGAAACAATCGGCCAACTAATCGATTATGAAAATTATCGTTAGTTGCAGCCCTAGACTGCAATGTGGAAGACTGCAGGAATGGCGGATCAGGCAAGTTAAACTGTTTTATGTGGCTCGTAGACCTAAATGGGCATTTAACCCTTGCAATGCGAGCACAGCCCCGCTGCAAGAGCGTTCAAACTAATGTCAAATATAGTCCCAAAGTCCTATCTTCATATGAATTAAATAGTAAATATAATTAAGCAATACAGTAATTTGCTGTATTTACACAATGACATTTACAGAGAGTGCCGACGCTGCATTTTGACAGACTCTCTGGCTGTGTAATAGAAAGCATTTTTTTTTTTGACAGCAAGTAAGTGCCATAAACAACTGAGGGGGTTGGGAGCAGCAGGGGGAGTGAGGTTGGGTGTAAGAGATGCGGTCCTAAAAACTTTGTTTGACTAGGATGTACTGTATCTCTTACGTTCAAAATCCTCTGGTAGTTAAAGTGTTTGTAAAGTCACTGAAGTGACTTTACATGTATTCCTTGCAGATATGCTGCCATTAATGTGTTTGCTAGAAATGAACAGGGGAAATACCCTTTCTGACACTGCAGCTGTGCGGTCACAAGATCCCCCTGTGCTGGCCAGCCTCCATCTTTGCAGAGAAGGGGAAGGGGCAGAGATCCTCCTCTGCTGGACGGCTGATGTCACAGGGTAATCTCCGCCCCTCCTGCTTCTCTCCATAGATCAAGGCAGGCCAGCACAGGGGAATCTTGTGATCGCATGGCTGCAGTGTTAGAAATAAATAGGGGAAATACCTTTTCTAACAAACACTTACACTTTCATTAATGGCAGCAAATCTGCATGGGATTCCCTTCCTATGTGCTGCATTATGCATCTGAACAGAGGCAGGAGGGGTGGGGAGGAAATCTATCTCATGACGACAGGGGAGGAGAGAGGAGACATGGTCAGAGAAGAGAGCAGGGCTGCGGATGAGGCATGTAAACTGACCACGGTAGTCTGGGCTCAGCAGCCATGATTATCGTGGTCAGCAGAGGAAGGGGGACTCAGGAACTGGCAGGATCAACCAGGTTTATTACCAGTTAGGAAGAGAAGAATTGCACAGCACAAGCACTGTGCTTCATGCCTTAAAGGAACAGGACCTTACTTTTTTTTTTTTTAGGTTTACAAACAAACACTTTAACCACTGCCTGCCCAGCCTATAGCAAAATGACGGCCGGGTGGTGGTTCAGTTATCCTGACTAGAAGTCATATGACTTCTAGCAGGATAAGCTGTGATCGCACGCATCATTGCTCTGGTGGAAGCTCTTTATGACTTGATCAGCCATGTCCAATCACGGCTGATCAAAGTGTAAACAGGATGAGCCGATTGGCGGCTCGCCTGACAGGGTGGGGGTCTGTACTGATTGTTTATCAGTGCAGCCCCCCACGCGGATGACTGCCCAGGAGCACCAGGAATGGCCACCACACAGGAAATCCAGGTATACCACCCTTGACCAAAGATATGCCAATCAGTGCCCAGGCTGCTGCCAATCAGTGCCAATTAAAAATGCCTGCCAGTGGCAGCCATCAGTGCCACCCCTAAGTACCCATCAGTGCAGCCTTTCAGTGCCCAGTGTTGTCTATCAGTGCCCATCAGTGCTGCATATCATTGTCACCCATCAGTGCTGCCTAACAGTGCCCATCGTCAGTGCCCATCAGTGCCATCTCATTGGTGCCACCTCATCAGTGCCCGTCAGTGAAGGAGAAAACATACGTTTTTACAAAATTTTATAACAGAAAAAAAGAAAAAAGTTTTTTTCTAAAATTTCAGTTTTTTTTTTTTTTTTTTTTTAAATCGCAGAGGTGATCAAATACCACCAAAAAAAGCTCCATTTGTGGGAACAAAATTATAAAAATGTTGTTTGGGTACAGTGTAGCACGACTGCGCAATTGTCATTTAAATAGTGACAGCGCTGAAAGCTGAAAATTGGCATGGGCAGGAAGGGGGGTAAGTGCCTGGTATTGAAGTGGTTAAGCATATTTTGTTGACTGCAACAAAAAGCAGGATTTCTTTACTACTTAGAAAAGCAGAAGTTAACAGCAAAAGACGCATACAGAATATTTCATATTTAGATAATAGCATGTCTAAGTGAGTGTCACAAATGTCACAGTACCTGGTTCTCAAATTGTCTTTGTTCCACTGCCGCACACGACTTGTGGATTTAATGTACAGGTGACGATGTAGCTCATCGATCAAAACAAAGTGCATGTTCATTTTCTTACTGTGAAGCTCCAGACGCAAGTCACTCAATCCCTCCACCTGAAGCAAAGGGCCTTCTAAGGAGTCCACTGCAGACACCTACAATAAAAACAGGCATATGAGAACTTAAAATACTAGTTAACTAATTGTTATTTAAATCAGATTGTATTTATTAGATTTTTTTTTTTTCGTACAAATTAAAGACATATATACAAATGACAACAAAGAGGCACAACCTAAATAATACATACAAACCTGCACCATCCCATCACAGATCCAAAAAAATTAACCAAAAATCGGTTATTCCAATCGACTACAAATCTGGTATTATCACATAATAGCGTACATATAAAACACCACCTCCTAAGGCCCCTTTCACACTGCGGCGCTTTGCAGGCTCTACAGCGCTAAAAATAGCGCCTGCAAAACGCCCTGAAACAACCGCTGCTGTGTCTCCAGTGTTGTCATTCAAATAGTGCTTACAGATACAGGGGATACATTTATATAAGAACAAACAAGTAAATAGATAACTAACATGTCATACTTTGAAATTGCGCACACTCATGGAATGGTGACAAACTACGGTACTTACAAATCTCCATAGGCGGCGCTTTAAAAATTTCTTCAGGTTACTAGTTTGGAGTTACAAGGAGGTCCTGTGCTAGAATAATTGCTCTTACTCTGGCGATCGTGGTGATAGCTCACATGAGTAGGATGAACACGTTTACATTTGCAGGCCCAACTTAAGTATGCATAAGGGGCACTTTAAATTTTTATTTTTTCTTATTTCTTAAATTTTTTTTAAACTGTCTCTTAAAAAAAAAAAAAAAAAAAAAAAAAAATTCTGCTAATTTTTTATTTCTGTCACAAAGAATGTAAACATCCCTTGTGACAGTAATAGGCAGTGACGGGTACTCTTTAAGACCTCAAAATTAGCATTTTGGAATACTAGGGATTTTTTTTTAAATCTGCGCCATTGGAAGCCGAGTAAACCAGAAGTGATGTCATAACATCGCTTCCGGGTTTACTAGATTGGAGACCAGATCGAAGTAGATACCAGCTTCATTCAGGTCTTCGGCCAGCCAGCGGACGTGTCGGCTGAAGGCTCGGGCCTCCTGCTGGGACGGGAGAGCCGCGGAAGGCGGCGGGTGGGAGGGTTGGTTGTCTTCCCCTCTCACTCCTTAGGATAACAGCCCAATGGCTTTCAGCTTAAGTTTGCCAATGAACAGCTAAATGATTAAGAGACGGATTAGGAGACAGTGCTGTGGTCAGAGACCGAAATTGAGCTCTTTGGCATTAACGCGACCTGCCATGTTTAAAAGGAAGAAAAATGCTGACTCTGACCTTAAGAACACCATCCCTACAGTCAAGCACGAAGGTGAAAACATTATGCTTTGGGGTGGTTTCTCTGCTAAAAGGAACAGGCCGTTTTTGCGGCATTAAGGGGCCAATGGACGGGGCTATGTAGTGTAAAATCTTGGATGAGAACTTTCTTCCCTCCGAGCCAGAACACTGAACATAGGTCTTCCAGCATGAGAATTACAAACTACAAGACCCTGAACAATCATGGCTATCACTTGACCATAAAAGCTGGAGGTAGCATATGAATGAGAAAGGTTGGACTAGCATTACTATTAAACAAAGTAGTGTCCGGTTATGCATCAACAGCCAGCTCCACTAATGGAGTAGAGTTTTTTTTTTTTTTTTTTTTTTTACAGCAGCCCTCAGTTCCAGGCTATTGTTCTTATAAAATAACATATGTTTGAGGTTAATAAACTATAGAGATTTAAAATAAATGACAAACTGAAAAAGAAATTAATCATTTTACTAGCCAAGTCATGGCAGTGGAAGAACAACTCAAGTAAGCTAGATACAGTGCCTTGAAAAGGTATTAATACCCCTTGAAATTTTCCACATTTTGTCGTCTTACAACCAAATACGTAAATGTATTTTATTGGGATTTTATGTGATAGACCAGTAATGGCGAACCTTGGCACCCCAGATGTTTTGGAACTACAATTCCCATGGTGCTCAAGTACACTGCAGAGTGCATGAGCAACATGGGAAATGTAGTTCCAAAACATCTGGAGTGCCAAGGTTCGCCATCACTGTGATAGACTAACACAAAATGGCACATAATTGTGAAGTGGAAGGAAAATTATAAATGGTTTTCAAAATGTTTTACAAATATATGAAAGTAAATAGAGAGTCTACCTGTGTGTAATTTAATCTCAGTATAAATACAGCTGTTCTGTGAAGCCCCCAGAGGTGTGTTAGAGAACCTTAGTGAACAAACAGCATCATGAAGGCTAAGGGACAAACCAGACAGGTCAGGGATAAAGTTGTGGAAAGGTTTAAAGCAGGGTTAGGTTTAAAAAAAAAATAAAAAATATCCCAAGCCTTGAACATCTCCTGGAGCAATGTTTGATCCATCATCTGAAAATGGAAAAGGTATGGCACAACTGCAAACCTACTAAGACATCCACCTAAACTGACAGTCCGAGCAAGGAGACCATTAAAATCAGAGAAGCAGCCAAGAGGCCCGTGGTAACTCTGGGAGGAGCTGCAGAGATCCACAGCTCGGGTGGAAGAATCTGTCCACAGTACAACTAGAAGAATGCCATAAGAAGTCCCATTTGCAGTTTGCAAGAATCCATGAGGAGGACACAGCAAACATGTGGAAGAAGGTGCTCTGGTCAGATGAGACCAAAATTGAACTTTTTGGCCTAAGAGCAAAATGCTATGTATGGTGGAAAACTAACACTGCACATCACCCTGAACACACCATGCCTACAGTGAAACATGTTGCTGTTCACGGACGCTCTCCATCCAATCTGACAGAGTTTGAGCTATTTTGCAAAGAAGAATGGGCAAAAATGTCACTCTCTAGATGTGCAAAGCTGGTAGAGCCATCCTTCAAAAGACTTGCAGCTGTAATTTCAGCAAAAGGCGGTTCTACAAAGTATTGATTCGGGAGGGCTGAATACAAATGCATGCCACACTTTTGACATATTAGTAAAAAAAAAAAAAAATATATATGTAAAACCATTTATCATTTTCCTTCCACTTCACAATTATGTGCCACTTTGTGTTGGTCTATCACATAAAATCACCATAAAATGCATTAACGTTTTGGCTGTAATGTGACAAAATGTGGAAAATGTTAAGTGGTGTGAGTACATTTTCAAGGCACTGTATTTTTGTCATTTTAGTAAATCAATCAGAAGCAGAAAAGGAACATTTCGCTATAAACAATTACAGTCAGCTGGGAGGAGCGGCGTGCTGACGTCACCACATTACCGCGCTAGACCCAGAAGCAACGGGCAGCGATACACGAGCCGGCCGGCTTTATTATCTACACGCCTTTTATATCCACTTTTTTGTAAGTGTGATTCTATTTACTTCATTAAACTGTTTAAAGTGATACACTATGGAGTTTCTCTATTTTTATCCTTGCATGATGCCTGATTGTGACTACTGAGAGAGTCTGCTCTAGTATCCAGTGGACATCATTTTACCTGCCCCAGAGACCCGTGGCTGGGGGAACAAGCCAAAGGCTCTTAGGATCTCTGTGACAGGAGATCTTGCCGTCCGGTAAGAGACAGTACTTTTGATGGTGGAGGTCTTTTCTGTCTGGCCACGTTTTTCATCGGGTGCAATACGTGTGCTGTCACCAGCGAGATCTTTATATACTTATATGGACATTATCTGAACATGAAATTGATTTGCTATGGTGTGCTCACATCATTTCAATGTTTATTATGATTAATTTAAGCACATTCATCTGAGTGATTATAAGTGGAAAAGGTGTTTACACCGATTGTTGTCCATTTAATGTGCACTGACCTTTTTTCAGGTTATACCACTTTATGACTCACTCGTACACTCTTCATGCATTTATAATTTATTATTTTCTGGTGTTTATATATATATGCTCACGTATTTAACACATTTTTGGTGGATTCATTTCACACTATTAGCAGCGCAGTCATTTGTATCTATCTAATTACAGTCAGCTGCCTATATAGATGTAACCAAAGTGGTTGTCAAGCCACTTTCACATCTTCATACCATCAGCGTGGTGTCCTAATCCTGTGTCCCCCCTGTGCAAGTGATTTATTTTTTAAAAAGCTGATTATACCTCATTTCACAGCACCTCTCAGTGATCACGTAACCACCTTGCCCCCCTCTTTTCCCCATCTAACAGCTGCAGCGGGCGGGGCCGAGATTCCCCCACTGACGTCACTTGGAAGGGGAGGAGGAGAGACACAGCCAGTCACGTGATCGCTGAGAGGCAATGTGAAATGAGGTATAATCGGCTTTTTTTTAAATAAATCACTCACACAGGGGGACACAGGATTAGGACACAGCGCTGATAGTATGACAATATAAATGTTATTTAAACAGCAGGAGTTGCAGGGGTGGGCACTGTCAATAGCTGACAGGCAGGAAGGGGAAGAGGAGGAGGAGAGGGGGGAGGGGGGAGGAAGATGGGGGAGAGCAGCTGCAGGTGACAGAGGCACCTAAAATGACCACATTGTCAGGGCTCAGCAGCCATGATACAGTATCTCACAAAAGTTAATACACCCCTCACATTTTTGAAAATATTTGATTATATCTTTTCATGTGACAACACTGAAGAAATTACACTTTGCTACAGTGTAAATTAGTGAGTGTACAGCTTGTATAACAGTGTAAATTTGCTATCCAACACAGCCGATAATATGTAAAACACTGGCAACAAAACTGAGTACACCCCCTAAGTGAAATGTCCAAATTGGGCACATTAGTAATTTTCCCTCCACTGTTTCATGTGACTCGTTAGTATTAAAAGGTCTTAAAATGGGTACCAGGTTAAATTTGGAGTTATTGCTCCAACTCTCTCATACTGGTCACCGGAAATTCAACATGGCACCTCATAGCAAAGAACTCTGAGAATCTGAAAAAAAAAAAGAATTGTTGCTCTACATAAAGATGGCCTAGGCTATAAGAAGATTGCCAAGACCCTGAAACTGAGCTCCAGCAGGGTGGCCAAGACCCTACAGTGGAGAAAGCCCGCAAAAAGTTCGCTGAAGACAAGCAGACGAAGGACATGGATTACTGGAACCATGTTCTGTGGTCTGATGAGACCATGATAAACGTATTTAGTTTAGATGGTGCCAAGTGTGTGTGGCGGCAACCAGGTGAGGCGTACAAAGACAAGTGTGTCTTGCCTACAGTCAAGCATGGTGGTGAGAATGTCATGGTCTAGGGCTGCATGAATGCATCAGGCACTGGGGAGCTACAGTTCATTGAGGGAATCATGAAAACCAACATGTACTGTGACATACTGAAGCAGAGCATGATCCCCTCCCTTCGGAGACTGGGCCGCAGGGCAGTATTCCAACATGATAAAGGAGCTGGACTGGCCAAGCATATCTCCAGAGCTAAACCCTATTGAGCATCTGTGGGGCATCATCAAACGGAAGGTGGAGGAGCACAAAGTCTCTAACAACCACCAGCTCCGTGATGTCGTCATGGAGGAGTGGAAGAGGACTCCACTAGCAACCTGTTAAGCTCCAGTGAACTCCATGCCCAAGAGGGTTAAGGCAGTGCTGGAAAAAAATGGTGGCCACACAATATATTGACACTTTGGGCACAGTTTGGACATTTTCACTTAGAGGTGTACTCACTTTAGTTGCCATTGGTTTAGACATTAATGGCTGTGTGTTGAGTTATTTTGAGGGGACAGCAAATTTACACTGTTATACAAGCTGTACACTCACTGCCTTACATTGTAGCAAAGTGTAATTTCTTTAGTGTTGTCACATAAAAGATATAATAAAATATTTACAAAAATGTGAGAGGTGTACTCACTTTTGTGAGATACTGTGGCCAGTTTACAAAGGGGAGGGCAGAAACTGGCATGATCAGCCAGGTATTTCAAGGGATACGGGGGGCTAAGTTACACAGCACAAGCACTGTGCTGTATAAAATGCTTTAAAATGAAAATTTTTTTTTTTTTTGGGTTAACAAACACTTTAAAAAAAATGATTTTGCATATAATCCTACAATTGTATAACATTTAGGATCTCTCTCCGTATGCATTTTTAAGTAAATAATGGGTGTAAGTAATGTGCGCTCTCTGATAAAAATTTTCATGCCAATTATATATTTTATAGACAAATGAGACTTTTGCATTAAGTAAACCTTTCACAGAACTGGACAATTCTATTCAATTCAGCTACTGGTGTTTGATGCGGTCCAGTGGGATCACTGCAGTGACCATCTGCCGATCTCAGCACATCACACCGTTTTTTATTAAAAACATTTTATTTAAATATCACACCCTGATATTTAATTAAAGCAGAACTCAGTCAATTTCTTTTCGTGCTTCTCCCATGCAGTGGGGCTGTGCCCTGCTCGGAAGGAGTGGCAGGGAATGGTCTTGCGCTTAGAAGATTGGTGGATTAGGTAAGTATATATCCGTTCTCCTCATCATGGGAAAACAAAAGTCTTGGAGTTCTTCTTTAAGTGCAATTGGCCGCCACATGGTGCAAGGTGGTGAACTGGGCACATAGGAGACCAGGCATTTTCCCTTTACTTGCTGTGAGACTGTGCTGAAATAGCCACCCAACAAAGACCAACGTGCCTGGTGGGAAAGTACCCTCAGAAAACACATAATGAAAAAAATAAAAAATGCATAAACAGGAGGAAACCTTCATATACAAAAATATCAGTTGGTTGGCGTCTGTGAACCCAGGCAAAGATAAGGAACACAGTGCAGCTTACAATGTAATGCCCCATCCCACACTGCACCTATTCATCTCTCTTGTCCTTGCCGTGAGTGCAGGACAGGCATGGATCTGTGAGTCACTGTTCTATCAAATACTGCCTCCCGTCGGCTAATGTCTCCGACTGTGCTGTGTTCAAGGGAGGGTTTTGATGTGTTGCAAGGCGGGTAAAATACACGCTGCAACACAGCCAAATCCCATCCTGCAACAGCAAGGCAGAATCTGACAACATTCTCCCTTGGCGCTTTGCAGATCGTCTGATAATGCTTTTGACGATCTGTGCATGTGAATTGTTGACGTCACGCCAGCTCATACACATATCAACTGGAGTGACGTTGCATACTACACATGCGCAGACCGTGGGAGGCATTAGCCAATGGGAAGCAGTATTCGATAGAACACCGCCTAGATGTAAGCTGTCCTTGTAAACACAGAAGGCTTCTATGTTTACAAATCACAGTGGTGACCTAGGAGCGGAGGGATGAGAGGCAGTGGTGGCAGAACAGAATTCGGCTGAAAAAAGCCCTGGATGTGAGGGTCACATGAGATAGCATGGCAGGCCAGAATCGGCCCACAGGCCTTGTGCCATAAATAAATGATAGCGGTCTATAGAAGCAGCCAAAAAGGTACTAAGGGACTTTATTGGTGTGTCATCTTTCAAGAAGAACAGACATGCATCAAGTAAGAAATCAAATTTTATCAACATCAATTATATAAACCCTTGATTCTTCAAATTATTAATACTTGTTAACTAGAAAATTTAGTTGACCTCAGATGAGGCCCTGAAGCAAGATTTTTCGTTCAAATTTAAAACACATTATTGAAACTATTCAATTCTGGTTACTAAAACTCAACAGTCTACTTCTATTGCTACTACTAAGAAACACCTTGTGTATCAATAATGAAAAATGCCCTTGTATTGACCTTGACTACTTTTCTACATAGTAATCACATCTGCAGTAAGATGCCACTTTTCTCATGTAAATGATTGGTAAATTGGCTAGTCTTTTCCTATAAATCATAGCTCATACTGCAGATATTTCTCTTATGTAAATGGTATCAAGATCCATCTCAAGGGAAGAGGTGCTTTTTATTGCTTTTAAAGGGTTAACAAATGAACTCACATTACATTATGACTTTTGTCAGTGAATGTAATCATATAATCTGAAAAAACCCTTTACTGTTCCTTGTGTGATCCAGAAGTCTGATTTCAGTGAAGAGTATCTGCTTATTTCAGCTTTTATTTTTTATTTCACTCCCTATATGTATACTTTGATAATAAATGAATCAGTGCCCTGCAGAAAATACAGAAACATACACATCAGTCACTACTACCGATAAAAACTTCAAAACACATTCAGACGACATCATAGGACATCGTCTGAGGCGCCTCAGTCTTATGACTAAACGGGCAAGACGGAGCTTGGTATAAATTCACATCACTTAGTTTTTGCGCTGTGGTCTGTGGAACTCACACCGTCCAGACCTAAGGACTTGTTTTTACCTCTATGCAAGCTTGGGAAATTAAGGGCCCGCTTTTTAAAGATTATATACTTTTTTTTTTTTTTAAATAAATTTGTTTTACCGGATTTACACTTTAAGTGCCCAACTCAATTACATGTGGATACTCCTTTGTATAAACAATGCTATGGAGGACGCACTGATTCTGATCACCGGGACATCAGGACCAGAGCCTAATCTGGTCATACGCCTTTCACCCCTGCAGGGGTACAGAGATCTGGTGAGTGCATAATCAAGAGGGGAGAACGAAAAAGTCACTTGATTATCTGACACGAAGCAGCGATAAAGTGTCACTCTGCTATCCTGCACAAGTGACCATGGGAATTTTTAAATTATGGACATTATCTGTGAATAGCTTTTTATGTTGCAGATCTGGACTTTTTCCCTTTTCATAAGTTGATCACTTCACTATTGTTACACAACTTTGCACTAAAATCAGTTTTCTTCTATTTGATGCTTTTTTATATGCACTTTGTATTACCGGTATATATTGAGGCAGCATTGATTCACCCGAGGAGATTTCTATACAACACACACACACATTTTATATATATATATATATATATATATATATATATATATATATATATATATATATATATATATATATATATATATATATATACACATACACACACATACACATATACACACACACACACACACACACACACTTTTATTTTCTCACAATACAGTATCCCCAATCCACTATCACTTATAGGCTTGGCATAGGAGATTTGGGATATACACGTATGCCATTGCTATTTATATTTGTCACTATACTGGTAGTTTTATAGGGATTTTTTCACGTTAACTGGAAGGCAGTTATGGCTAGAGATCTGTAAAAGTGCAACAAATAGTAAAGTACTTCTGTATGTGCAATTGAGTGTGTGTAATTGAGTATGAGGCCAGTGATGGCGAATCTTGGCACCCCAGATGTTTTGGAACTACATTTCCCATGATGCTCATGCACTCTGCAGTGTAGTGGAGCATCATGGCAAATGTAGTTTCAAAACATCTGGGGTGCCAAGGGTCGCCATCAGTGCTATAGGCCCTCTAACATCATGGATGAGAGAGAGTTTTGGTTCCTTTTCCAGACTGAAATGGCTGGAAAGCAGGGCAATATTATGGGCAATTTTAACCACTTCAATACTGAGCCTATTCTGACACTTCTCTCCTACATGTAAAAATCATAATTTTTTTTTTGCTAGAAAATTACTCAGAACCCCCAAACATTTTAAAATGTTTTTTTTTTAGCAGACACCCTAGGGAATAAAATGGTGGTCAATGCAACTTTTTATCTTGCACTGTATTCGCGCAATAATTTTTCAAACGACGTTTTTTAAAACGGTTTCATGTATTAAAAAATAACAAAACAAGTTAGCCCAATTTTTGCATAATGTGAAAGATGTTACGCTGAGTAAATAGATACCCAACATGTCACGATTTAAAATTGCTCACACTCATGGAATGGCGCCAAACTTAGGTACTTAAAAATCTCCATAGGCGACATTTTGAATTTTTTTACAGGTTACCAGTTTACCGTTACAGAGGAGGTCTAGTACTAGAATTGTTGCACGCGCTCTAACGCACGCGGCGATACCTCACATGTGTGGTTTGAACGGCGTTTACATATGTGTGTGGGACTTACATGTGCGTTCACTTCTGAACGCGAGCTACCAGGGCGTTTTACTTTTTATTTTTTACACTTTTAAATTTTAATTTTTTTTAATAGATCACTTTTATTCCTATTATAAGGAATGTAAACATCCCTTGTAATAGTCATCTATTGTGACAGGTCCTCTTTATGGAGAGATGCGGGGTCAATAAGACCCCACAACTCTCCTCCAGGCTGCAAAGCATGAGATCGAGAAAAAAAAAAAAAAAAATTCACCCATCCCATGCTGACAGCCGTGATCGCGGCTTTACTTCCGGGAACCCGTTATGACATCACGCCCGGACCTCCGACGGTCATAGAGATGACTGGAAATCTCCAACGTCGTCACCCGGCGCCGGCGATCCTCTCTCAGGGCCCCCGATGGCACGAGAGAGCCCGGAGAAGCACCGGATGGCGGTGGGAGGGGGGTGTATGTCCCCTCCCATCGCCTATTAGAACGATCAAGCAGCAGAACTGCCCCTATGATCGTTATTATCATGCACAGAATCGCCGGTATCATTCATTCAGATATCGCCTCACAAAGTCAAGGGCGTCATATGACGCCCAAAGGCAGTGATGGCGAACCTTGGCACCCCAGATGTTTTGGAACTACATTTCCCATGATGCTCATGCACTCTGCAGTGTAGTTAAGCATCATGGGAAATGTAGTTCCAAAACATCTGGGGTGCCAAGATTCGCCATCACTGCCCTAAGGTATTGAAGTGGTTAATAATCATAATTATTGGGCAACTGGAACGTCACAAGTGGAAGGTCTAGTCACTTAATCTCTCCAGGTCCTACAGAGATCGCCGACAATTGGTCTTCCCTCCTCTACACTGAAGCCAGCGCTGGGACACTATCATGTGACCAGACTGACTTCAGAATAGACAAAAAGGGGGTAAGTGGTTACCACACCATGGGGTAAAGGCCCCACATTGAGCAACCAGGCTGCTGGTTGGAAGCTAAACACCCCACTACCTTCTGGGACACACAGAGGCCCCAGAAGTTGGCAGGACCATTTCAGAAAGCGCAGCAGGACTCAAGCATGCACAGTAGGAAACAGGTTGTGAAGCCGCAAGGCTTCACTTCCTGTTTCCCTTACTACAGATGTCGACACCTTGACCCGAAAACCGATTGACGAATCGGCAAGGGCTGCCGAGATCGCGGGATCCCTGGACAGGCAAGTGTCCTTATATTAAAAAAAGTCAGCAGCTACAGTATTTGAAGCTTCCGACTTTTACATTTTTTTTTTTTTTTTTTTTTTTTTTAAAGACTGGAACTCCACTTTAACTGCCCTGGCGGTATGATTATGTCAGATTTTTTGATGCTCAAAGCGGTACAATGGTTTGCATGGTAATTTGGCCTTTCATATTGTAGGCCTGAAATTCTTAGGAATAACACACTTACATCTGTCCAAACAAGAGTCTAGTAGACATCCCGGGTATGATGAAGTTTGAAACACGAAATCATTAATTATAATAATATAATAAATAACAAAAATAATAGAATAATAAAAAGTATTTGATAACGTAATCAAATCAAAAAACACTGAAATTTGCTCAGTTGCAGAATTGTCGCTGTCGTTACTTTCAGTGTTTAATGACACAATTCCCCACAAATAACTATCGCTCAATTCTGCAAGTGATTCTAATTTGTTATCAGTTTTCTAGCTGGTCTAAAACAGCTTTTGATGTAAAGGGACACTTTTTGGTTGCTATGAACGATCTCCAGTCTGCAGGCAGAAAGAACATACATACATATATACATACATACATACATACATACATAATATAAAACTGCAGGCAGGGCACTAGACAAAGCACTGGGGACAAAAGGGATGTGAAATTATTTGATACAGTAATGTAATCTGTAAGATTACAGTGTACTGTATGTATTGTGTGTTTTTAACTTTTTGAATTTGGCACCGTGTTCCGTCCCCGTGCATCGCAACGCTCGCAGGGAACGGAGCTTGGCACTATGATAGATCCGGCAGAGGACACAGCTCGCACACACAGCGGGGAGACATCACAGGATCCTGGGGACAATGTAATTAACTTTGCCTGGATCCTGCGATGTGATCCCAAGTGTGGCTCGGGGTTACCGCTTTTGGTCCTGAAAATTCCCCCCTGAGCCACGCTCGGGAATACTGCTAGGGTGGTCAAGCAGCTACATGGCATTAGACGTTCAATACTGAGAAATGTAAAGTTATGCACTTGGCTTTCAAAAAAAAAAAATATGCAAGCAAATTACACATTAGAAGGGGATCCCCTGGGAGAATATGATGGAAAGGGAGGGGGTGCTTGTAGATCATACAGACAGCAGCCGCATGCAATGCCAAGCCACAGCGAACACTGCTGGCAAAAGCCTCTCATGCATAAAAAGAGCATACATTCAAGGGATAGAACAATCATTCTACTCCTCTACGAAACACTGGTTCAACCTCATCTTGAAAATGCAGTTCAGTTTTGGTCACCAATCCTCAGAAAAGTCTAGACTAGAAATAGAATAAGGAGGACAGAGGGCCTTCACTATGAGAATTGATTAGATAGATTACAGTTATTCAGTCTGGAGAAGAGGTATTTAAGAGGGGATATTATTAAAATGTACTAATATATCAAAAGGTGACTTCAGTAACTGTGATAAATGGTTTACTCTAAGGCTCCCGAAAGGGACACATGGCCATGATTTGTGATTAGTATAAAGGAGGTTTAAACTTAGATTGCAGAAGGGGTTCTTTGCTGTCAGAGCAGTAAAAATATGGAACTCCATCCCCCACGAAGTGGCACTAGCTGAGAGTGTCATCAACTTTAAAAGTTTTTTTTTTTGTATTGTCTCTCAGTAAGAAGAATATACAAGGCTATGAGAATTGTTAGAGAACAAGAATCACACACATACATACAGGATGAAGTGGATGGACCGGTGTCTTCCATGTAATATGGAAAAGAACATAAACAATCCATGTGTACAAAGTCCTAGCTGCTCAAAGGCCCATATCACAAGGAAAGAATCTCTGAACATAGTTGATTGTGTGTTCCAGGCTACACGAGGTAGTGTAAGGTCCATGGGCATCTTTTCACAGCGTTTAACTTAAAGTGGCTGGAAAACTAGGACTGTCCACGCTATATAAAATATCTACCATGTCGGATTTAAGAAGGGGTTGTAAACCTACGTGTTTTTTCACCTTAATGCATCCTAAGCATTAAGGTGAAAAAACACCTGGCAGTGACCAGCCCCCCTGTTTTATTTACCTGAGCCCTGGAACTTGACCCATGGGGACATGCTGTCTCTCTGCCCGGGGTTCTCAGCTCTTGATTGGATAGACTGATAGCAGCGCAACCATTGGCTCCCGCTGCTGTCAATCAAACCCAAAGATGCAGGTGCCGGGCAAAGTCCTGCATTCGGCCTCTATGAGCGCTGAATGCTGGACTCAGGAGCGCGCCCGCTAGGCAATTCTTCAGAAGAGCGCTTCTCCCAGGGGGTCATCTGATGTGGGGAGGAGCCACCAGGGGACCCCAGAAAAGTAGGTTCAGGGCCACTCTGTGCAAAACAAGCTGCGCAGTGGAGGCAAGCATGATATGTTTGTTTTTTTTTTTTTAAAAACAAACCCTTACAATCACTTTAGAAGGAGAAGCTTGTTTGGCTGTATTTCTCCTATGGATCACAGGAGTGCTATTAATTTAGCACTCCTGTGAACCTTTTTCAGCAGAGAGTGGGCTGAAGTTGGCTCTCTGCTGTTACAGGTGTCAGTCCAGGGCCCGCATCATCCTGACCACGAAGTCTGGATCCGCCAGGTGCCTGGACTGACACCCGTCTCAGTCTCTCAGCGAGCCACTGAAAAGCTGAGACGGGCCAGTCTGCCCCCCTGCACAGCCCAGCACTCGAGTGAGCGAGGAGGGAGAAGAGCAAGGAGCTGTGACTAACAGTCTATAGCTCTCTGCTAACGAAAACCGAGAGATCGGCGGTGTTTGATTGCTCGGTTCTTAGTGTTAGGAGGTGCCGGGGGACAGATGCAGCATCCACCTAGGCAAATATGATTGGGGGGGGGGGGGGGGATCCTTTACTTCGCTTTTAGGCTGCATTCACACCTGAGCGCAGCTTTTCAGGCAGAAAATCGAGCAAATTGCAGCGTTTTTTGCAGCGTTTTTTACCGCGATTTGCAGCGTTATTTACCGCAAATTGCCGCGAATTTTGTGCAGAGCAAAAGGTCACCAATGTAAAAAGAATAAAAACGCCAAAATCTGCCCGATTCGCGCGACAAAAAAGGGTCCGGAACTTGTTTGAGCTTCAGGCATAGGGCTTCAGGCGTTTTGGAGTGGAGATGTGAACCATCTCCATAGAGAATAATGTATTTTTTCCCCTCTAGCGTTTTGTAGCTTCAGGCTTCAAGCTACAAAACGCTCAGGTGTGAATGCAGCCTTAAGCTTTGGAGAACTTTTTTTCTTTAAATCTGGGAATGGAATAAACAATTCTACATAATTCCTGCTTACTGGTTCTTTACTGAATAAAAATAATAACTTGTAGTATAGTAAAGTAAACAAATAGCACATTAAATCAAAAACACAGATAAACTTGCATCACAAACAATACTACACCTTTTAGAGCATATCTGTAATGCTTGGAAAATTAGCACAGGTGACAGTAAAAAGCAACAGAAGAGAAACCTGCAATCACCATACACTAAGGCTGCTTTCACACTGGAGCGGTGGGGGCGCTGGCGGTAAAGTGGAGCTATAATTAGCGCCGCTTGACCGGCGCATTTCGGCCGCTAGCGGGGTGGTTTTACCCCCGCGAGCGGCCGAAAAAGGGTCAATAACGCCCGCAAACCGCCGCTGCAGCAGCGTTTTGCGGGCGGGTTCGGCGCGCTCCCCCATTGTTTTCAATGGGACCAGGCGCTATAGGAGCGGTAAATATACCGCTCCTATAGCGAGCCAAAGATGCGGCTTGCAGGACATTTTTGAGCGTCCTGCAAGTGCACCACTTCAGTGTGAAAGCCCTCGGGCTTTCACACAGAAGGAACAGCAACAGCTGTTTCGGGTCGGTTTGCAGGCGCTATTCTTAGCGCAATAACGCCTGCAAACCGCCCAGTGTGAAAGCAGCCTAACAAACAGCATTAAACAAGTTGTACTATGTAATCAGCAGGACACAAAATTACAAAAAATATATATAACCAGAACACTTCAGCATCTAACTGTACCAAACTTTTCCAATTACTACTGAATCCATACGGCATCATAAAAGTCATAATAAGGATGATACCAAGCAAAAACCTATTTCAGACACAGTTAACTACTAGTTTTTAATTAATCTGAATTCATTCAGATAAGAAGTCCTTTATTAGATGAGCTAACAGTCGGGTGGATCATACATTTGGGAAATACTGTACGTGCTGCTGAATTAAGCAAAAGGGTAAATGGGTCGGGGGCCAAGAATGTATGAATGCAAATTAAGACACCCTATGCACACACTGTGGTAATGGGCTATGTTAATGATAATGGATTTAAATGTTACACAGTGAAAGACGGTGAGAGTTTCAATTATACATGTATCTTGCAGACCGGAAGATTATCAGTGGTCTTAACCCCTTTTATAGGTGTATACACACACGATATAAAAAAAGTCTACACTCCCCTGTTAAAACGTCAGGTTTCAGTGATGTAAAACAATGAGACAAAGATTAATCATTTCAGAATTTTTTTCCACCTTTAATGTGATCTATACACTGTACAACTCAGCTGAACAACAAACTAAAATCTTTTAGGTGAAGGGAAGTAAAAATAAACTAAAATAATATGGTTATATACGGGTTTACACCCTTACACTAATACTTTGTTTTAGCACCTTTTGATTTTATTACAGCACTTTGTCTTTTATATGAGTCTATCAGCATGGCACATCTCAACTAGGCAAGATTTGCTCATTCTTCCTTGCAAAAACACTCAAAATCTGTCAGATTGTGAGGGCATCTCCTGTGCACAGCCCTCTTCAGATTACCCCACAAAATTTCAATCAGATTCAGGTCTGGGCTCTGACTCGGGCCATTTCAAAAAAACTTTAATCTTCTATTGGTGAAGCCATTCCTTTGTTGATTTGGATGTATGCTTTGGGTCGTTGTCATGCTAAAAGGTGAAGTTCCCCTTCATGTTGAGTTTTCTAGTAGAAGCCTGAAGGTTCTGTGCCAATATTGACTGGTATTTGGAACTGGTCATAATTCCCCTCTACCTCGACTAAGGCCCCTGTTCCAGCTGAAGAAAAAACAGCCCCAAAGCATAATGCTGCCACCATCATGCTTCACGGTGGGTATGGTGTTCTTTTGGTGATGTGCAGTGTTGTTTTTGCACCAAACCTATCTTTTGATATTATGGCCAAAAAAGTTCAACCTTAGTTTCATCAGACCCTAACATTTTCACACATGATTTGGGAGACTTCAGATGTGCTTTTGCAGAATTTAGCTGGGCTGGGTGTTTCTTCGTAAAGAAAAGGCTTCCATCTTGCCACTCTACCTCATAGCCCAGACATATGAAGAATACGGGAGATTGTTGTCACATGTACCACAGCCATTACTTGCAAGATATTCCTGCAGCTCTTTTAATGTTGCTGTAGGCCTATTGGCAGCCTCCCTGACCAGTTTTCTTTTCGACTTTTCATCAATTTTGGAGGGACATCTAGTTCTTGGTAATGTCACTGTTGTGCCATATTTTCTCCACTTATGGAACATAGTGAAGTCAGTCATCCTGGGTATATCTAATGCCTTGGAAATTCTTTTGTACCCTTCTCCTGACTGATACCTTTTAACAAAGAGATCCCTCTGATGCTTTAAAAGCTCTCTGCAGACAATGCCTTTTACTGTAGGATGCGACTAAGAAAAAGTCAGGAAAGACCTACTAGAACAGCTGAACTTTATTTGGGGTTAATTAGATGCCCTCTATATGATGGCAGGTGTGTACCGACTCCTTTTTAACATCAGTTTGAATGTGATTGCTTAGATCTGAATACAGCTTTATCCCCAGTTATAAGAGGGTGTGCACACTTTATGCAACCACATTAATTTTCGTTTTTTATTTTTAATTTCCCCTCCCTAAAAGATTTCAGTTTGTTTTTCAATTGAGTTGCACAGTTTATAGGTCACATTAAAAAAGGTGGAAAAAGTTTTAAAATTATATATCTTTGTCTCGGTTTTTTTAAATCACAGAAACCTGACATTTTAACAGGGGTGTGAGGACTTTTTATATCCACTATACACACACACACACACACACACACACACACACCAAAATTTCATTTGTAAATAATTGAGCTGTATAATTCACCATTACAGTATTTGCAAAATACTAAACATATACATCAATCATCTTCCGGCCTAAAGCTGCTAATGCTTTTAAACATTAATTTCATATAAATATAGCACGTGTTTATACGTATAGTAAATTGGAGTTGTAATACATACAGATCATGTCTTAACATGACCCGGTCACTAATTAAAAATAAAATAAACCTTGTAAAAGAATCCATCAAGTTTAAAATAGAAATGCAAGACAAAATGTGTGCAGAGATATATACACACACACACACACACCATTTTCCTTTTCACATATGTGCCCATTGGCCTCACTACAACGCACCTTTCCAGCGAGACAAAAGGGATAGCAAAATTATTCCCCGTTTATACCTTTTCACATCACTGAGCTGCATTTGCAGATCTTTGGTGCCCTATTCAAAAGCACACCAAAAAACGCAGTTTCCATTGTAAGTCAATAGAAATGCACCAAGTTTTTTGGTGTATTTTTGCGGTCACATGACTTAAATAAATAAAAAATGCTGGCTGTTAGGCCCCTTTCACACTGGGGCGGTTTTCAGGTGGTACAGCGCTAAAAATAGCACCTGTACACCGCCTGAAAAAAACGGCCCTATTCACTCCAGTGTGAAAGCCGGTGGGCTTTCACACTGGAGCGGTGCGCTAGCAGGACAGTAAAAAAACAAGCAGTCATTTCTGCAAAAGGATTCCCGACCAAGTATTGAGTGCATAACTGAACATAATTATTTGAAGGTTGACTTTTTTTTTGTATTAAAAACACTTTTCTTTTATTGGTCGGATGAAATATGCTAATTTTTTGAGATAGGAATTTTGGGTTTTCATGAGCTGTATGCCAAAATCATCAATATTAAAACAAGAAAAGGCTTGAACTACTTCAGTTGTGTGTAATGAATCTAAAATATATGAAAGTCTAATGTTTATCAGTACATTACAGAAATAATGAACTTTATCACAATATGCTAATTTTTTGAGAAGGACCTGTACAAATTGATAAGGACTTGTGATTTTGATTGATTAGACTAATTTGCATACTTCTTCTAGATCAGACTCTGAAAAGTACTGAAGGTCTAGGCAGAACAGTCAGACAACTAGAATTTTAGGGGCAGGCCGCCAATGGTAGTCCCAGTATTTCTAGGCAGACAGGTTCACTTTAAGGCCCCTTCCTGCAAAGCTGCACACAATTAATCTTTTTTATTTTTATTCTCCAAGTATTGTTTTTCTTTTTACCTTAGCCTAGCTTAATATATTAACTCATTATTCACTGAGGTGTATGCCTATGAACATTAATAATCAGTTACAGCTGGTTTCTGCCAATTACCTAGGATTATAAAAAATAATATCTGTAACTTTGACCAGTATTGGTCTTAAAATGAAGGGAAGAAAGAAATGTACTCAAAGACATTCAATTGTTCAGTATTTTAAGAGCACTGAAGGAATTATTTTGTTATGCATTAGTATTGCAAGGCAAATGACAGAAGTCCTCAACAAACTCAGATGAATTCCTTAATATACTATATACTTTTTGCTAATAGTTCACAACTAATACGTTTTCATGAACCTTGCATGGCTCCATTTGCCTTCCAATTGGTTAAAGGGGTGCTCCTCTCTCCTATTAGCTCGGCGGCCGAGTGAAGGAGAAGGAGGGAGCCCTGCAGTGACGTCACGGCCGCGGCCGTGACCCGACTTCAGGAAGTGGGAAAGGTTACCTGTCTAAGACAGTCCTGTCCCCACTCATCCACCGAAAAATGCTAATTGTGACACCGGAAGGGGGGGGAGGAATCCGATGAGCGGAAGTTCTACTTTAGGGTGGAGCTCCGCTTTAAGTCAGTTGGGATCAAGCTGTAGCCATAGTCTTTACAGGACACCTTGTGGTCTTTCAGTCTTTTGAGTAGACATTTGAACCTCTGTTTATATAGAACAAGCTTAGCATGTTGAAAAAAAAGTTGGCAATATATGTATGGAGCGTTCACAGAGATAAAGTCGTATTATGTGAACATAGGTGTGGTTCACCTGTTTGATCTTGTTACGGGAGTTGGTGATACGTTCAGTTATGCTCTGGTAAGTACGTATGGCAGTGGTAAGCTCTGTAAAGTGCTGCTCAATCTTCTCATCCAGGTCTTTGTCACATTTTTCATAGGCATGCTCCAAGCGTCCTCGCTCTGTCTCTCTGTCTTCCACATCATCACTAGTTGAAAGGGTTCTAAAAAAAAAAAAAAAAAAACTCAATGTATTATTCTTATATTACTGCACAGTAATCACACAACAATGAAAGATGTAGAGTGATGAACCGTTTTTATTGGTAAAATTATGGGCTAGATGCATTTCTTTACTAGAAAAATGCATTGCTGTAATTACGATCATTTTCAAAGAAATTATTGAGGAATCCAACTGTCATTAACAGGGATAGAAAAGTATTTTTCCTATACCGAGAGGATAAATTGGCATTTACCTTACTGTGGTTTTGCTTTCTAAATTCTTTGGGGGGATTCACATTATTAGGCCTCATGCATATGGAGATACAGTATAGGCATCAAATATGCCTAAAGCATTTTTCTGCAGCTGGGCGGCACACAGACATTCACTTCAACGGAAGGCTGTACTGCCCACCTGCATCTCCCCAGCCACGAGAAGACACGTTTCCCTTCTTCCATGTTTGGGGAAATATGCTGTATGCACATGTACAAGTAAACACCAATACATTGAAACATCAGCATTTACATCAGTGCAGGGTTAACGGCCATTCACTTATATGTTGGATATATTAACTGTATAGAGTAAAAGGAGGGTTATAACCCCTGTCAGATGTGTTTTGTCATATGTGTCCCATTGGGGAGATTTCCCTTCACTTCCTGACCCATAGCAAAAACAAGAAGTGAGAGGAAATCCCTGCAAATTAACCTCTTGGCGCCAGTGCCTCTGAGCCCTTTAAGGGGTTTAAGATGCTGGGAGGCGGGGAGAGGTTTATGATCCTGTGCCCGCTATGATTGTCTATCATAGCAGTCACATGATCAAAAAGTTCCCGGTTGCAAGGAGCGATCGGGAGCTTTCCATTAGCCACTGGTAACTGTGCCAGGAGCGCGCAGGACAAAATGTCAATGTTTTATCCCTGAGCCACATTATCACTAATGGTGGGCTCAGGCCTACCCGCCAGGAAGCATTTACTGCACACCGCCTATCATATACAACAGGTGTATGTGCAGCTGTGGGCAGAGAAATGCCTCACTGCCTATGATTGGTGATGAGCAGTGACGGCTTTCTGGTGGGTACGATCCGAACACGCCTAAACCCATCCCTAGTTACCACTTTTGCCTTATTGTAAGGTGCTTCATGCTGGAAAAGGTATTGTTAGTCACCAAACTGTTCTTGGATGGTTTGGAGAAGTTGCTCTCGGAGGATGTTTTTGTACCATCCTCTATTTAAGTGTTAGCACAGCGCTTGTGCTGTGTAATCTGCCCCCCTCTAAACTGTAAAAAAAAAAAAAAACCTGAACTCGCCACTTCCTGTATGCCCTCCTCTCTAAACAGACCACGAAAATCAGGGCTACTGCGCCCTGATCACTGTGGTCTGATTGCATCCCTGCATCTTACCTATCTGTCCCCTCTGCTCTCCTCTCTCCCCCCTCACCCCCTCCTTCCTGGCTGTCACCCCCCTCTGTGTCTGTCTCCGGCTATGGGACAGGAAGTGAAATCTCCCCAATTGTGCACAGATGGAAAAAAAAAAAAACTGACAGGTGTCATGACCATCCCTTACTCTATGCAAAAAAAATTGCTGATCGTTCTACTTTAATCTTGTAAGTTATAAACTATACAAATTGTGAGTTTTGCCAGTTTGTAATGTGGATTGTTCTTATTACATTGAGTGAATTGAAGCCATAGTAAAATTCTAAATAAAATGCAGTGTATAGTCTACTAGACAAACACAAATGAAAATCAAGCAGTGGACTGAAAACAAGGCCTGTCGCTCTGAAAAGTCCACACTTCAGTGTTGACAGGAACTGTGAATATCCTGTTCAGTTTCCTTTTGTTTTACAATGCCTTCCTGCCTAGATATTACTTCTGAGACCTGAAAAACTCCATAGATAGGAAACTCCACAGCAACCACATCGTGTAAGGTTGTCTTTTGTATACAAAAATTACAAACTTGACCAAGACATTCTAGATGAAACTTCGGAATCAGGTTTTTAGTTGATACAAAATGGTAGTGTTCATCTCACGATGGAACATGGCTACTTGGCGGGGTGGTTCACAGTTATAAGAAAATATAGGAAAACAAGCTGGACAGGGAGAAGCTCAGAGTATGTAAAACAGGGCACTACTACACCACTATACTATTTTTCATGTGGATAAAATTTTACTGCATAACTCTAGTTTATACAGCAAGTAAAACAAGTATTAGACACGTCACCATTTTTCTAGGTAAATAGATTTCTAAAAGGTGCTATTGACATGAAATGTTCACATGTCAGTAACAACCCATGTAATCCATACAAAGAAACCAAAAACAAATACGTTCAGAAATTAAGTTCTGTGTAATAAAATGGAATGACAAAGGGAAAAAGTATTGAACACATGAAGAAAGGGAGATGCAAAAAAGGCAGGGAACGCCAAGACACCACCAGCTGAAATCTATCAGTAATTAGAAAGCAATCCTGCCCCTTGTCAGTGCAAATTAATATCAGCTGGTTCAGTCTCAACAGATGACCTATAAAAAAGGTGTCTCATTACCAAGGTGTCCCCCAACAACCTTATTGTTGCAAAACATACTAATGGCAATAGTTACAGAAGGATTTCTAAACTTCTGAATGTTCCATTGAGCAATTTTGGGACCATAACCCAGAAGTGGAAAGAACATAATTTCACCATAAGCCAGGCACGACCATGTGCTCTAAGGATTTCTGACAGAGGAGTGAAAAGAATGATCAGAAGAGTTGTCCAAGGACCACTTGTAGAGAGCTTAAGAAAGACCTGGAAGTAGCAGGTACAATTGTTTAAAAAAAACAAAACAATAAGTAATGCACTGAACTGCCATGGCCTGTATGCACGCTCACTACACAAGACTCCATTGCTGAAGAAAAAGCAGTTTGAAGCTTTTTTAAAGTTTGCTGCACCACATTTATACAAGCCTGTGAAATACTGGGAGAATATAGTCTGGTCAGATGAGACCAAAATTTAACTCTTTGGATGCCATAATACACACCATGTTTGGTGTTCAAATGGTACTGCACATCACCCCAAAAACACCCCCATACCAACAATGAAGTTCGGAGCTGGGAACATTATGGTCTGGGACTGTTTTTCAGCATATGATACTGACAAACTTCATATCATTGAAGGAAGGATGAATGGAAAAAATGTACCAAGACATTCTTGATAAAAAATCTGCTGCTATTTACCAGGATGATTAAGATTAAATGAGGGTGGAAATTTCAGCAAGACAATGATCCCAAACACAAAGCCAAGGAAATGCTCAATTGGTTTCATACAAGGAAACCCATAAGCCCCCCCCCCCCCCCCAAGCTTTTTTACATCTATGCTTACTAGCCTGTGTGAGAAATATGTATGCCAACTTATTTTCAGCCTACTCTGGTCCAGTCACGTGATCTCCTGTGTCAGACAGCAGCAGCTAAGCTAGCCACGCTAGTAAAGCCTATACTGGTGCCATCACCCACAGGCTTCAATAGCCTATGTGTGTTATAATAAACAGGAAGTACAATATCTGCTAAATGTTAAAAAGAATAACTAAGTTAAATACAGAACCTTCAAAAGGATTAATTCACCTTTTCAGAAAAAATGAAAAGGTGAACTAACACCATACACTCTCCCCACCCCCTCACACCTCGCTGTACTTACCTTCATGGGTATTGAGCTGCAAGTGACCACGGAGCCCATGTAGCAGTCTGGGAATTTGGAATCACTGATCTTTTCCTTTTTACTCTGCAGTGCTTTTGGGACGGATCGGAGCGAGGCTAAGTGCTAGCGCTGATCACTCTGATCCGTCTTGGAAGCACTGCACAGGTTGTGTGGGCACTAACAGCTCAGTACCCATGGAGATAAGTGCAGAAGTGACCAGGAAAGGGGGCCATGAGGGTGTATGGTGTTCGTTCACATTTAGGCCCCTTTCGCGTGGATTGGAGGCTCCATTAAGCCCTAAGGAGCAGCGGATGTTAGTGGTGACATGTCTGCTGATACCCCCTGCTATCTGATCCAATCCCGTCTGTGATATCCAGACAGATGGTGAACCTATTTTACATCTGTCTGGTGGATCGGATCAGATAGGATCTGATGAAAACGGACCTCCTGTCCCTTTTCATCCGATCTCCCCATAGAGGAGAGCGGGACTCTGACAGATCCGTCCCAGCACAGTGAGTGGAGACGGACCTGTCATCTACCTGCGCAGTGGGGATCAGCGAATCGATCCCCCGCTGAGCAAAGCGGAGTCCATTGGGAGGACCGCCTGTCTGAAAGAGCCCTTACATTTTTTTTCCTGTAAAGTGAACTAACAATTTACATTTCTTGAGAGAGTCAACATATGTGTACATTATGTCCATGCTATCAGGCGGCACTTGTTGCAGTATATTAATAGTCCATCAGTGAGTTTAGGTTGTCCTCCAATCCAAGCTGTTTTGAGGTCTCTTGCCCGGGAGCTGCGATGCACTCTGCATGTCCTCTCTTTCCCCCTTTCTACCGCCCTGGCTGGGGCTGTGGGAGGCTGGGTGGGCACCCACAGAGCATCAGCGCTATGTCACCGTGCCTCACTACGTTCATAATTGTTGGCCAACATTTGTGTGACCATGTGTATGCAAGACATGTTGGAGCCAACAACCTTCGAACAAAAATCCACGGTTTTGTTATCGAAAAGTCTGATCGTGTGTACGCGGCATTACAGTAGCGCTTGGCTCCCACAGCTCTCTGCCAAGCCTGTGAAAGCGAAGAGAAGCAAGGGAGAGAGCCGCTGCAGACAGGCACAGCGCTGGACTAAGTATAAGCAGGGGGAGGGAAGTGATACACTGAATTATTTTTTACCTTAACCCCTTTATGCTGACCCAACACATATGCGGCCTCACTGCACTGGGCTTCTTTACGTGGTAGCCTCTAATTGGCTATTACAGTGATCAGTCACTGTGAAGCCAGCCCCTATATTTGTAAGAATTTTTTTTTGATAAATAATAAAAAATAAAAATAAAAAAAATAAAGCAAAATACCTAGATCAAGGTTTGATCTAGGTCAGTGCCAGGATTAGCGTTTGGGTAAAGTAAGGGTCGGTATATTTTGTTAACTAAATGCACACTATTGCTTCTGGGCTGTACTACGGGTACAAACAGCATACAAATATGTGGTATTGCTATGATTGTCAGCAGCAGGATTATATATTTTGGGTTGTTCTTTGGTGGTAGGTTATGGTAGTAACATAAAATATACAGCTACATTTTTTTTTTTTGGGCCAGTTTTCTTTTGATGATAAAGAAAAAAAAATATCAGGAGATATGCACAACTATTTACTACCAAATGAAAGCCAAATTTGTCCTGAAATAAAAAAACAAGGTATAATCCACTTGGATACACAAATTAGTTGATATGTATGGTTTTGTTAACACACGTCAAAATTGTGCTTTTGGGCATTTAGACATGAAGGTAAAAAATGTCTGTCTGTCCCACTTGCCCATTGAAGTCAATAAGACCATGAACCTGATGTTGAAGCATGTTATTTAAAGCGATAAAGTCTCTGTTTTTTTTTATTGTTTTCATGTTTTATTTACCTGCACTGTGTAATGATTTTGCACAGAGCAGCCCAGACCCTTCTCTTCTCTGGTCCTCTTCAGTGCTCCTGACCCCTCCCTCCTCGAGTGCCTCTACAGCAGGGGTCTCAAACTGGTGGCCCTCCAGCTGTTGTGAAACTACAAGTTCCATGAGGCATTGCAAGGCTGACAGTTACAAGCGTGACTCTCTCAGGCAGAGGCA
>CM053029.1:474671788-474980978 GCA_028564925.1 Lithobates sylvaticus
TCACCTATGGGATTTTTATTTTCTGCTAAACAAATAAAAAAAGACCGAAAATTTTGAAAAAAAATATGTTTTTTTTTGGTTTCAGTTACAAAATTTTGTAAATAAGTAAGTTTTCTCCTTCACTGATGGGGCTGCAGTGACTGGCACTGATAAGGCGGGACTGATGGGCACCGATGATGTGGCACCAATGAAGCGCCACTGATGAGGTGACATTGATGGGCACTGATATGTGGCACTGATATGCGACACAGATAGGCACTGATAGGTGGCACAAATAGGCACTAATAGGTGGCTCGGATTGGCATGGATAGGCAGCACGGATGGGTATGGATAGGCGGCACAGATTAGCATGGGTGGGCACTGATAGGCGGCATGGATGGGCACTGAGAGGCAGCATGGATGGGCACTGATAGGTCAATCAGTGCCAAATAATAATGCATGCCAATCAGTGATGCCCATTGTGG
Source organism: Lithobates sylvaticus (assembly GCA_028564925.1). Taxonomy (NCBI): domain Eukaryota; kingdom Metazoa; phylum Chordata; class Amphibia; order Anura; family Ranidae; genus Lithobates; species Lithobates sylvaticus. The sequence goes on from CM053029.1 coordinate 474,672,253, forward strand.
GCACTGATTGGCATCCATTGTGGGCACTAATTGGCATCCATTGTGCGCACTAACTGGCATCCCTGGTGGTCTAGGGTAGCATACCTGGTGCTGGGCATCCCTGGTGGTCTGGTGTCGTCCCTGGTGGTCCAGTGTGGGCATCCTCGGGGGGGGGGGCTGCGCTAATAATCGATCAGCACAGACCCCCCTGTCAGAAGAGCAGCTGATCGGCTCTCCTCTACTCACATCTGATAGACGCGAGTGAGGAGAAGCCGATCAACGGCTCTTCCTATTTACACTGTGATCAGCCATGATTGGACACGGCTGATCACGTGGTAAAGAGTCTCCGTCAGAGACTTTTTACCGAGATCGTAGTTGCAGTGTGTCAGACTGACACACCGCAACAACGATCGCCGCGATGCTCGCCCCCGGTTAAAGTGGAAGTAAACCCCCCTATCATTTTCAGCCAAGGGAGCTGCCATCTTTGCCTCTGTTTAATCTTCAACTGACACAGTGCTGCACATGTGATCCGTTATGACACCAGCCATTGGATGGTTTGACTGTTTGGTTGAGAGCACAGCCAATGTGCAGTTAGCATTCACGGCATGCCTTTTTAGACTGTTAAATCGATGGGTTTACTTCCGCTTTAATATCCTGATCATGTCATATGACATCCGGTCAGGATATTGAAACCACTTTGCCGCCGTCATTCTGCTATATGGCGGGCGGCAAGTGGTTAACCACTTCGCATCCAGGCCAATTCTGACATTTCTCTCCTACATGTAAAATTCATAATTTTTTTGCTCGAAAATTACATAGAAACCCCCGAACATTATATATGTTTTTTTAGCAAAGACCCTAGAGAATACAATGACGGTCGTTGCAACTTTTTATCTCGCACGGTATTTGCGCAGCAATTTTTAGAACACGTTTTTTTCAGAAAAAAAAACTATTTCATGCTTAAAAACAAAACAGTAAAGTTAGCCCAATTTTTTTGCATAATGTGAAAGATGAAAATACGCCGAGTAAATAGATACCAAATATGTCACGCTTCAAAATTGCACGCGCTCGTGGAATGGCGCCAAACTTTGGTATTTAAAAATCCCCATAGGCAACGCTTTAAAAATGTTTACTGGTTACATGTTTTGAGTTACAGAGGAGGTCTGGGGCTAGAATTATTGCTCTCGCTCTAACGTTCGCGGCGATACCTCACATGTGTGGTTTGAACACCGTTTTCATATGTGGGCAGGGCTTACGTATGCGTTCACTTCTGCGTACGAGCTCACGGGGACAGGGGCGCTTTAAAAATATATTTTTTTTTTATTATTGTTAATTTGTTAATTTGATCAAAAAAAATTGATTACTTTTATTCCTATTACAAGGAATGTAAACATCCCTTGTAATAGGAATATTACATAATCGGACCTATTTACAGTGAGATATGGGGTCAATAAGACCCCACATCTCACCTCTAGGCTGGGAAAAAAAAAAAAAAAAAACGATCACCGCTTCCCAGCGGAGGCGGCGCTGTTATTTGAATGCAGAGGCCGGGCGTGACGTCATAACATCGCGCCCGGCCTCCGAGCGATCATAGAGACTCCGGCGACCATCTGGTCCGCCGGCAATCTCTATGGTCATCATCCGGGGGCCGGCGGATCCTGTGTCCGACTCAGTAGTGTCGTTAGAAGCACCGGAGGGCGGCGGGAGGGGGGGCGTCCCCTCCCGCCGCCCATAAGAACGATCAAGCGGCGGAACAGCCGCTATGATCGTTCTTATGGTGCAGGGAATCGCCGGCTGAAAACGGCAATATCTGAATGATGTCTGTAGCTACAGGCATCATTCAGATATACCGCCGGAAAGTAGAGGCCGTCATATGACGGCCTGCGGATGCGAAGTGGTTAAAGTGATATTAACCATTTTGCATACTTATACCCCCTTCCTGCCCAGGGCAAATTTCAGCTTTTAGTGCGGTCACTCTTTGAATGACAATTGTGCGTTCATGCTACACTGTGCACTCCTATAACATTTTTATCATAATGTCACACACATTTCATCATCATTTTTTATTTTTTGCGAAAAAAAAACAGAAAAAATAAATAAATAAACTTTTTCATAGTTTGTTATAACATTTATAATTTTTCTCCTTCGCAGATGAGGTGGCAGTGGTGGGCAGCACTGATAGGTGGCACTGGTGGGCATTGGTTGGTAGCACTGTTGGGGCTGCAGTGATAATCAGGATACTAATAATCAGTGCCAATGTCTCTAACACAAGCCGGTTATCGGCTTTCTTCTTCTCTCCTCACACTGTCAGTGTGAGGAAAGAAAAGTTGATAACCGGCTTGTGTTTACATCCTGTGATCAGCTGTCATTGGACACAGCTGATCACGTGGTAAAGGGTCATTGTGATTTGCTCTTTACCTCAATCTGTGTCCCCGATCTGTGAGTCCGGGCAGTAAGGATGAGCTCTGGCGTGTTCGCATAGGTCATGTGCAGAGTCCGCCAGGATGTCGGCACTGCGCTGCGCTAATCACAGGCAGTGAGACATTTTCCTGATGTGCCGCTGCAGAGATTGGGAAATGTCTCACTGCCTGTGATTAGCGCTGTCCAATGCGAACACGCCGGAGCTCATCCTTACCGGGCAGCAGGATCATGGGAGGACGTCCATGTACGCCCTCCCGGTATTGGAAGCCTGTGCTGTAGCAATCTTTTGGCTATATCGTGGGGGCAAACGGTTAAAACCACAAATGTATTACATTGCCGCTACTAATCATTAGGGTGCTTTCACACTGCTCCGGGATATGCATTTTTAACGTGTTTTTGCTGCAATGCTGTGCACTTTTGCTGCGTTTCATTGCATTTTTCCCTGGACATGTGACTGGACAAAGCACCTCCCACAGGCGCATTGCGTTTTGGCCACTGTTTCCATTCATTTTAATGGAGAGGTGTGGTTTTGTTGCCGCACCAAAAATGCAGCAAACTTAGAGCCAAGTGAATGTATGTTTTCTCCTTAGGATCAGTTCACCAGGTGTTTTCTGCAGTGTACCCCGGTCCTCATTTACTTTTAGCTTCACAGCTGATTCCCTACTGTAGATGCGCGAAGCTCGCTGTGCTTTCTAATTGGTCTGTCGGCAGGGGAAGGAGGAGGGGGGGCCGAACTTCTGAGGTGCCATCTCCTGGAAGTGGGGAAGGGTACCTGTCAAAAGTGGCTCCGGAGGGGGGAAGGAAGCAGATTAGTGGAAGTTACACTTTTGGGTGGAACTCTGCTTTAGGTTCCACTTTTGCAGGGGTCTCAAACTGGTGGCCCTCCAGCTGTTGCAAAACTGCAAGTCCCATGAGGCATTGCAAGGCTCACAGTTACAAGCATGACTCCCACAGGCAGAGGCATGATGGAACTTGTAGTTTCGCAACAGCTGGAGGGCTGCCAGTTTGAGGAGCAGTCCCTAAGGTGTAACTCCACTTTTGTTGAAAAAAAAAAAAAATCTCCCCCGGATGAGTAAATAGTTCTAAAGTTAGTTTTAACATTTTAAAAAAACTGTTAATTCCTAGGCATGTGCTGGGAATGTAACTGTCACATTGGTTGTGCTCTCCACCAAACTGTCAAACCATCAAATAGCTGGGGTTTATAACTGATCACATGAGCAGCAGTATGACAGTTGAAGATCAAACAGAGGCCAGAAGCACAGTTTCCTTGGCTGAAAACAATAGATGGGTTTAGTTCCACTTTAATGCATTAATGTAAAAATCACTTCACTAATTGTCCCCCCCCCCCCCCCCCACTCCCATCCCTTAACACTTCTCTGCCTCCTCTCACAATCCAGCACTGCCCTGGCTGCAGCACTGCTCTCTCTTCCTTTTCTCACAGGAGACACAGAGTGCATAGGGAACCATTTGGGTTGATTTACAAAAACTGGAAAGTGTACAATCTTGTGGTGCAGCTCTGCGTGGTAGCCAATCAGTTTTTAACTTCAGCTTGTTCAATTAAGCTTTAACAAATAAAGAAAAAAAACTGAACGCTTATTGGTTTCTGTGCAGAGCTGCATCAGATTTTGCTCTCTCCAGTTTCAGTAAATCAACCCCACAGACTCCTGCTGTTTTGATTTAAACCCCCGTGAGGAGGGAGCGGGGGGGTGTGGCCGACCTGCGCTGTGTGTTTCTATGGACGCACGCAGCCTGGCTCGGTAGCATGCTCACACATGTGTCCCCATAGCACATGGTTTGTTAAGAGGGCACCCAGAGGAAGGAGGAGCGGATAGTACCGGCGGTGATGTGCTAATAGAATAGTAGCAGGTAATTATAACATCTTTTTTATTTTACTTAAAAAATAGCCTTTAGCCTAACTGCAGTCCGGTAAGGCCCCCAGGCTGATGGGATCCCAGCAGAGTGCTACTCTTTTTATCAGGATTTATTGGCTCCCAGACTCACTGCCCTGCTAGCTTTACCCTAGAGCTATTCTCTACCCTGGGGTCTCTGCCTGAGTCTATGTCTGAAGCGGTAATTGTGTTGGTGCCCAAACCGTGAAAGGACCCTGAGGAATGTGCGTCTTACAGACCACTTACTTAACATGGATGCGAAGATTTTAGCCAAGATCCTTGCCAATCGGTTGTCACAGGTCCTGGGTGAGCTCACATGTTTACTAGACAGGGTTTATTACCAGTAAGGGCACCGACATTATTCTGAGATGCCTCTTTCTTAACCTATCCACCACACATGACAACAAGGGCACCAGAGTCATTGCCTCTTTGGATGCCGAAACTGCATTTGACTCAGTTGAATGGGGCTACCTCTCAGAGATTATGGGTAGATATAGGTTTGGTCCTCAATTCCTTAGTTGGTTGAATATGCTATACTGGGCTCCCACAGCTCATATCTTCACTAATGGCAGGGTTTCAACAAAATTTCCCCTCCAGCGAGGTACATACCTTCCCTTTTTGCTCTAGCTCTGGAGCCACTGGCCATCTTGATTCGGTTTCCCAACAGGTTGAGGGGCTGTGGGTCGGTCCTTTTAGGGAAAGGGGTTGCTTTATGCGAACGATGCCCATTTATATGTACATGATGCGGATTCCTCCCTGTGGGCTGCCCTGGTGCTCTTCAACAAGTTTGGGCACTACTCTGTTGTCCACATCAACTGGTCGAAATCTATACTCTTTCCCCTTGACAAAAGCCATAGCGGAGTATTCCCCCGGTATTGTGGGTTGATAATTTCAAATATTTAGGCATTCACATCCAGCGCGACCCCAGTAAGTTTTATGACCTCAATCTTCATCCCCTACTTGTACACTTACATAATAGATGTTCCTCTTGGGGGACTCTTCCACTAAACCTGATGTGGCATATTAATCTAATAAAAATCTCTTTCTCCCCAAATTTAATTACATATTTTGAAATTGCCCCATATGGATTCCAGGTTGCTTTTTTCGGGAGCTGGACCGCTGTGTTGGTACCTTAATATGGGGTGGATCCTCACCATGTCTAATGAAGTCTACGCTATGTCTGCCCGTACAATGCGGAGGGTTGGCATTACCTATCTTCCTTGTATACTACTAGGTAGCTATACTGGTCTCCGTCTGCTGGTGCTTCGTCCATTCTCGGGCCAACGCGGCTGTATGCTTGGAAGCGGCCCTCCTGGGCTCTCTCAATGAACTTGGGAACCTAGTTTATAGGGGCCTCAGGGCCTATGCATCCGCATCCTACTGAGATGACTCTTCGTGTATGGGCAGCTGCTAGGAAGAGGTTTCATAAACCAAACCAATTGTCGCCCTTTCAGCCACTATGGGGTAACCCTAATCTCTCACATTTTCAGTCTATCCCTGACCCCCGAGTGTAAGCAAACTTTGGTATAAAGGTTCTAAGAGACATAATGCCAGCAGGGGTATTACTATAATTTAGAGACCTCTCGAATAAACTCAAACGGCCCAGATGAATGCATTTTCTTTATCTTCAGCTGCAACATGCTGCCCGGGCCCAATTTCAACAACCCGTGCCTTTAATATTTAAAGATGAGCTTCAGTCTACCCCCAAAAAATTTAAAGTCAGAAGCTACAAATATAGGAAAGCAATGGCCACAGACAGGAAAAACTGACAGCATGAAAGGAGATTCTTATATTTGATTGTCAAAGATACCTATTGTTTGTATTGTTGAGCAAATTTATCATCATATTTTATCAGAAAAGAGCAGAGCTTTGAATGTTTTGGAGAAGCTTGCCAGAACAGTAGGGGAGTAGTTTATTGCAAACCTGTGCAAGGCCTAATTTTACAACAACTGTCAAAATTGATCACAATATGCAGTTTGCAAGTTACACGCTTACAAGAGGATTTACAAAAGAGGCATTTGAACCTGGAAGCTTCTGTATTGTGCTTTAAAGTTGAACTTTAGGCAGCAGTGGTGGCTGGTGTAAATTTTTTGGGGGGGCCGGCCCCCACACACCCAGCCAGCCACCCCACCCCCCCATTCCAGCCAGCCAACCATCCCCCACCCCCGGCCCTTGATCGCTGCTCCCCCGTTACTCGCTCGGTGGCCACTTCGCTCGCCCACCAGGCCCCCCCGCCGGCCCTGCACTCACCCCATCCAGCTCGCAGCTTCATCTGCTTCCTGTCAGGGCTGAGCTCAGCCCTTCTTTCTCTGAGCTGGTCGTTCAGCTGTTGGCTAATTGCCAGCTCCTATCTCTCCACAGTTACTGAAATGTTAATATCCTGCTCGTCACTCCTGCCTACTTAAGCCGTCCAGTCCAGATGAGCTCTGCCTTCGCCTTAGTTAGCATCACAGAGACGCTCTCCTGCATTCCTGTTAAAAGACTTGCTTGGCTGACATCCCTTCTGGCTCCATATCCTGCTTGCTGTTTTACTACGCTCATCTCTGGCTCCCTGACGTTTGGCTTGTCTGACTATCCGTTCCGGTTCCTGAACTCTGGCTATGTTTTGACTACGTTTGTTCTATTTACTTTTATTATTAAACAAGTGTGAGTTAACTGTACTTCTGTCTGATTTCATGGTTTCTGTCAGTAGGCAAAGGCCATGAATTCAAAAGATACAGTCAATCCACTTTTTGGTAATATTTTTTCCAGATTGGATGAACTGGATCACCGCATGGATCAGTTTGCCACAGAGTTACAAACGCTCCTGAGTCGCACTGCTCACCTGGAATCTCCCACTGTTGCTGCCCCGGTTCAACCTATGTTGCAGGCCATCCCTGCTGCTGCTCCGTCTCTGTGCAGGCACCTGTCTCGAGCATTACCTCTGTAAGAGGTATGTCTGGTTCCGCTCCGCTTCCCCAGTGTTTTGGGGGTGATCCAGTCCAATGTAGAGGGTTTCTCAAACAGGTTTAGATATATTTTGAGAGCTGCCCAGGCGTTCCCCATGGACAGAAGCAAAGTAGGTTTTGTGATATCTTTGCTTTCTGAGAGAGCCTTTGCCTGGGCAAACCCTCTATGGGAGACGCAAAAACCTGTTGTCTTAAGCTACCCTGAGTTTGTGGCTTTGTTTAAAAGGGTATTTGACGTTCCTGCACGCTCCGCTTCTGCTGCCAAGTGCCTCATGTCCATCAAACAGAGTACGAGAACTGTTGCCGACTATGCCATTGAATTCCATACTCTGGCAGCAGAGGTTGCGTGGAACAATGAGGCCCTCGTGGCTGCTTTTTCCCATGGTCTCTCGGATACCATCAAGGATGATATAGCAGCCCGAGATATACCCACTGAGCTGGAGAGGTTGATCACGTTTGCCATCCTCAAGGAGCGCTTGAAACAATTTGACACAATTTTTCTCGGCTCGTTGTAGTGTTGTACGTCACCACGTTCTTGACGGTCGAAAGTTCAGCGAACTTTTGTGTGACCGTGTGTATGCATGCCAAGCTTGAGTGGAATTACGTCGGAAAAAACAACCAAGATTTTTCAGACACAAATTCCGCTCGTGTGTACGCGGCATTAGAGAGAACAATCTCTATTGTAAACTGGAGAAGTGCAAGTTCCATCGTGAAAGGTTAAATTCCTGGGTTATGTAATTTCCACTGCTGGTTTTTCGATGGACCCAAAGTACAGTATATTGGCACGCTATCTGGTGGAGGTTACAAAATAAAGGAGTGCCCAGCCAATTATTTCACTTTTCACATACATGTAAAAATCAGCTTTTTTTTTTTTTTACTAGATAATAACTTAAAACCACAAAACATTTAAATATGTTCTGAAAGTAAAGAACCTGGACAAAAATGTCAATCCCTTTCCACCCCCTGTAAAAGTGATCAGTCATGTTCCTGGTAGAACCACTGAAACCCGAAAGACATACAGGTACTGTATATCCATTTGTGGAAAGTGGTAAAAAGGGGCTTGGTAGGGGTTAAAAGACACAAGCAGCAGTCCAAACATTTTTTTAGGAGCCACCACGTCTACCATGTCTGTAGCTATGCCACTGCAAATTATGTTATTACAAACACACTGAACTCTTTTGGCCTATTGGATTTAGCTTACATTTGCTCTGATTTGCTTTTGTGATGGTCATAGGAATGTGGTCTCTGCCTTGTCAGCCTAGCCAGGTGAATGTCTTCACTTTTGCCACTGCATTACAGTTGCATTACAGTTGTTGACCAGCCCCCCAGCCTGCTGATGTCCTCCTTACCCCACTCATTCTCTACCCGTTAGCAAGCTACCAGTGTTGGTTTGGCAGCATTGTCTTATGAAATGGAGCCTGATTGTCTTAAGGTTCTGTCCCTCCCTCTCCCTGTCTTTGTCCTGTTGAGCATTGCAATACAAGAAATTTATATTAAGACAGGTTCATATTTTTTTTTTTTGAAGATTTTATGATAAAAAAAATTAATTCAGTCTTGATCATTTATATCAGATTTGAGTATACAGTATTTTAAATTTTTTGCTTAGTATTTCTCATATTAGTTCTACATATTACACATTTGTTGCCTGCTACTGCACAAAATAAAATAAAAAGCAATTGCATAGCATAAAACAAAATCCAGTATTTAGCTAAAGATAGATTGCTAACACTTGCAGGCATCCAGTTTCTCTTTGTAATGAGATACAAAGTCAGGGTAACCTCGACTTACCCAAGACGAAATGCTCTTTTAATTAGTGGATGCAAGTGAAACATGTTCAGAATGTACCTCTTATGTCCCTAGAGGTTCAGGATACAAATACTTTTGTTCAGCATGATCTTTTCTCTGTTAAAAAGAGGCTTTAGATGTAACCTATATGCTTCAGTAAAGAACACGCATTAAATGGGCCATAGCAAACACAGCCCGGGTCATTGGCTTTAGTCATGGGCCTCTGTGTTTTATGTTTTCTGGATAGCAGGGGATATGCAAGGTGTCAGTTCAGGGAATTGTTTATGACTCTGCTCACTGACTATACACTATTAATTTCTCTAATTCAACCTTGTGAAGCAAAGAAACATAATTAGTTCCTAATATTATGAATGCAAAGATTTTTTTCTAAATTACTGTGAAAGTATATATAATTTTTTAATTAAAAGCAAGGATGGAATAAATACAAGCATTAAAAAGGTCACATTACTCCTTTTTTATGTGTTTGTTTTTTCCTTCTGTTTCTGCATTTAAAACACAGATATAACTCCCCCCTGCTGCTGTTATTTGGTAAAGAAGAACACTGGTCTGAACATACACCTTCCATAGTTTTTAATTAGAGAGCAGTTGAAAGCACTATGTACAGCCCAGCTATAAAGTTAACTAAGGTTATTAATTGGAGAATGGCTTTTATGTAAAATAAAATTTACACAAAATAGCTGAACTAAAACCATCACCAGTCAGAATAAAAACATGAAGTTAAACCTGCTAATTTGTTTTTATGGTGCAAGCTCTGGAACCGGTGGCGGCCGGTCCCTACGGGGCGCAGGGGTGCTGCCCCCCTAATCCATGTGCCCGGCCCCTAATCTACATGCAGGGCACCAGATGCATGAATTTCAATGGGGTTTTTTTTTTTTAAGCACATGATTAGAGCTTGAGGCTCTAATTGGCTTCAAAAAAGGGTGGGCTCGGAGCGCAGAGCACTGTGCCCTAAGCCCCCCCAGTTGTTTCACAATTGCGAATTACATTTTCCTATTGTTTTCCTGATTTTCCTCCCGGCCAATCAGAAAGCGGGTCCTGAGACCTGATTGGCCAGGTAGTCTTAGGACTCCCAACCAATCAGGTCTCAGGACCTACTTCCTGTTCGGCTGGGAGGAGAAGCAACAGCTCCGCAGCGAGATGTAGTAGCGAGAGCAGCAGGCCTACCCCGGATCTTTGTCATCTGCCTCCTAAGACAAGGAGGCCTCTGATCGTCCATCACCTGCGGGGGGGGGAGGGGTGATCGCCACCTTCCCATCTGTCTCCCGCGGGGGGGGATAGCTGCCTTCCCATCCTTCTCCCACACCAGCCGCCACTGTTTGGGACCAACACCCTCATTCTTGATTCAATGATTAAGCTGTCACAGACCTGTAAGGTATGCTGGTTGGGATGTGTGACTTCATTTTGCATATTGTCAGTGACTCATTAAGTGGTATTGTAAACACAATTCTTTTTGGCACCCCTATGCATTGGAGAATGTGGTGTGGTTTCCCGCATATGAAAATTGCCTGCTATGAAAGCACCAGGCAATTTCTGTGCGGCCACGCTTTAAAGAACGTGCAGGGACCTTTCCCCTGCAGAAAATGCAGGCACAGCAACCTATTCAAATGAATGGGCTGCTGTGCCCATGCTCCCAGAGCTGCAAACATGTGAACCGGGGCTAAGAAGAGTTAATGCATGTGTTTTCTGTGCAGCACCAAGTTTTTGTGTGCTGCTGCATGCGGGTGTGGGAATGCATGCATGTGCAATGTGTGAACATAGCCTTAAAGAGGACCTATACCATAAATAGGTGTGCCAAAATAAGGTTGAGTTGAGGGTAAATGGAGTGCCACTAGTATTGCCAGGGGGCTCCCTGAAGCTGATGCTTTCCCTAGGACTGATTTCCAATACATGTGTCACTGTATGAAGGTAGCTATTTGGGTGGAGGTAGGTCTTTGCTGCCTTATATCAGAGCTCTCCCACTATGATGACTGCTGGTCTAATAACTAGCAGAGAAATAGTACCAGCAGCTGGAAAGGTGCAGAAAGCACAGATTCACAGAATACTGTAAATGAAGCAGTAAGATGAGAACAATGAGCAGCACAGTAGTGACCACCAGTAATACTTAGGCACAATTACCATTTATAATTGTTCTCTATACCATAGCAGACCTTCATTGTTTTAGTTCAGGTTGAGTTTAAAAATATTTCAAGGTGTCAGCATATTTCTAACCTGATTAGTGCTCTTCAAGATCAGGGGGTCTTAGGTATATGCCCTTCCCCACTGACAGTCACAGCATTCTGCAGTGTAGAAGTGACATGCACATGAGTGTTGGGGACAGTAGAGAACACATAACAGAAGTTATGTAAATACTTACAGTATTTCTCCTTTTCTTGTTAACTCCATGGTAGCATAAGAATGGGTAGACTTTACTTTCACTCCTACTCCATAGGACCCTGCTCCCATAAATTTTGAGGATGATCCAGTGTATGTGTTCCATAACTAGACTCCTCAACAACTGTGAGGGATCCTATGCTGCCATGGAATTAATTCAGATAGGAAAATTAGGGTAAGTATTTGATAACTATTTTTGTTTTTCTAAATAACTCTATGAAAGCATATGAATGGGTAATAACTAGCCACAAACAATTGAGAATGCAGAAAAAGTAAGGTTTCAGCCACAGCTCTAGCTTAGAAATCTTTGTGGCTAAAAATTACAAGAATAAGGATGCATCACTATCCAATGAGCCATAAAGGTATTCGTGGAGGACACGCCATCATGCTACAACTACTTTCAGCTACAACTGCTTCCAGAGTTATACTTTTAAAAGTACACATGGAATCCAGACAGGTGCCTTTATTTCGCCTCAAGCTGCTGTGGCGCTCAGAATGTGTGCCAACCACTATAAGGGGCTTAATTAGACCCAGAGAAGTATCACCCAAGGAAAAATCTGATGTATGCTCAGAGACAATAAAACACATTTAAATCTGGTAGAATCTACATGCCAGAATGCTACACAGCCATGGTGTCACCCTTGGGAACAGACCTACATTTAGCAAAGCAACAATAACAAGTGCCAGCTACAACACCCATGCAAAGAGCTTTACCTAAGAGTCCAGAAAACAGGGTCTTCACCTGGAGAGCAACAGGTGGTTGGTCACAAATTTATCGCAGCCTGGTAAGGCGAGTCATATGTGCATCATGTTAGATCTCAAGAGGTGAGAAGGACAAAATAAAAACAAGTGGACTGAATCAGCCTCCAGATTTATGAGAGAGGGGTCCTATGGGGGTATTTATATTCTGCAATGGGTTAAGTAAGAAAAACAGTTTATTTATCAAAGAAGATATTGTTTTTCTTAAAATATGTCACCAGTTTAGATATAAACAGTGGACCTGTGAGGTTTAAGCATTTACATGTAGGTAGAAATAAAAGTAATGGCAGGCATCTTGTAATTTCTGCGTATCTTTAAAAATAAAGTGGGTTCCCTGCAGGGTTAAATCATAATGTACTAGTATGCAACTGCATACTAGCACATTTTGACAGACTTACCTGTAAAACGGATCCCTCCCACGCAGCACTGTCATAGATCCCTGCTGCTGCCATCTTCACCCAGTCTTCCGTCCACTGGCTCCAGCTGTATAAATGGCCGGGGTCGCAGTGACGTCACTCTGGTTCATGTGCGTGGGAGCCTTCGTCTCCGGCACAGAGCTCTGAAGTTACAGCATGGCGGTGCCATCCCTTCAGTGCGCATGCAGCGGTGACATCAATGGCAGCATCCTTTGTGAATATCACCAACAGTGCAAGTTTAGGAGATATTCACTGTACCTACAGGTAAGCCGTATTATAGACTTGTACATGTTCAAAAGTGGAGTTTACCTCCACTTTTATTCATAGTCAAGTAACGCACATCCTAAGACGTCCATCTTCTTCATTGCAGAGGACTGACACCAATTGTCATTCTTGGAAATGCTTACAAAAGTTTTTTGAAATACCTCATTCAGAAGAATACAACATTATGAATACTAAACAGAGCTGAAGATCATAAGAAATCACTGTATTAAGAAAATACAGCCATCAAGGACAGGCAAATGATTGTCACATTTGTCTAATGATTTTTTTATAAATGGCCCTGTAAGTCTTTTCTTCACATGTAACCTTTATTTTCAAGTATTTGTTCTAGTGACCGAGTAAATGAACTGTATTATTTGACACCAGACCTAGTTACATACAGTGCCTTGAAAAAGTATTCCTACCCCTTAAAATATTCCACATTTTGTCATGTTACAATCAAAAATGTAAATGTATTTTATCAGGATTTTATGTGATAGACCAACAAAAAGTGGCACATAATTGTGAGGAAAATGATAAATGGTTTTCAATTTTTTTTACAAATAAATATGTGAAAAGTGTGTCGTGTATTTGTATTCAGCCCCCCTGAGTCAATACTTTGTAGAGCCACCTTTCACTGCAATTACAGCTGCAAGTCTTTTTGGGGATGTCTCTACCAGCTTTGCACATCTAGAGAGTGAAATTTGTGTCCATTCTTCTTTGCAAAATAGCTCAAGCTCTGTCAGATTGGATGGAGAGTGTCTGTGAACAGCAATTTTCTTGCCACAGATTCTCAGTTGGATTTATGTCTGGACCATGACTGGGCCATTCTAACGTATGAATATGCTTTGATCTAAACAATTCCAATGTAGCTCTGGCTGTATGTTTAGGGTAATTTTCCTGCTGGAAGGTGAACCTCCGTCCCAGTCTCAGGTCTTTTCCAGACTCTAACAGGTTTTCTTCTAAGATTGCCCTGTATTTGGCTCCATCCATCTTCCCATCAACTCTGACCAGCTTCCTTGTTGTCCCTGCTGAAGAAAAGCATCCCCACAACCTGATGCTGCCACCACCATGTTTCACGGTGGGGATAGTGTGTTGAGGGTGATGTGCAGTGTTAGGTTTCTGCCACACATAGCGTTTTGCTTTTAGGCCAAAAAGTTCAATTTTGGTCTCATCTGACCAGAGCACTTGCTGTATCCCCCACATGGCTTCTCCCAAACTGCAAACAGAACTTCTTATGACTTTCTTTCAACAATGGCTTTCTTCTTGTCACTCTTCCATAAAGGCCAGATTTGTGGAGTGCACGACTAATAGTTGTACTGTGGACAGATTCTTCCACCCGAGCTGTGGATCTCTGCAGCTTCTCCCGGCCTGTCAGTTTAGGTGGACGGCCATGTCCTGGTAGGTTTTCAGGTGTGCCATACTGTTTCCATTTTCAGATGATGGATTGAACAGTGCTTTGTGAGATGTTCAAAGCTTGGGATTTTTTTTATAACCTAACCCTGCTTGAAACTTCTCCACAACTTTGTCCCTGACCTGTCTGGTGTGTTCCCTGGCCTTTGTGATGCTATTTGTTCACTAAGGTTCTCTAACAAACCTCTGAGGACTTCACAGAACAGCTATAGTTATACTGAGATTAAATACACACATGTGGACTCTATTTACTAATTATGTGACTTCTGAAGGCAATTGATTCCACTAGATTTTAGTTAAGGGTTTTAGAGTAAAGGGTGCTGAATACAAATGCATGGCACACTTTCCAGATGTTTATTTGTAAAAGAATTGGAAAACCATTTATAATTTTCCTTCCACTTTACAGTTATGTGCCACTTTGTGTTGGTCTATCAAATAAAATCCCAATAAAATACATTTACGTTTTTGGTTGTAACATGACAACACGTGGACAATTTCAAGGGGCATGAATGCTTTTTCAAGGCACTGTATTCGTGATGCCTTGTTTTTTGAACAATAAAATCTTTGGATAGAGTTAAGCAATCGTTTATTAGACAACATTAGTTATATCATGTCTAGATTTTTTTTCATAAACCACTAAAACAATAAAAACATTTAAAACAAGACACAACTGCTAAAAATGAACCAATATAATATAACTTTTAATATATTAAATAAATAATGTGTTAGGAGAAAAATCACCCCTTCCCCAGGGAATGAGCATAAAGCACAGCACTATCATTATAATAATTTTTTTAACACTGACAATGAATGAAGAATGTATTCAGTATTACTAAGTGAAGCATAAAAAATGTGTTCGTAACATCATGTCAATGTTATGTTGTACATAGCGGAATGAATAAAAGACATTTTCCAGAACAGAACAGTTATGCCGCGTACACACAGTTGGAATTCTCGTCGGAAAAAGCTCCGATAGTTTTCCTGTCGGAATTCCGATGGAATTTCGCTCAAACTGTCTTGCCTACACACGGTCACACCAAATTCCGACGGTCAATAACACCACGCCTTAAAAAACGTTCGACTGCACCATAAAAGGGAAGTTTAATGCTTCTGAGCATGCGTCGAATTGTTTCCGAGCATGCGTCGGAATTTTGCGTGTCGCAATTGCATACACACGATCGGAAAATCCGATAGAAAGGTTTTCCGTCTGAAAAATTAAGAACAGGTTCTCAGCTCTGCTCTGCTCAGCTCTGAGCTCTCAATGCAGGCTCAAAGCAAGGAGCCTCTAAAAACCAATTGTTGTCTAGGTGCCCTTGTTCACACCACACTAATGCCCCGTACACACGGTCGGAAATTCCGACCACAAAATCCGTCGGATTTTTTCCAACGGATTTTGTCCGACACTGGTGTTGCATACAGAAGGTCGGACAAAGTTGTCGGAAAATCCGATCATTCTGAACGTGGTGATGTTCGTTGCGTACGACGGGACAACGTAGAGGCTAGTAGCCAATAGCTTTGGTCTTGTAATGTGATCTGAGCATGCGTGGCACTTTGTCCGTCGGAATTCGCTACACACGATCGGAAAAAGACTTTGTTGTCGGAAAATTTGAGAGCAGGATCTCAAACTTTTTCTGTCGGAAACTCCGACGGAAAAAGTCCGATGGAGCCCACACACGGTCGGAATTTCCGACAACATGGTCCGATAGGACATTTTCCGTCGGAAAAGCCGACCGTGTGTACGGGGCATTAGGCATTGGTGTGCTTTGAAGAAAAATGTGGACATGCTGCATTTTTATTCAGCAAAGCATAAAAACGTGTGTGACAAAGGGGTTGGTTTACTAAAGGCAAATACACTGTGCATTTTGTTAAGTGCAGTTGCACTCTACAAGTGAAGTTGCTCCAGAGCTTAGGAAATGAGGGAGAGCTCTGCTGACTTCCATCATCCAATCATGTGCAAGCAAAAATGCATTTTTTTTTTCTATTTTACTTGCATGTGTTGAATTGGCTATTCTTTGCAAAGTGAAGCTTTCCATTATTTACTAAGATCTGGTGCAACTGCACTTTGAAAAGTGCATAGTCTATTTGCCTTCAATAAATCAACCCCAATGTGTCAACTCAAATCGCCTTCAAAATAGATATAAGATGTTAGCATTCTGACCCTTGATGTGACCTGTACAGAAAAAAAATTAATTAAAAAAACTCAGTTACCCACACAGTAAAATGCAGCGCAATGCATTAAAAAACAAGTCAATGTGCATGTGTTTTCTGTGCATTTTATGTGCATTATGGTGTGAACGAACCCTCAGAGCTTGTGCACACCACAATGCATAGCACTTTCAAAACCTTCTGGAAGCTTCAGGCTAGTTTCACACTTATACAAATTGGATGCAGGTTTTCCCGCATCTAATTCGCATGACATGAGACTTTGACATGCTCTGTAGCTGCTGTTACAGTATGTGTAGATGCTGACTTTTTTTTTGGGAGGGCCTGAACTCCACTTTAAGCAAAACTTTGATGGCACATTCAGACTAGTGCATTCTGTAACACATTTTTGTATATTGGGTAGCATTGTGTTAGGGCAATTTACTTCAACAAACTATGCTTATCACAATACTCAGAGCAGTCACATTTGTGCATTATGGTGCACTATAGTTGCTGTGGTGGCATTCACATTGGGGTGTCAAACAAAATGAATACATCAGCATATTAGGGTAACACACAGTGAAACAAGCCTTTACCACATATTACCACATAGCTGGCCATACATGGATATAAGTACATATGCATATAGTACCTCAGAACTGTATGCCATTAGGAGGGACTGTCCGTCTTTTGGAACTAAATCCTTCCATCCTTTTTTCTTCTCAGTTATCCCTCATTTTGGACAGGTGGGTAGACCTTTATAATAATTGCAATACTTAAAGTTATATTAAAGAAATCTCTTGGGGGGGGGGGGTTATTTTGCTTGCCCATACCTTCCCCTGGACTTTACAGACAGAATATAAGGTTGATTGCAGGAGGTGCCTTTTTGTGAATGACAATGCCTACCGTCACCTAGTCAACGCATTTAAAGACAGGCAATATAATATATTCAAATCATGCTCCTGTGCTGCTGTCCCTTGCCTGGGCAAGATTTCTCCATCATGGTCCTGGCTTAAATGACTCCCTTATGCAAGATCCCATGACTGTGGTGGATCTCACACGGGAATTGGAGGCTTACTTTAGTATGAATACTAATGCAGATCTCTTCCTGCTATGTGTGTGGGAAGAGCATAAAGCTGTAATTCGAGAGGTGCTAAGTAGGCATGGGGGCAGGATCAAGAAAGAGGAGACCCAGTGTATAGCTGAACTCTTTACTCCTTACTTGACTGTTCTCCGCAACCGTCTTAAGAATATTCTTCTGGGTAACACTAAAGCCACCCTTGTTAAATGCAGACATAGTAAATATCTTGCTACTGCACTCAGACAGCGGAGGTCCAAAACATATGTACCAGGTGTCACTGTCCCCAGCCAGCAGAGTGCCTCCTTACATCTCAGGTCCCCAGCCAGCGGAGTGCCTCCTTACATCTCAGGATTCCCCAGCCAGCAGAGTGACTCATTACATCTCAGGTCCCCAGCAAGCGGAGTGCCTCCTTACATCTCAGGTATCCCCAGCCAGCGGAATGCCTCCTTACATCTCAGGTGTCCTCAGCCAGCAGAGTGCCTCCTTACATCTCAGGTCCCCAGCCAGCGGAGTGCCTCCTTACATCTCAGGTCCCCAGCCAGCAGTGTGCCTCCTTACATCTCAGGTCCCCAGCCAGCGGAGTGCCTCCTTACATCTCAGGTCCCCAGCCAGCGGAGTGCCTCCTTACATCTCAGATCCACAGCCAGCGGAGTGCCTCCTTACATCTCAGGTCCCCAGCCATCAGAGTGCCTTCTTACTTCTCAGGTCCCCAGCCAGCAGAGTGTCTCCTTACATATCAGGTCCCCAGCCAGCAGAGTGCCTCCTTACATCTCAGGTCCCCAGCCAGCAGAGTGCCTCCTTACATCTCAGGTCCCCAGCCAGCAGAGTGCCTCCTTACATCTCAGGTGTCCCCAGCCAGCGGAGTGCCTCCTTACATCTCAGGTGTCCCCAGCCAGCATAGTGCCTCCTTACATCTCAGGTGTCCCCAGCCAGCGGAGTGCTTCCTTACATTTCAGGTGCCCCCCCCCCCATTGGAGCCCTTCTATATCCCAACAGCAGTGTCTCCCAGGGGGGAACATTTCTACAATAGAAATTGAGCTGCGGCACCGCCCACTCCCCACCCCTTTCGACAGCAGGTCACAGATGACAGACAGACCGGGGGCGGGGGGTGGGCGGCGCCACAGCTCTATTTCTACTGTAGAAACTAGGCAGGCTCCCTGTCTAACTCGTCTGGTCTTCGGGAAAATGGCGGCTGGCGGAGACAATATCTCCGCCGGCCGCGGACCTCTAGTGGCGGCAGCAGCGGCGGTGGCTGCAGGGAAAAAGTAATATTTATTGTCAACTAGGATGGGGCCCTACTCTGCTGCGGGCCCCATAGCAAATGCGTGGGTCGCTATGGCGGTAGTTCCGCCACTGGCTTTGGTATTTAAAAAAAATTGAGGAAGAGTAGGAATAATTCTAATTTATTATCGCTGTTTTCTAGCTGGTCTAAAATCACTTTTGACATTAAGGGACACTTTTTGGTTGCTATCTCCAAATTCCAGGCAGAAAAAAATGTATTTATAATATAAAACTACATGCAGGGCACTGGACAGACTACTAGGGACAAAGGGGATGTGTAATTATTTTATACAGTACTACAATCTGTAAGATTACAGTACTGTATGTGTTTTTTATGTGTTTTTACTTTTTTGAATTTGGCGCCGATCTCTACTCCCGTGCGTCGTAACGTTGCAGGGAACGGAGCTCAGCGGCACTCGGGCACTGTGTGAATCAAGCGGAGGAGCTCACACACACAGCGGGGAGGACATCGCAGGATCCAGGGGACATGGTAAGTAACTTCCCCTTAAAAAAATACACAATGTTGTGTGATGGGTGCGCTTAAATCAACCTTAAAAATCAATAAAATAGACCCTAAAAACCTCTGTGCAAAAAAAGTGAACAATGGTGTGTGATATATAAATATATGTGCGTGATATATAAATGTATATTTGAAGTGAAAATAAAATATATAAGCAGTGTATTATATAAATAGCGGTGTATTATATAAAAATTACTGAGGTATTGATGACTGCAAATCGCATATGCCCCATACATTTATTAATTGATCGATTAATGTGTGTGATAAATTAATCAGTGCAAACAATCTTGGTAAATTGATTGGGAACAGATATGTGGCACTTAAAGTATTATCCTTGGTCATCAAAACTATAAATGATGTATTCATTGTGGAGATCCCACAAGACCCTAAAGTGTGTATCCTGGGTATTCTGGATGATCTCCCAATTGAAGACAATCACAAGAAGGCCATTGGTAGATCACTTTTCCAGGCCCGTAAATGTATCCTTCATCATTGGAAGGCAAGTGATCCTCCTGAGCTGTGGGAATGGATAGCTCAGATGGGTACTACACTGCGCCTGGAAGGGTATATTTACCAACACAGAGGTTGCCCTGAAAAATGTAATCTGCTGTGGGACCCATGGCTAAATACTCCGGGGCTATCCCCCCTGGAACTGGTTATGGATAGACTACTAATTTAAGAAATATATTAGTGGGCCGAAGCTGTCGGCATTGTAGGTATAATAACAGAGAAATGGAGGGGAACGTCCGTGTGCTAATAACGTAAATATGACTGGCATACGATGGATTGCAGCAGGTACTTGATTCCACTATTTGTATGTTCTAATGATTCATTGGAATGATAAGGTTGTTCTTTTCTTGTATTTTGTAAGAACATGTATTTCACTTGGTTTATGTCAATAAAATCCTTTTTGAGAAAAAAAAAAAAGTATTATCCTTGCTTGACCACTGGCAAATGGTAATAGAATGGTCCAGTTACTTATTTCAGTCCAATATATGTGCCAATTGGTGAAATAAATTAAATAAATTAAGGTTAAAATTAATTAAATTAATAAGCCACAAATAAATAATTAAATGAGTGATGTAGTGTGCCGCTAATGAAATTTCATACGGCCGCTTGTGAAGCTGCTCATTAATTAGTTAAACAATGGATACCTCATGCCTCCTTGCTGTAATTAGGAACAAATACCAATAATTATATGTGTATAACATATATGAGAGATACCGCTCTCTAATTGTATAAAGAAAAAGAAATGCAAGTGTCACTTTCCTTTTCTAATGCTGACACTTCTGAATATTCTCTTCCTCTCTGTCTCTCTCTTATTTTCTTTCTTCTCCAGATATATGTACATATGGATACAAAAAGATACAACACATTGCGTAGTACTGCTAGAACTAATGTTATAAATGTAGCAGATGGGTGCTGGTCTACTCACAAACACCCGTTAATTGAGCGCGGTAGCCGAAAGCTGTCAGGCACTGTGTGTGGGCTGAATGCCCTGGTCCTCACTCCGTGTAATCTCGATGACGTCACTAGGCTCCTCCTCCCGACGTGTTGCGTCACGAACACGTGACTTTATCAAAGGATTGTGAGCCCTGTGACAGCCGAGAAGATTGGCGGGAAGTCTTTTTTAGACCAGCGCAGGAGGGACAGAACCCCTCCTCACACCGAAAGAACCCCACCACGCAGCATAAGAAGCCCAAATCCAAGAGAGGCAACAGGGGAGGACGGAAGGTCCAAGCGAAAAAGAGAGAAATAGGAGAGGGTATTTACAACTTGAGTGGAAAAGAATTGACTAAAACGGAACTGAGGACTTTGGACAAAGGATTAAAATACGCACCAAAAAGGAATTTAAACAAATTCGACACCTATGTGGATATACAAAAATACACCAGGAAACTGAATATAAAGAAACATATGCTTAATAAACGTGCAGCCATCATAAAGAATCAACAGGAAGCAACAGGAAGAGTGGAACATACCACTCTAAGAAATAGATCTTTGTTTAATCCACAGGTGTCAAACAATGAACATGTGCAAGTTTTCAACAGAATGGTAACACAAGACATCGAAAAATTTAAAATTAAAAGGGCACAAAATTCCCAAGATATTAAGAAAGGAATAAAGGAACTAGAAGCCAAAAAGGAAGTGGTGATACGACCAGCCGACAAAGGAGGGGCCATAGTAGTAATGGCAAAAGAAAACTACAACAATGAACTCATTGGCCAATTGAATGATATCAATACATATATTAAACTTAGAGGGAACCCTACAAAAGAATACAAGGAAGAACTCAAAGAACTAATGGAGAGTGTGATGAGTCTGAAGCATTATGGATGGAACTGCATACAGATGTGCGTAGTTCAAAGTTAATCATTGGAGTTTGTTATAGACCACCCAATGTTAATGAGGAGGTGGATACTCAGCTCCTTGCACAAATAGAAAGGGCTGCAAGGGCTGGGACAGTGATAATAATGGGGGATTTTAACTACCCAGAAATTGACTGGAATAATGGCACTGCTGGGACAGTTAAAGGACAAAAATGTATAAACCTATTACAGAACAATTTTATGGTCCAGTTTATTGAGGCCCCAACCAGGAATGATGCTCTGCTGGATCTGGTAATCTCAAACCATGCAGAGCATATTACTAATGTTCAGATGAAGGAGAATCTGGGTAGCAGTGACCATAACATGATTTCATTTGATGTTAGCTGTAAGCAAAAATCACATACAGGAAAGATAAAAACACTTAATTTCAAGAGGGCAAATTTTCCAAGGATGAGGGCTGCTCTCCAGAACTTAGACTGGGAGAGAATATTGGCAACAATGGGCACAGAACAGAAATGGGGATTCTTCAAAAAGACTGTTTGTGAACTCACTGCAAAGTATATTCCCATGGGCAATAAATTTAAAAGGCTAAAAATAAAACCTATGTGGCTCACGGCCAAAGTTAAAAAAGCTATAAACTATAAGAAAAGAGCTTTTAAAAAATATAAAAATGAAGGATCACTAGTGTCATTTAAATGTTACAAAGAACATAACAGAATATGTAAAAAGGAAACGAAAGACAGATTGCAAAAGATAGTAGGACAAACCCCCAAAAATTCTTCAAATATATTAATAGTAAAAAGGTCAAGTCTGAGCATGTAGGCCCTTTACAAAATAATCTAGAGTGGGTAACTGGGGACAAAGAGAAGGCTAATTTATTAAATACTTTCTTCAGCTCTGTGTATACAAAGGAGCATGGGGGAGCTCATGTCAACAATGGGGGTGGTAATGGCACAGCCCCAAATCCACAATGGCTCAAAAGTGATATGGTCCAGAAATATTTAGACAGAATAAAGGTGGATAAAGCACCTGGACCTGATGGCATCCACCCACGGATCCTAAAAGAATTGAGCTCTGTAATTTCAAAGCCATTGTATCTAATTTTTAGGGACTCATTAACGACAGGAATAGTACCACTGGATTGGCGCAGGGCGAACGTGGTGCCTATATTTAAAAAGGGAACAAAGTCTTTACCAAGTAACTATAGACCTGTTAGTTTAACTTCTATAGTTGGGAAGATACTGGAGAGATTAATAAAAGACCACATAGACGAGTTTCTTGCAGGAAAAAAAAAAAAAATGTAATTGAAAGAGGCAGTATGAAACACATATTAAACAAAAAAGAGGAAAGATATCTGGTACCGGACATATGCAGGGTTCCAGTAATATATACTGTTCCTAAAATTCACAAAAACCAAACCATGCCACCAGGAAGACCCATAATAAGCGGAATTCAATCCATAAATTCTAGGATAGGAGAATACGTGGATAAGTTCATCCAACCGCTAGTACCTAAAACCAGATCTTACCTAAGGGATACAAAGCACCTTATTCAGATTTTGGAGAAAGTACAAATAAAAACAGACGAACATTATTTAATAGCAACAGCCGATGTGTCATCATTATATACAATTATAGATCATAATGATGCAATCAAAGCAACCAGATGGGCATTAGA
Source organism: Lithobates sylvaticus (assembly GCA_028564925.1). Taxonomy (NCBI): domain Eukaryota; kingdom Metazoa; phylum Chordata; class Amphibia; order Anura; family Ranidae; genus Lithobates; species Lithobates sylvaticus. Next base: position 474,695,546 of record CM053029.1, read on the forward strand.
TAAATGGACAAACCTGGTATCCAAACAAAAAAGGTTTATTGTAAGGTGCTTAGCCTACGGAATTCAGCATAATTATTTTTGGCACAACAAAGAATACTATAGACAGCTGAATGGGATAGGAATGGGGGCCAAGTATGCCCCCAGTGTTGCAAATATTTTTATGTCAGATTGGGAGGAAGAAGCCCTATATTTGCACTACCCAACCGAGCTAATCCCATATAAAAGGTTTAGAGATGACTGTATTATAGTGTGGAAAGGAGACAAGAATAGTCTGGAAAACTTTTTCATGGAACTCAACAATAACCAAAAAAACATCAAATTAACCTTTGATATTAGTGACAGGAACATAAAGTTTCTAGATCTTGATATCACATTACAGAATGGAGGATTCCACACTAAAACATTCTTTAAAACTGTAGAAAGAAACCGCTATATCCCTACGGACAGTTGCCATCACAGCCCTTGGCTAATAAACATCCCAAAAGGACAATTAATTAGACTTAGGAGAAATTGCAGTGACAAAAACGGGTACCTGGAACAAGCTACAGAAATTGGTAAAAAATTCAAACAGAAAGGCTACAATGAGGACTTCATCAAAGAAAAAATAGAGGAAGTACTACAGATGCCAAGAGAAACACTCATAAAGGATAAGGACAGAAAAATAGAAAATTATGCAGAAATTCCCATGATTTTTAATTTTAATATACAGCATAAAAAAATAGAGGGAATAATTAAAAAGCATTGGTCGTTACTACAAGCAGATAGACAATTGAAAGGAATTTTACCTGAAAAACCACGCTTCATATATCGGCCCCGACACTACGAGACCTAATAGTGAAAAATGTCCCAGATCCACCAAAAAATTATCAAAATATGTCATTCTTTCAAGGAAAGGGGGTTTACCCCTGTAAACAATGTCATGCATGCAGAAACACAAAACAAGGAGGAAGAAAATGCAATAAGTTTATATCCTCAAACACAAGAAGGGAGTATGAAATAAAGGATTTTATCTCTTGTAGAATAGAAGGGGTAGTGTACATGCTGGAATGTTCATGCTCCCTACAATACATAGGAAGAACCAAAAGATCTATGTGGAAACGTCTAAGGGAGCATGTACAGAATATAAAAGCAGGATTCCCAAAGCACAGTGTATCTAGACATTTCACACAAGTGCACAATAAAGACCCCACAGAAATGCAATTTTGGGCAATAGAAAAATATAAACCCAATTGGAGAGGAAGTCACAAAGTCAGAGAACTCAGTAAGAGTGAGTCTAGGTGGATTTATGAAATCAATAGTTTTGCGCCAGCAGGATTGAACATTGATTTTCACCTTAATTGTTTTATATCTGACTTTTAATATTTTTAGTATATATACTTTTTAGTTCCTCACATGTGACAATCATTTTGATATTTTTTTATGCTTTTTAATATTTTTTATATTTTTATGGTTTGTCATATTAATCTGTGTGAGGTAACTGACCCAAGGCATACACTCAGTGTGGTACTTGATGCTCTTATATCAATACCATACACAGGGTTATGTTCTATGTACCAACATCAGCCCATATTCCATCATATGTTCAAAATGAATGCAACTCTTTGTTGTCCGAAAATATACATACCACCGTCTTCTATATAATATTTTTCTCCACTCAACATTATCCCCATGTTCATTTTTATCTTCATTTTTTTATAATTTTTATTCCTACTTTATTTTTATTTTTATATCTATTTCACTTTTATTATTCTATTTCTATTTTTATATTTTTATTTCCTTTTTTAATTATATATTTTTTTTAATCATTAAAGTATTTTTAAAAAACATATTTTTTCGTTCCAGGCTGATGCTATGTGGTTGCACATATAGCTAAAGTGTTTGTCTTTGATCCTTTGGCACACAACAAGTTAAATGCATGATCTCCACAGCACCCGGTCACAGCGGTATGCTGAATAGGATGATGAGCATTTGCATGTCGCTATGGCAACCCGTACGCTAATTGTTGCCCTATAAATCTTCTCGGCTGTCACAGGGCTCACAATCCCTTGATAAAGTCACGTGTTCGTGACGCAACGCGTCGGGAGGAGGAGCCTAGTGACGTCACAGTGACGGCTACCGCGCTCAATTACCGGGTGTTTGTGAGTAGACCAGCACCCATCTGCTACATTTATAACATTAGTTCTAGCAGTACTGCGCAATGTGTTGTATCTTTTTGTATCCATATGTACATATATCTGGAGAAGAAAGAAAATAAGAGAGAGACAGAGAGGAAGAGAATATTCAGAAGTGTCAGCATTAGAAAAGGAAAGTGACACTTGCATTTCTTTTTCTTTATACAATTAGAGAGCGGTATCTCTCATATATGTTATACACATATAATTATTGGTATTTGTTCCTAATTACAGCAAGGAGGCATGAGGTATCCATTGTTTAACTAATTAAAGTGGAGTTCCACCCACTTTTACAACTCTTCATCATCCCTCACTAAACTGTGCACTGTAAACAAATTGGATATTTTTTTTATTTTTTTTTCAGCACAGACTGTATATCTGCTGTATTCATTTTTCACTTCCTCCACCATGGCCGCGGCCCATCGCATCATTTCCTGTTTGCAATGCCTCCTGGGAAGGGGCAGCAACTTCATCTCAAACTGCCGTTGCTATGGAAACCTGACCTGAAACCTATTACACTGCTTATGCTGCACTGAGCATGTACGAGATCTGCAAGGATGAGATCCAGGAAGAAATACAGTCTGGCTTCAGATGCCCACACTTAAGATGGCCACGGCCTGCTGCAAGTTTATAAAATAACAAACTACTGCTAAAAACTAACAAAACAGACCTTAGTTTACAGACTAACTTTACTAGAATACATTAAGCTTGTGTATTATAGGGGTATTTTTATTTAAAAGTCTAATTTCGGCCGGAACACCGCTTTAATGAGCAGCTTCACAAGCGGCCGTATGACATTTCATTAGCGGCACACTACATCACTCATTTAATTATTTATTTGTGGCTTATTAATTTAATTAATTTTAACCTTAATTTATTTAATTTATTTCACCAATTGGCACATATATTGGACTGAAATAAGTAACTGGACCATTCTATTACCATTTGCCAGTGGATTCAAGCAAGGATAATACTTTAAGTGCCACATATCTGTTCCCAATCAATTTACCAAGATTGTTTGCACTGATTGATTTATCACACACATTAATCGATCAATTAATAAATGTATGGGGTATATGCGATTTGCAGTCATCAATACCTCATTCATTTTTGAAGTAATTTTTATATAATACACCGCTATTTATATAATGCACTGGTTATATATTTTATTTTCACTTCAAATATACATTTATATATCACGCACATATATTTATATTTCACACACCATTGTTCACTTTTTTTGCACAGAGGTTTTTAAGGTCTATTTTATTGATTTTTAAGGTTGATTTAAGCGCACCCATCACACAACATTGTGTATTTTTTTAACTTCATTTCACGTGTGAAATTAAATATTGAATCTTAAATATCAGTTGCTTCTCTGATTTTAAATTCATATTAGCGCTTGAGTATCTACATTATCAAGTAACTTCCCCTGTATCCTGCAATGCGATCCCGAGTCTGGCTCGGGGTTACCGCTAATGGTACTGAAGTTCCACCCTGAGCCAGACTCGGGAATACCGCCAGGGGGGTTAAAGCAGTCAACTGGTAGGGTACCCTACGGCCCCTAAATAAGAGTACCATAAGAGCTTCTATAGAACCTACCACTGCTGCTTCCAGCCGAGTAGAGGAGTTATATAAACCTGGGCTTAGCCACCATACGGCCGTAACCAGCTGAGTGTCTAAAAAGTATTTGTATAAATCCGGAAAAGCTAAGCCTCCCTGTTCACAAGGGCGCATCAAAATGGTTAATTTCTTCTTTGATCCCCATAAAAAAAAGACAAAAAAAGCTTATTTAATCTTGTAAAAAAGGATACAGGGAGCCACTGAGGAGAATGTCTAAATAAATACATACTGTACATTTTGGTATAATTTTAATTTTTAAGAGATTAATACATCCCAATAAGGACAATGGTAGAGACTTCCATGCTTTCAATTTTGACCCAATGTCTCCTAGAATCTCCTAGATGATAGGGGAACAAAAGGCGAATCAATGGACGTCTCATTCTCCTCCCAAAGGTCCATAAGTTCTTGAACAGCCTGAACCTCTCGAATAGTAAAGTTATTGTCACCAGTGGATGAAATCAGATGGTCAATGTTTTGTGGTCTATGATATTAAACATAAGCCATCTGGAAAAAAGGTGAATATCTTTGATAATGTTGAATCTATCTGGATTTGCAACAGGGCAAAAAGTTAAACCCAGCTGTAGAACCTGAGTTTTTTCAGCAGTCAGTATAAGGGATGACAAATTTAATATTTGGAGGTTCCATGGTGGAGATTACTGGAGTCAATGGGACCCGTGGCTCCAGAGTGGGTGTGGGTAAAAAAATAGAAGCCAATTTAGGATCAGTTTTAGTGGGTATTGACATAGTAGATTCACTTACCTTGGTGTGTATTGTTGTCGGTGTTAGTGTAGAGGGAAAGGAAAAAAAGCAGATAAAGAACCCGCTATACCATTGGGTTTAAAACCTTGAGTACCTCGTGAAGTTTTGAAAGATAAGTGGTGAGGGGTGTTCAAACATTGTTGTGAATTTTTAGGAAGAACTACTGGTGATTTCCGTTCGTGCACCAGTGCAGGTACACTTTTCAGACTATCAGAGAGTGATGTTTTTGATTCTCCTTTCTGTTTTTAGACGGCTTTCACACTGAGCCGCGGCCAGCGTCAGCGGTAAAGTGGCGCTATTTTAGTGTCATTTTAGGGTTGTTATTCAGCCACTAGCAGCCAGAGCTGCGTTTTGCCAGCGGTATCGCAGCGCTGCCCCATTGATTTCACCGCTCCTTCACTGCTCCAAAGAAGCTGCTGGCAGGACTTTTTGTGATGCCCTGCCAGCGCACCGCCCAAGTGTGAAAGCCCTCGGGAGGAGAGAGATCATTGTTCCTAATTAGTAGGAACACACAATCTCTCTCCTCTCCCCTGACAGAACCGGAATGTGTGTGTTTACAGCACAGATCCCGGTTCTCGCTCTGTCACGAGCAAGCATAGGTGTATCGGCTCCGGGGACACACTGCGGGCACGCGCGCCTACTACAGCATCTTAAAGTGCAGACGTACAGCCGACGGCTCTCACAGCTGTGCCAACCTGCCACAGTATAACTGAGGTAGCTGGTCGGGGAGTGGTTAAAAATGTTTTGTATTTTATATATTTTTCTATAGTACTATATATATTTTTTTTCTTTACTAGAAGGCTTGTGCTCCAAGTGGACAGCATCCCCTGAGGAAGCCCAGATCGAGGGTGAAACATGTTGGGAGCTCCATCAAATGTGCTGTACCCATAAGGATTGTACCCTCTGTACTAGTTGTGGAATTATTTTTAGACAATTTTTCTTAATCGTTGTTTAAATAAAATGTATATCCTTTTAATATACCTCTTTGGATCAATTTATTTGTATATGCACCTTAAAAACCCCACAGGTACTCCTATAGCTATATAGCCATGCAGGAGAGACTCCATGTCCCCGTATGCAAACTGGCTGTGTTCAGGCAGCCTGCACACAGTACAGGAGCCAGCACCCGTCTGAACGAGGCCTTAATTGCAAAATTTTACATTTTGACCTCTGATGTTCCCCAGTTTCTGCGCCTTCAGACCAACCCCAATTATCACGTACCTTACAGCGGAGTCCGGATGCTGGGGATGGCCTTGTGCACGGTTCCGGTCCCAACACCCCTGGTGGTGGGAACAGGGAGTGCTGGGGCACGAAAGGGTGCAAGTGCCTGCGGCTGGTAGACTGGTGCTTGGAAGTACCGGTTCCTCTGGAGAGCTGGTGTGTACGTTGGCATCCAAGACTGTACTCAGTAAAGGCCGAACAGGTGGATGTAGGCACTGCGAGGTCAAGACGGGAAACAGGTCGGCAACTGGCTGGCAAACAAGGTACAAAGCGGAAGGCAAGTTCGTGGTCAAAGACAGGCAAAAGGTTGGCAACTGGCTGGCAAACAAGGTACAAAACGGAAGGCAAGTTCGTGGTCAAAAGCAGGCAATAGGTTGGCAACAGGCAGGTGATAAGGTACCAAGTTAGAGAGCAGAGACGTAGTCCAGGAATCCAAGCCGAGGTCAAACCAAAGGGAACAGTCAGTAAGCGGGGTCAATCCAGGAAGGGTAACAGGAAAACCAGGTGAATCCGGAACAAGGTAGGCAGGAACTTCAGGCAGGTATTCAGGAGATAAGACTGAAGACGATCCAGCACTGACACCATGTGAAGGCCCTGTTTATATAGGGCGCCTTGTGCTGGGATTGGTGGAGGTGCGGGTCCGTGCGTGATTACGCACACACGTTCGTGCTGACGTGGGAGTGCGTGCCCTCGTTCGTATTGACAAACGAGGGCGCGCACAGGTCAGCGTTGGTACGCGGGTACGCCCGCACGTTCGGTTCCGTTGGGAAGGCTGCGCATGGGTATTGGCGCTTGCAGAGTGGGGATTCACCCCTACTTGACGAGGACGGGTATGGAAAGCGTGAGTTCCCTGACATTGCCCCCTCCTTAGGGGCAGCCTCCGGATGCCTCTTTGAAACGAACCCTGGGAGCGGGAACGATGAAAAGCCTGTATAAGTCTCTGGGCATGAAGATTCGTTCTTGGTTCCCAGGAGTTTTCTTCTGGGCCAAACCCTTTCCATTTAATTAAATATTGGTCCTCACCTTGCCGTTTTCTGTGATCCAGGATAGCTTCAATTTCAAATTCTTCTTCCCCATTCACTCGGATAGCTTCCGGAGGTCCTACTTCACGATCTGGAAAGGAATTTGGAACATCAGGTTTAAGTAGGGAAACGTGAAATACCGGATGTATCCTGAATGAGGCAGGGAGTTCAAGTTCATAGGCCACTGGGTTGACCTTTCTCTTGACAGGGAAAGGGCCCAAGTACCTAGGTCCCAATTTCTTGGAGGGGCATGCCAGTTTTAAATTTGTGGTAGATAGCCACACACGATCTCCTACCTCCAAGTTCAGTTCTCCCCTTCTCTTCTTATCGAAGTATTTTTTATCATCCTCCTGTGCTTTAGCAATAGTTTCCCTGAGCACCTGGTTGTTGGAGGAAAGGAAATCCAGTATATCCTGAACAGCCGGTACAGAGGATTCGGGCACAAGTGCGGGTAGAAAGGAGGGATGGAATCCGTAGTTAGAGAAAAATGGTGATTGGTTTGTGGTGGAGTGGATGGAATTGTTAAAAGCAAATTCTGCCAAGGGAAGCAGTGAGGCCCAATCCTCCTGGGAAAACGAGGAGAAGCAACGTACAGTGGTGTGAAAAAGTGTTTGCCCCCTTCCTCATTTCCTGTTCCTTTGCATGTTTGTCACACTTAAGTGTTTCGGAACATCAAACCAATTTAAACAATAGTCAAGGACAACACAAGTAAACACAAAATGCAATTTGTAAATGAAGGTGTTTATTATTAAAGGTGAAAAAAAATCCAAACCATCATGGCCCTGTGTGAAAAAGTGATTGCCCCCCTTGTTAAAACATACTATAACTGTGGTTGTCCACACCTGAGTTCAATTTCTCTAGCCACACCCAGGCCTGATTATTGCCACACCTGTTTACAATCAAGGCATCACTTAAATAGGAGCTGCTTGACACAGTAAGGTCCACCAGAAGATCCTTAAAAGCTACACATCATGCCGAGACCCAAAGAAATTCAGGAACAATTGAGAACGAAAGTAATTGAGATCTATCAGTCTGGAAAGGGTTATAAAGCCATTTCCAAAGCTTTGGGAATCCAGCGAACCACAGTGAGAGCCATTATCCACAAATGGCGAAGACATGGAACAGTGGTGAACCTTCCCAGGAGTGGCGGGCCGCCCAAAATTACCCCAAGAGCGCAGCGACGACTCATCCAAGATGTCACAAAAGACCCCACAACAACGTCCAAGGAACTGCAGGCCTCACTTGCCTCAGTTAAGGTCAGCGTTCATGCCTCCACCATCAGGAAAAGACTGGGCAAAAATGGCCTGCATGGCAGAGTTCCAAGGAGAAAACCACTGCTGAGCAAAAAGAACATCAAAGCTCGTCTCAATTTCTCCACAACACATCTTGATGATCCCCAAGACTTTTGGGACAACATTCTGTGGACCGATGAGACAAAAGTGGAACTCTTTGGAAGGTGTGTGTCCAAGTATATCTGGCATAGAAGGAACACTGCATTTCAGAAAAAGAACATTATACCAACAGTAAAATATGGTGGTGGTAGTGTGATGGTCTGGGGCTGTTTTGCTGCTTCAGGACCTGGAAGACTTGCCGTGATAAAAGGAACTATGAATTCTGCTGTCTACCAAGAGATCCTGAAGGAGAATGTCCGACCATCTGTTCGTGTACTCAAGCTGAAACGAACTTGGGTTCTGCAGCAGGACAATGATCCTAAACACACCAGCAAGTCCACCACCGAATGGCTGAAGAAAAACAAAATGAAGACTTTGGAGTGGCCTAGCCAAAGTCCTGACCTGAATCCTATTGAGATGTTGTGGTATGACCTTAAAAAGGCCGTTCATGCTCGAAAACCCTCTAATGTACCTGAATTAGGACAATTCTGCAAAGATGAGTGGGCCAAAATTCCTCCAGGACGCTGTAAAAGCCTCATTGCACGTTATCGCAAACGCTTGGTTGCAGTTGTTGCTGCTAAGGGTGGCCCAACCAGTTATTAGGTTTAGGGGGCAATCACTTTTTCACACAGGGCCATGATGGTTTGGATTTTTTTTCACCTTTAATAATAAACACCTTCATTTACAAATTGCATTTTGTGTTTACTTGTGTTGTCCTTGACTATTGTTTAAATTGGTTTGATATTCCAAAACACTTAAGTGTGACAAACATGCAAAGGAACAGGAAATGAGGAAGGGGGCAAACACTTTTTCACACCACTGTAGGTATTGTTCCAACGTTTGGTTGGTACGTTCGGTCTGCCCGTTGGTCTGTGGATGGTAAGCTGAAGAGAGACTACATTTAATACCTAGTGCCTTGCATAATGACCTCCAAAACTTGGATGTGAACTGTACTCCACGGTCAGAGACGATGTCACTGGGGATTCCATGGAGTCTGACAACTTCTTTAATGAAGATCCTGGCGGTTTCAATCGCTGAAGGTGTCCCTTTCATGGGAATGAAATGTGCCATCTGGGAAAAGCGGTCTACCACCACAAAAATGGAAGAGAACCCTTTAGAGGGAGGAAGCTCCACAATAAAATCCATGGCGATTTTGTCCCATGGCCTTTCGGGAATGGGCAGTGGTTTCAACAGGCCCCATGATTTATTTTTACTGCTTTTATTTCTTAGACAAATCAGGCAAGAGTTAACATAATTCCTGCAGTCCTTGGCCAGATTTGGCCACCAGAAGTGTCTCCGGATTAGATCCATAGTCTTGTGGCCCCCAAAGTGACCCGCCAGAGGATAGTCATGGCAGGCCTGTAAGACGGTGGTGCGTAGGTCTTGAGGGATGAAAATTTTATTGTCGAGCCAAAAAAACCCATCCTTCTCCTGAAGGTTGATGCCCGGAGGTAACTGTGTTCTCACGGAGGCTTGGCGGAGCTGTGTCATGAAACTGGATTGGGTCAGGAGAAAATTCCCTGCTTGCAGGATCGTATCCGGTGGAGACGGGGTTTCAAGTTCTGTGAACATTCGGGATAAGGCATCGGGTTTAACGTTTTTGGATCCAGGGCGATAAGTAATATGAAAATTAAAACGGGAAAAGAAAAGAGCCCATCTGGCCTGTCGGGGTCTAAGGCGTCTGGCAGTTCTGAGGTATTCTAAATTTTTGTGATCTGTGAAGATCAGTATCGGATGTGCTGCCCCTTCCAGGAGGTACCGCCATTCTTCCAGGGCTAGCTTTATTGCTAGGAGTTCTCGGTCACCTACGTCATAGTTCCTTTCTGATACACCTAGTTTTCTGGAAAAGAAAGCCACCGGATGCATTAGAGACTTAGGTCCTTGGCGTTGAGACAGGATGGCTCCTACCGCACTCTCCGAAGCATCGACCTCCAGAGTGTAGGGTAATGCAGGGTCAGGGTGTTTTAGTACTGGAGCGGAGGTAAATGCCCTTTTTAATTGGTCGAAGGCGGCTTGGGCCGCTGATGTCCACTGGAAGCGGCTTTGCTTCTTGGTGAGCTGAGTGATGGGTGCGATGATCTTGGAGAAGTTCTTGATAAACTTTCTATAAAAATTTGAGAACCCGATAAAACGTTGTACCCCTTTCTTGTCATTTGGGGGCGGCCAGGACATGATGGCAGAGACCTTCTGGGGATCCATAGCTACACCCCCAGTTGATATCACCAGGCCGAGGAAGTGAATGGTCTGGCGTTCGAATTCACATTTTTCGGCCTTTGCGTAAAGTCCATGCTGCCTTAATCTGCCCAGTACTTGTTTGACATGATCACGATGAACTTCTAGAGAGGTGGAAAATATCAGGATATCGTCTAGGTAGACAATTACAAAGGAATCTAGAAAGTCTCTGAAAATATTATTAACAAAATGTTGAAAAGTGGCCGGGGCGTTGCATAGTCCAAATGGCATGACTAAATACTCGAAGTGGCCAAAACGTGTTCGGAATGCTGTCTTCCATTCGTCCCCTTTGCGTATTCTGATCAGGTTATAGGCCCCACGTAGGTCCAACTTCGTGAATATTTTTGCTGAGCGGAGTCTCTGAAATAATTCCGGGACTAGTGGAAGCGGGTACCGGTTTTTAATTGTCACTTTATTCAGATCCCTGTAATCCACACATGGGCGGAGCGAGTGATCTCTTTTTTCAACAAAGAATATTCCGGCTCCTGCTGGGGAGGAGGAATGTCGGATGAACCCCTTTTTGAGGTTCTCATCGATATACTCCTTGAGAACCAGGAGTTCAGGTTCGGACAGGGGAAAGATCCGCCCGAAAGGAATTTCGGCCCCAGGCAGTAACTCAATCGGGCAGTCGTAGACCCGATGGGGAGGAAGGGTGTCTGCTTTCTGTTTATCGAACACGTCCAGGAAGTTGTGGTACACTGGTGGCACCAACTCTTTGAATTCAGAGTCCGTTCTTAGGCACCCAATGACTGGTGGAATGTGGTGGAAGGTTTTGAGACAGTTCTGTAGACAGTAAGAGGACTGAAAAGTCACCTCACCGGTGACCCAGTTGACCTGGGGATTGTGGGCCTGTAGCCAAGGCATTCCTAGGATGACAGGAAACAAAGGTGAGGAGATGACATCTAAACGGAGTAGCTCCTGGTGACCTGGTGGAATGCTGGTGAACAGGGGTTGTGTCTCCAGAGTAATAGGCCCGGACTTGATGTTTGACCCATCTGCTAGCCGTATGGAGAGTTGATGCTGCTTAGGTATTAATGGGATATTATGTTGTAGGGCGAAGGCATGATCCACAAAGCAGCTACATGCACCAGAGTCAATTATAGCCTGGACTCGGAGTATTTCTCCTGGGAGCTGTAAGGAAATAGGAACAGCGATGTGAGCGGCTTTTATTAGAGACAAGGCGGAAGGCACACGGGATGATGAATTGAACTTACGGATCTTATTCGGGCATGTGTTGGCGTAGTGCCCAGCTTCCCCACAGTAGAGGCAGAGGTTGTTCTGGCGACGCCGCTGTTTCTCCTCGGGTGATAATGGTGAGCGGAGTAGGCCGACTTGCATGGGCTCTGGTGCTCCTGAGGTGGCAGCAGGCACGTTGGAAACGGGAGTAGGAGGGTAGTTGGGACCTTTGGGTAACACCCATGTGGGGCGTGTCAGGCTGGACCTCTCGGACCTCCGCTCTCTTAGACGACGGTCTATCTGGATAGACAGCTGAATCAAATCCTCCAAAGAACTAGGGATTCCCACTCGGGCTAGCTCATCCTTCAGAGCTTCGGAGAGGCCTATGCGGAACTGATAGAGGAGTGCGGCGTCGTTCCAAGAGGTGTCGGAACTCCACCGCCTAAAGTCTGTTACGTAGTCCTCTACTGGCCGGCGCCCTTGTTGGAGGGCATGGAGGCTGGCCTCTGCTGTTGTGGTGCGCTGAGGATCATCATACAGCTTGGCCATTTCATCCAAAAATGAGTCCAGGGTATCCAGAAGAGGGCTGGCTTGTTCCAACATACGGTGGGCCCAGGTTTGAGGCTCCCCTTGGAGTAGGGAGACTATGAACCCCACCTTAGTGCTCTCCAGGGAGAAGGTACAGGGTTGTAGCAGGAAGTAGAGCCGACAAGCATTCCTGAAGGAGCGGAACTTACTGCGGTCCCCTGAAAACCGTTCCGGTGGGGGCACACGAGGTTCTGGGGGTGGCATCATTACTGTGGGTGCTGATGCAGAGGTTGCTGAGCCAGAAAACCGGGATGCCAGGGAAGCCTGATGAGTTGCAGAGCCTGGGGACATGGATTCCACTCTCTGTTCTAGTTGATGATAGCCATCTCGCAGGCCCTGGACTGCCAGGGTAAGGGCCGACATCTGTTGGCACAGAGCTTCCAAAGGCGAGGCACCCCCTTCGGACTCCATTCTGGCTGGATCGTACTATCACGTACCTTACAGCGGAGTCCGGATGCTGGGGATGGCCTCGTGCACGGTTCCGGTCCCAACACCCCTGGTGGTGGGAACAGGGAGTGCTGGGGCACGAAAGGGTGCAAGTGCCTGCGGCTGGTAGACTGGTGCTTGGAAGTACCGGTTCCTCTGGAGAGCTGGTGTGTACGTTGGCATCCAAGACTGTACTCAGTAAAGGCCGAACAGGTGGATGTAGGCACTGCGAGGTCAAGACGGGAAACAGGTCGGCAACTGGCTGGCAAACAAGGTACAAAGCGGAAGGCAAGTTCGTGGTCAAAGACAGGCAAAAGGTTGGCAACTGGCTGGCAAACAAGGTACAAAACGGAAGGCAAGTTCGTGGTCAAAAGCAGGCAATAGGTTGGCAACAGGCAGGTGATAAGGTACCAAGTTAGAGAGCAGAGACGTAGTCCAGGAATCCAAGCCGAGGTCAAACCAAAGGGAACAGTCAGTAAGCGGGGTCAATCCAGGAAGGGTAACAGGAAAACCAGGTGAATCCGGAACAAGGTAGGCAGGAACTTCAGGCAGGTATTCAGGAGATAAGACTGAAGACGATCCAGCACTGACACCATGTGAAGGCCCTGTTTATATAGGGCGCCTTGTGCTAGGATTGGTGGAGGTGCGGGTCCGTGCGTGATTACGCACACACGTTCGTGCTGACGTGGGAGTGCGTGCCCTCGTTCGTATTGACAAACGAGGGCGCGCACAGGTCAGCGTTGGTACGCGGGTACGCCCGCACGTTCGGTTCCGTTGGGAAGGCTGCGCATGGGTATTGGCGCTTGCAGAGTGGGGATTCACCCCTACTTGACGAGGACGGGTATGGAAAGCGTGAGTTCCCTGACACCAATGCATGCACAGGCTTCATAGTTTGGAACAGCCCCGAAGCATACATACACTTCATAGTGTTACGTACTACTGGCCCATGCCCAGGTAAGATGGGAGTTAAGGGCTCCTGCAGGCTGTGTTGGGGGCATACATCCTCAGTGTTGGTCACCTTACTTTAAAAAAGTAATTAGTTAAGTTCCAAATTACATCTCCCAAAAAGTAATTGCTTTAGTAACTCAGTTACTACATTGGAAAAGTAATTAGTTACGCAGCAAAGTAACTGTGACTTTTTTTGTTAATATTCTATATGTGTAACTAAGGGGCGGGTCTAGTACTACTGTAAGCAAGGGGCGCATTTATTATTATTGTTATATATCGTGTAACCAAGGGGCTGCTCTTTTGAAAAAGTATATTTATCCCCGTATCATCACGTAATGGTATTGTGGATACGGTACAAGGTACAGAAAATAGTTGCCACGTCCCGAAAATTTAAATCTTAATGAAAAAGATCAACTGGTTGATGTTGAAAAATGATGGACTTTTTAGGCGTATAATCTAAATAAATGTTTTTTTATTAAAAACATAGGTACACAGTTTATTCAAAAACCTAAAACAGATTTTTTTGAAAAACAATCTAAATTAATATAGAAACACTTAACAGGCTGATAGACAATTATGCTCAGGTAGCAACAATATGGTTTCAATATAGTCACTAAATTTAAATGCACTCATTCAAATTTCCTTAAAGAAATGTGACATCAAATAAACAGTTGGAGACCATATATGAGCAGTTCAGTCATAAAAAGAACAGCTTGTTTACAGTTGCCCTACATGTTACGCGTCATGTAACGCTTCTTCAGGAGCTTTCTATATTTTCTAAGAAAAAACAAAAATACAATAAGTAAAAATGATATAGTTTAGTATCATAATATGCGACATGAACTCAAAAGGGAGTCAGAGGCATAAAAATGCCGCCCACCACCATCATAGGGAGGAGAGTGAGAAAAAAGGAAAACAATGAGAAGGAAAGAAAAGAAGGGAGAAGAAGAAGGGGGAGTAAAATGTGAATTGAAAAGGAAAGGAAAGACAAAGGAAAAAAGAAAGAAAGGAGAACATGTGAAATGAAGTGAAAGGGTGTGCATCATGGGAACGGGTGCAATATAATTCTCATAGGGTTATTATAGTTTACCGTTCTTACTTACATTCCCTATAGAAGGGGAGAGTTTAATGGAGCGGGGAATCGAAAATTCGTTTCTTTAAGGCGGCATCGGTTAGCGTGCTCTTAGAGTATATGTAAATCTCTGATTGGGGGTATTCTGCATTTAATATTTTAATAATAAAATATTTTAGTGCTTTTATAAATCCACATAATCTATACAAATATATCATGTAAAATGAAAAATGAATGAGAAGAGTAAAGGCCACTACACTATACAATTCTATAATTATATTGTGTATTTTTGAAAAAGAGTAATCTTTTACAATTAAACAGATGTATATGTAGTTGTACCTTATTCCATAGTATCTTTATTTACTACTCCACAGCTGGTGCATATATATATATATATATATATATATGTGTGTATATTAGGTCAACTGTGTGTCCCCCCACATGTAAATATGTAGACCATGCACATATGTGGGTGCCTATGCATTCCCACATCTATCAATTTGTATAAAGGAGGGGAGGAATAGTTTCTAGTGAAACAATATATGTATTAATAATAACATATTGAGAAGCCTGCTGTGAGGGGGAGGATGGATGTTGACACTTACCCTGTTAAAAGAGATTATTTGGCAGTTTTTCAAAACGCTAATATCTCTCTCCTCCGAGGCCGAAAGCGTCACTATGGCTGGAATGAATACAGCCAGCGACGCTTTGTGGCCGCATGATGTACTACACCGGGATCGCTCCAAATAACAGAGGAAAGGGGGGGCTGGAGATATAGATGGACGATGAAGAGGGAAACAGAAGATATAGAGATGTGAAGGTATGTGGTGGATGGCAAATCCTGAAACTGAAAATCCCTTCCAATAAACATTGCATATATCATTAAAACAGCATTAGTTAGAAGGTATCTAAAATATATTGGGTATTAATCCAATGCCAAGAGCACTGGGATATATACTTGGGATGAAAAGAGTATACACAGAGGAAAAATAATATAAAATAAGTATAATAAACATGGAAAAGGTATAAAACATTGCATAATTATTCTATAAAGGTTACATTTTTATTATTTAATCATTAAAGGCTAATGTTGGTTTAGCACATATATCTCAATAATCAGGGCTGTAGATATTAAATATACAGCCATAATTATATTAAGAATTTGTTCAGTGCATGTGTTAAATATTTAGTTGATCTGTAAAGTGTATATACCTTAGGTATTATTTATATATCCATTTAAAAAAAAAACAATAAGGGCAAGAAAAAGGGAAAAAAGAAAAAAGGGTGGGTGACAAAGTGAAATGTAAGAGGGAAAGTCAGGTTTGTTTTTTGGGAGGGGTGCTTGAATAATGTGTGTTCTGCAGTGTAAATGAGATAAAAAGAGAACTCGGGTTGGGATTACTGAATTGATTATTACAACTACAGAAAAGATTTATAAGAATGAGATTCATTGAGACCGGGGGCATAAATCGCATCCAGCCGTTCTATCCACATTGTTTCCTTTTGTAAGATGAATCTATCCCAATTACCACCTTGTGGATCTTTGGGCACAACCGCTAAAACACTGAAGGAGACACAAGAAGCATCAAACCTATGATACAGGTCAATATGTCTACTGACCGTAGTGAGCATTTTTCCATTAGAGGAGACATATACGTGGTCCTTTATGCGTTGCCACAGACAGCGAACTGTCTTGCCCACATAGAAGGCCCTGCAGGTGCATGACATGAGGTAAATAACCCCTTGGGTGGTACAGTCTGCTCTTGTTTTTAGGGTAAAAATATCTCCTTTAGGTAGTCTAATGGTTTTACTTTGGCATACCCAGGGACAGAAATCACAATTGCCACATTGAAATGTGCCATTTTGTTTCTCGTCATTCTGGGATGTATTGGAATAGTGACTTGAGACTAGACGATCACGAATCGATGTAGTGCGTCTAAAAGTAAGCTCAGGTCTTGGGCCAATGTGTTTCCTCACAGTTGGGTCCTGGTAAAGTAGGTACCAGTGATTAGTGATAATATCACAAACTTCTTGGTGTTGGGAGGAATAGCGTGTAATGATTCTAGATTTGGCGGCTTTGTCAGAGTCATGTTCTTTCTTGGAATATAAAAGTATGTTTCGTGGTTGCTTTAATGCCTTGTTGTATGCTTTACGTAGGAGGGATTTTTTATATCCTCTCGCTCGCAGACGTGATTGGAGGGACTTGGCCTCCAATATAAAGTCTTGAAGGTGTGTGCAGTTTCTACGCAGTCTTATATATTGCGCATAAGGAATGCTTCTTAATAATGCTGCGGGATGAGCGCTGTCTGCATGTAAAATTGTATTACTGGCAGTTTCCTTTCTAAAAAGGCTGGTGGCCAAACAGTTCGTTTCATCTTTGAATATGAAAAGATCCAAGAAACTAATCCTGGACTGATTCACATTCAAAGTGAATTTTAAATTGAAAGAATTGATATTGAGTGCCTCAACAAAGGCTAGCAGTGTGGTAGAGGTACCAGTCCAAATCAGGAAGATATCATCTATATACCTCATCCAGGACATAACCTGGTCGGTGTATACAGATAATTCCTCCGTTGAAAAAATATGGTGTTCCCACCCCCCCAGGTACAGGTTTGCGTAGGCTGGCGCACAGCATGTGCCCATAGCAACTCCCTGTACCTGGAGGAAGTGGGACTCTTTGAAGCTGAAATAATTGTGTGTTAAAACAAATTTCAAAAGAGTTAAGATGAATTCATTGTACTTCCATTGGGTATGGGGTTCTTCGTATAGGAAGGTGCGAACCATCCCGATGCCCTGCTCATGAGGGATGCTGGAGTATAATGACTCCACATCCAGGGTCACGAGAAGGGCATCAGGAGGGACCACCATTCCTTCGACTTTTTTCAAAAAATCGAGTGTGTCTCGGGTATAAGATGAAAGACTTACTACATGCGGTGTAAGGAATGAGTCTATCAGTCTACTAATTACTTCTCCCAAAAAGTAATTGCTTTAGTAACTCAGTTACTACATTGGAAAAGTAATTAGTTACGCAGAAAAGTAACTGTGACTTTTTTTGTTAATATTCTATACGTGTAACTAAGGGGCGGGTCTTAAACTACTGTAAGCAAGGGGCACATTTATTATTATTGTTATATATCGTGTAACCAAGGGGCTGCTCTATTATTACTCTTACCAAGGGGCAAATCTGTTATAGTGTGTAAGCATCTATTATTATTATATCGTGTAAGGGGCGGTTGGCTACAGAAGAGGGCGAATGTTAAATTAATGGGCAGAGCTCGATATATAACAATAATAATAGATGCGCCCTTGGTTACAGTAATACTAGACCCGCCCCTTAGTTACGCGATAGACGCCCCTTGCAGAGTAGCACGAGCATCGGGAGCGTACGGCATTGCCTCGTACAATTACATGTTAACTGCGCCTGCGCGGTGTAGAGTTCACTCAGAGCTGTTTAGGTTCGGCAATTTTCGTAAACTCCGCAGTCCTTCGTACTGCGCAAGCGCTGCACCTGCGCAGAACAGGGGGTCCTTATCCGGCGGGGGAACTTTTTTTGGCAGGACACCGGAATTACACTACTGCCATCTAGTGGCAGTAGATGTAATTGAGGTAACTCCGCCCAAGTAATGGGAACTGCATTACCATGAGGGGAAAAGTAATCAGTTAGATTACTCGTTACCCTCTAAAGTAACTGCGTTATGTAACACTGTTTATTTTAACTCAGTTACTTACATCACTGTACATCCCTATACGCATAAATCACTGAATGCAAGTACTATTAGGTGTGCATCAAAGCATTTTCTGAATTACACCTGTGCCATGCAGGTAACCTCCAGTTTTACAATGCAGAAGGACAGCTGCACGTAACGTAACCCAGAAGCTAATGGAGATCACTGGAGTAACGGTGTCTACTGCAGTAACTTCCAACTTCCAGAGGGATCCTACAGGTATGTTATATGCATAGTTATGTTGGTCCAAGCTGGGCAAATGTAACTATGTTAAAATAGCCATACCTGGAATTATTTTTTTTAATCGAGATAATGGTGACTCACCTTTGTACTCATTTGACAGCAGAGTACTACATGTAAGGTTTGTGTTTAAATAACACTGACCATAGTTACATAGGTACATACAGTAGTTAGTCTGGTTGAAAAAAAGACACAAGTCCATCCAGTCCAACCAAAAAAAGGGAAAATATATATATATATATGGGAACGCTGTCGCTTTAATGGAGAGCGAGGAGGCTTATCATATCTTCTGATTTTTTTTCTATCCAGCTATTCCATCATTCCATCTGGCAGAAAAACTGTTCTGGCAAGAACACCAAATATGACCATATTAACATCACTCTACTTCCTATAATGATATTTGTAGACAGTTACTGTATGGGGTTTGTGTGTATTGAACGGTGGCATTAACACTTCAACATTTAAAATGACATATCATTATTGCCTTACTTGATGAACTTTATTTCTCTATCATATCTTCTCATAAAATATTGTAAATGCTGCATAATATTTACATATGACTTCAAAAAGACATTACATAATCAACAGAATAAGGACATTAAAAATCACATAAAATATCCAAGTGAAAAAATATAAAACACATGCTTTTCTTTATTAAATGTATTGGATTATGTTGATTAAATTATTTTAATTACTGTGCGTAGTTGGACATTTTGGTATCAATAAAATGTTTTTTTGTGGTAATAAAGTCAGTGATTCAAAGTGTATTGGTTCACTGGAAAAGAAATTACTAAAAGTTGAAAGGTCCTACATTCATTACTTTTTGTTGTCGAAATCCCACGGATTGCTCATTCTGTTGCTTCCTGTTTGTGTCCTGAGGATTTAATTACAAAGAGCCGTCAGCCAATATCCATCACATCATCTCTGCTGCACAATCTGATCTGGGTCACTTGCTCCTTCCCACATCCCTTTCTTAATACTGTGACTTTTTTAAGCCACTGTTCCTTGGACATTGAATCTGGGCTCAAATGTGTCGGTCAATTATGTTCTCCACTGACTCTTGTAATTACTTGTGTTGAGTCAATATAGTCTGGAATCAACAAATCATCCTGGATTTATTTGGGTCATTTGCTTGCTGGCCTTGTTTTTCCTTCTTATTTTGGTGTATTTAGTAGATCTTGCAGCTGTGACATAAATAATAACACCTGCATCGTAGTATATTTTTCAGAAATAAAAAAACGTATGGAACAACCTCACTGAAGAAGTTATTAATGAATGGGGCACCATAAAATTATTAAGGGCAAAAATTGTATTGGATATGACCTAGACCAGGGTACGTGTACCCCTGGGGGTACCTGCATCAAAGTCAGGGGGTACGCCCAGTGCTATGTCTCCCGAGTCCTGCCTCCCGCACACATATAGTCCCCGGCAGCTTGCTGTAGCATGGCACTGTGGTACCAGCGGGGGAAGCGGTCTGCCCCGTGTGCATGGGGGGTTTGTTAGGCCGGTGACAGCTGCCCAGGGTCCTGTAAATGCAATGGAGCCCATCGCACTGCCCACAAGATGTTTCCCCAGGCAGGGCTGACTGAACAGGGTCAGTAGGTGGCCCCATGTCCTTCCCGGCTTTTCCCACTCTCCAGCGCACCTCAGATCTCCTGCCATGTGTGAAGAACCCATCCGGATAATGCCTGCTGCAGCTCCCTGATCTCCTCTCTACTCTGCAATCCTGCACATAGCCAGCACACTGCAGACAGGAAAAAAAAGTGAGTTATGTCTGTCACTTTCTCATCTCTCTGTGTCTGCTCAGGAATTACACATCCCAGCATGCCCACCTATCATTCATGCCTCATCAGTACCTCCTACCAGGGCCCATCAGTGCCTCCTATCAGTGCCACCTATCAGTGCCACCTATCAGTGCAGCTTATCAGTGCCCCTATTAGTGCCCATCAGTGCCCCCTATCAGTACAGCCTCATCAGTGTTGCCTACCAGTGCCCACCAGTGCCTCCTATCAGTGCCACCTATAAGTGCCTATCAGTGCCTCCTATCAGTGCAGCCCATTAGTGCCTCCTATCAGTGCCTCATAAGTGTCCCCTATCAGTGCAGCCTCATCAGTGCCACCTATCAGTGCAACCACATCAGTGCTGACTATCAGTCCCCCTATCAGTGCAGCTCCATCAGTGCCACCTATCAGTGCAGCTTCATCAGTACCCCCTATCAGTGCAGCCTCATCATTGCCCCCTATCAGAGCAACCCCATCAGTGCTGCCTATCAGTGCATATCAGTGCAGCCTCATGAGTGCCTTTCTGGAGGCAGGGGTACTTAGGAATTGTTTTTAGACCTGCAGGGGTACTTCACCGTAAAAGGTTGAGAAACTCTGACCTAGACCATCATAATAAAGGTCAGAAATGTAGCTTGTTGGTATAAAATGTATGTGAAGTCTAATGTATCAAATTACAAGAAGGGTGGTAGGGTTTTTATGGATCAGACAGGCATTAGGGCCCAGAATATTTATACAGTTCAAAAACTACATTGGGAAGTACATTTTACAAAAAAAATGAGAACTCCTGCAAGGTTTTTTCTGTTTCATGATGCTAAAGGACATATTTAAAGCACATTTTCTGGGAAGATTAACTGATATTTACCAATATGTGTTCCTCAATTGGGAATGGTGCCCCTAACCTCCCAAGCAACAATTTGACATCAGGTATGTGGGTTGGAATTCCTGCGGAAGCAGCCAAGAAATTTGCACCAGTCCCTATGCCACTCACTTGATCTTTCCAGGAAAATATGTTGCCAAAGCTTTCATAATTAACTGGTAAAAATGTTTATAATGTTCTAAAATCTTACAATTCAGCTTGTGTGGACAACCCACCTGAGTCTTCTCTTCCGCCATTCTTGCTATGTTTACTTTGGGGGGAACGCAGGGTTCAGAGGAAATGAGACAAGCCTAAATCTCTATGCTGTCTGTCATAATGGGCTTTCATTTGTAGTAATTTGTGTTTTTTTTATTGTATGTTCAAGTGGATTTTCAAATTTGGGCATTTTTGTACCCTGGAAGGTACAAAGCAACTTAACCAACAAGGGTAAATACTACAATGCAGATTAATGGTGTTTTTGACTGCTTTTAATAGGTAGTAGTCGTATTCCTGCTGCTCCCTTGCCAGGAGTTACCAATCCACATGCCTGGTTTGCCAGATTAGTTTTGAAGGGGGTCTAGGTTGTTTATTTTTATTTATGTATTTAATCAAAGAAAAGTAAAGAAAAATATTAACCCCCATCCTAAGTACTAATGCAGTGTAAAACACAACATATTTGCTGCCACATTCTCTAGCTAAAAATACCCCAAGGGGCAAAAATAACCATAAGGAAAGCCTGACAAGCGAAGCCAAGCTCGTCTTTGACCATTAAAGTTTACATTTGCACATACAATCAGATATCCATGTATCTGGATCTACCGATAATTTTGACATGGATTTTTTTTTAAGCTAACCTACCTCTACTTATGCATTTTTTCAGTGCTCAGTTTGAATTTCTCAGGTTTATTATTTCACTTTTATATATAGGATTTTAGCTTGAGCTGCCCATGCTAAATTCTGTAATTGTTTAGAACTTGTTGAACTGCATGCATCAGAAATTCATTTCTTTGTGATCAAGTATCAGCATTTAATGTCAATTTCCTTTGTTGGGAGATGAGCTTTTTTCTTATTCCTGCCATCGAGTTGACAAGCTCTGATTGGCCCCTTGGCGGAGACTGGCAGCTGGAGACAAGTGGAACAGAATAAATACAGGTGTATGAAGATTTCATTGCAGACAGGCATCTGTTCCTGAGCTAAAATACATGAGGCTGTTTGCTCTTTCAATTACAGTGCAGACAGGCATGGTATTACTCACTTTCTTTTGCTCTTCAAACCTCCATAACAATTACATATCTTCTCACTAGCCATCTGATCAGTTTGACAAAGCAAAAAACAGAAAAAAGACTGTTTCTCCAATATTTTAAAATTGTCTTTTATTTTTTTCTAGGGCTCTTGATTTAGTTGGCCTGGCGGCATTATTTTAGGTTCAGCTTTTACTGACAAAAATATTTGTGTTTTCTCTGTATTTGTGCATTTAATCCAGCATAATCCTCCAAATTCTACTCACCATCAAAAGCATGCTAGTAAGTTAATTGGTTTGAAATGATCTGACTGACTGTTATTGTGTACCTGCAATCATACAGGGATTATAGTGTGGATCACAGCAAGGAACTAATATTCCCAGTAGGTATATGGCAAGCCAAAAACATTTTTTATGCTCTGTTCATTGAACGGCACCACTGAGATCTTGATCTTTGACCATTGGGTGCGACGTTCAGGAGTAGGACACTAGGCAAAAATAAGAGCACAGCCTAGGGGCAGCCCTTGATGGTAGCCAAATACCCCATCTGCTAGAGGCATCTAAAGTCTGACTCTCTCCAAGCAGCCCTTGAAGAGGCCTCTATGGGCTCTATGACAGTTTGTTTAAGTGGACTCTTGCACGTTACTCCAGGCTAGGGGTGGTCACTTATAGGGGAGGTCCAATATTCACTCCCTTGTTATTTCTTGCCTTGACTATTGTAACTCCCTCCTCACAGGCCCACCTCTTTGCAAGGCTGTCCCCTCTTTAGTCTTTCATGAATGCTGCTGCCAGACTTATCCACCTTACCAACTGTTCAGTGTCCACCACCCCTCTCTGCCAATCCCTCCACTGGCCTCCCATTGCTCAACAAATACAATTTAAGACATTAACAATACCATACAAAGCTTTTTACAACTCTGTCCTGAGCTACATCACCAATCTTGTCTCTAAATATCACCCAAACCGTCCTCCGCTCCTCCCAAGAACTCCTGCTTTCTAGCTCTCTTGTCTCCTCCTTCCCTGATTGTCTCCAGGACTTTTCCAGAGCCACTCCCAACCTCTGGAACTCCCTACCCAAATCAGTCCAGCTATCTCCTACTCTCTCTACTTTTAAGCAGTCCCTGAAAACTCATCTCTTCAGGGACACCTATCCTGCCTTCAGCTAATAACCAAATCTTTTATTTTTTCAATCATTTATCCCTCACAGTTATTACCTTTTGTTCCACCACCCCCTCCCTATTTGATTGTTAGCTCCCAGGAACAGGGCCCTCCAAACCCTGTTGTATTGAATTGTATTGTTGCTGTATTGTCTCCTTTTAAATTTTAAAGTGCTGCGCAAACTGTTGGTGCTATAGAAATTCTGTATAATAATGATATTTAATTTGCAGCCTGCACATCTCAAAACCAGCGTTGTTTTGGGGGGAGTTGTTTTGTTTTTCCTACTCCTCAAAAGACACTGCTTTGCGACGTGCCAATGGTCAATGATCAAGATCTCAGTTGTGCACTTTAATGAACTGAAAATATTGATTTTTTTTTACTTGCAGATGGTGGTATGGTGACCACCAGAGGCTACCCCAAGGTCATGCTTGGATTTTTCTTAGTGTCCTATTCACAAAAGTGGTGGTGCTATAACCCAGTGGTCAAAGATCTAGATCTCAACTGTGATCTTCAATAAACTCAGAGAAGAGGAGTTCTATGATATTTTACAAAAATCTTATTTTTCTAATTTCTAATTTTTCTAATTTCTAATTTCTAATTTTTCTTTGGATTAAGTGGGAAAGAATTAGAACTTTTGAGTTTGTAGTGATATCTGTGGCACCATTAGAGTGTATGGTTTCAACAGACAGAAAGAGAAGAAAAATCTGCAACAGAGACAAAAATCTGACTAAGGTTCTAATATTTTTTACCTAATGTAATTAAAAAAAACATTTGTATTCCTGTCTGTGTTTCTGTTGGAGAATCACTCCCACTTACTGTACTGACGTTCTAACCCTTTCTTACTTTATCCAACACTGTAATAAAAGCTTTGTCTGGACTCTCAGATTTCCCATCACCATCTGTCCCTGTGACACTGTATCACTGAGACAGAAAGTTAGTGGGAGTTAGTGGGACTTTCCCATGTAGGGACATTGACAGCAGTAAAAACCTGGCGGTGGGGGTTAATCTTTTTTAACACTGTCCAAAAAATTTGGGGAAAAAATCCTGGAGTTGAGGTTGGCTTGTAATATTTTTTTTTACAAACAGGGCAATGTATACAATTTTCAGTGTTTTTGAGATCATGTCTGACATAAATCATCTTACCAATGTTATTTGTTTGTAATTTGGTGTTATGCATTTCGCTTTTCCTTAGAAGAGTATTAGGATGTACTGTGCCTTTAAGAGCCTTAGCAGACTGGGGGTTGATTGCACACTGTTGAAGTCTGTATTTGGTGATCAGCACAACTAAGAATTATTGTACTAGGTGTGGACCGGTGTTCACTTCTTCAGTTTGTTAGCAGGGGGGAACTGCATGTTGTTAGAATGTAGGTTCTACTTCCTCCCATGGCCAGAGGCCAAAACACTTCACCCGACTCCACACACACAGAAGGATAGTGTCCTTTCATCTGTCAGTGATAATTGTCCCGGCCCTGACTACAGAGTAATTTTGAGGCAAACTGTTTGGAGCACTGATTTCCCTCCACCAGCTCTTCAGCTCTACACTACACAGCCTTTACTATAGGGTCCAAAGAGGGCAGCCACCAGACATATTCCAAGAGGTCTCACACACCATGGTTACAGGTCAGGTCCCTAGAACTAGTTATGTTCCACAGTGGGCCCTAAGATAGGGACCCAACCATAATGCAATACCCCCAAGCATGACATTTGTCATCCTCCTTTCCCAGTTATTTTGGTGCGCATACCCTTTCATTGTGCTTGTTTCCAATAAATGGACAATACATTTCAGTTCTGTCCAATATCATGGTAATGGGTTGCCCCACTGTTGGCAAACAACTACATCTCAATGTGTATGGTTACACTTTGTACTCTCAACAGACCACCTCCTCTTGCACATATCCCTTCTAAACAGGAAGTGAAACATGCAAAGGGAATGCATACCACAGCACATCATTAACCCCTGAATCACCAAACATTCACTTTTATGCAAAATACATATAACATTTAGGTACCTGCCTACAACTTGGCTGCTTGGTACTTGCTCTATTCTTTCTATCCGACAGTCAGATCAAGAGCATGCCCGGGAAGACATCATCTTTGATAAAACACGTAAGGTGGAGCCTGTTGTAACAACAGGTTTTACTCTAAGTTAGCTGGAACTGCAATGTTTTTGTGAGTTTGGTGATTATAAAGAGCACTGATTACTTTTTATTCATCTGTGGGTGCAATTTTAATTAGATAAATTAAAATACATCAGTTTTCACACTATGTGGATTGTGTTATTTTCTTTCTCTGGCTACTTACCTGCACGCATTGATCCTTGATCTGGTGGGAGTTGTGGTGGTATTTCCTGGTGGAGTGAGATCATCTTCCAGGGAGAGAGATGTCTGGAGATCGAACAGGCTAATTAGTATGGAGTTTTAATAATGCATGATTAGACTCATGATGACATGAGAGTCATTTCTATTTGGTAAGCAGATTTTGGTAGTGGTAAAACACATCGGATGAGGTGTCTTCGATGACTGACTTCTTTTTCTTCAGCTTTTTGTTTTGATTTGTAGCATAGTCCATTTTGTTTACGTAAAGATTAGGAGCATGGACAGAGAAAGATCTGAGTGCACCTTCAGAGATTCTGATGTTTTTGTGCGGGTGCGCAGGTGCACTGTCCACCCCCTCTGCCAGAACCTAAAAATCTATGACAGCCTGAAAGCGGCTGTGGCTGGATAGTGTACAAAGTACTACCAACACTAAGGGCAGCATGCGCCCTGGAACCAATGCCTGCAATGAAAGAAGTTTGTGTTAAACTGCCTGAAACATTGATGTCACTTGATTCACTGTCCAGCCCCATCAAGCTGCAGCAATTTTCAGCCTTCCATAAACACCCAGTCTGCATGAGACCTAATGTTAATTTGTGTATATGTTCCTAAATTAATGGGGTCTATATACGTGTGTTTTTTAATATATAATATATATATATATATATATATATATATATATATATATATATATATATATATAATGTATATATGTGTTTTTTTTTTGCTATTTAAAAGTACATGTGTAAGTGCATCTATACCAGTGTTTTTCAACTCCAGTCCTCAAGGCGCCCCAACAGGTCATGTTTTCAGGATTTCCCTCAGATGAAACGATCTGTGGTAATTACTAAGGCAATGAAACTGATCAAATCACCCGGGCAAAATAATGGAAAGCCTGAAAACATGACCCGTTGGGGCGCTTTAAGGAGTGGGGTTGAGAAACACTGATCTATACAGTGATTTCACAGTGTATTATAGGTTTTAAAAAAAAAAAGCATAGCAGTAGCTCTATACATTCTGATCAATCGACTCACATTGAAACTTAATACAGATCTTCAAAGACCAGTGGCGTCACTAGGGTTGGTGTCACCTGGTGCGGTAAAACATGGTGTCACCCCCCATACCCCCCTATCTTCGAGCTGGCAGCCCAGCGTTGGAGATCGTTGGTGCGCGTTAGATCGGTCAATAAGGCCTACAGACAGTATTAGGGCTTTAGGATAGCAGGTTAGGTAGTTCCTAATGGCTCAGTCCCTAGGATCAGTAATGGATAATGGCCGACAGGCCCACTTACCAGACCCAGCGAAACAGCGCAGTAATCCCTCCAGCTGAACAATTGCTCACTCTGGGTTGCCCAGGGCGAATCTGGTCAGAAGTGTAGCATGTCTGTACCCTGGCACTGGCTTAGTCTTTCTCTCCCTAGTGGCACTGGGCAGCGTGGTTCTCTCTCTGGTGGCGCTGGGCAGCGCGGTTCTCTTTCTGGTGGTGCTGGGCAGTGTGGCGCTTTCTCTGGTGGCGCCGGGCAGTGTAGCACTCTCTCTGGTAGCGCTGGGCAGTGTGGAGCTCTCTCTGATGGCGCTGGGCAGCGTGGTTCTTTTTCTGGTGGTGCTGGGCAGTATGGCGCTCTCTCTGGTGTCACTTGGCAGCGTGGTTCTCTTTCTGGTGGCGCTTGGCAGTGTGGTTCACTTTCTGGTGGTGCTGGTCAATGTGGTTCTCTTTCTGGTGGCGCTGGGCAGTGTGACGCTCTCTCTGGTGGCGCCGGGCAGCGTGGTTCTCTTTCTGGTGGCGCTAGGCAGCGTGGTTCTCTTTCTGGTGGCGCTAGGCAGTGTGGTTCTCTTTCTGGTGGCGCTGGGCAGCGTGGTTCTCTTTCTGGTGGTGCTAGGCAGTGTGGTTCTCTTTCTGGTGGCGCTGGGCAGTGTGGTTCTCTCTCTGGTGGCGCTGGGCTCAGCTTCCTGGTGATTGTGGACACAGCACTCCCCCCTCCCCCATGAGACCAGCTCGCTTAGGGTGGATGGGTGTGTCACTCAGCTACTGTGCCTATTATATCTAATATAATATATCTGTCTCCAGCAGCACCCCCCCCCCCCATCATCATCATCAGACCAGCTCAGGGTAGGGGTGGCTCAGTCAGCTAATGTAATATAGTGAGTGTTGTCTGTCTGATAAGGGGGTGGTGCTGCTGGACACAGATATATTATATTAGATATAATAGGCACAGTAGCTGAGTGAGCTGGTCTGGTGGGGGTTGCAGCTGGACCAGCTATATTACACAATATATATATATATATATATATATATATATATATATATATATAATGGGTGACAATGAGGAGAACGCACTGATGGTTAATGGGGCCAAACAGAAAGTAATATTTAGGTTAGGCGCAGACAAACAGCAGGAGAAGATAGAAAAAGTATTTTTTTTTATTCTTGATTTGCTTTTCTTAGCGCTTTAAAGTATGCCTGTGGTAAGAGTTTATTTATGACATTTTTAAACAGGCAGCTAGAACCTAAGCTTACTTTCAGATATCAGGAGGAGTGCCCAGGAGAACCCAATGTGCCATTAAGCTGATCTTAATGTCCCCATTGCCCATGTCTCATGATTATTCAACAGCTATTGATTTAAAGCCTCCCTGACCAATGCTAAGTCACGTAAGTCTGTAAGGAATGGACCAAGATAGGCTTTAGAAACTGAAGTTGAAATTTGCATAATAGACTTGGTTTGTGATCATCCAGGTCACCTACAATATCCAAAGGTACAATGTTGTAGGTTCTGGCAATTCCAGGTGCCAGTATTGCAGTGTGACTACCATTTTCATAAAAGCAATCTCATTTCAGGTATACTGTACTGCACAATTGACATGTGTCTTGAAGTATAGCTGTCTAGTGGTCTCCTGTGTCTGGTGAAATCTCTGGGACTGGCCATCAGTGTGACAGTCGGGTCCTGCTCTGTGTCTCAGGAGCCCATCCAGCAGCTCATGTGTAATGGAAGCCTGCACACTATATTATTATTCATGTCGATTAACAGAGTGTCCTTTGAGCTGTACATGATGTCAGTTCCAGTAATCTTACAAATCCTAACAATTTTTTTTTTTTTTAATAAAATTTATATTTAAGCCTTTATCAATCCTTATCTAACCCTAATTAGCCTCATTGATACTATTTCCATCCCCTCTGTGTTTTTTTTTAAATATTTTGGTAAACTTATTTTTGGTTGGTTCTTTTGTTTATATACAGTATCTCACAAAAGTAAGTACACCCCTCACATTTTTGTAAATATTTTATTAATTTTTTTTCATGTGACAAAACTGAAGAAATTACACTTTGCTACAATGTAAAGTAGTGAGTGTACAGCTTGTAAATTTGATGTTCCCGCAAAATAATGCAATATACAGCCATTAATGTCTAAACTGCTGGCAACAAAAGTGAAAATTTCCAAATTGGGCCCAATTAGACTTTTTCCCTCCCTGGTGTCATGTGACTCATTAGTGTTACAAGGTCTCAGGTGTGAATGGGGAGCAGGTGTGTTAAATTTGGTGTTGTCACTCTCACTCTCTCATACTGGTCACTGTAAGTTCAACATGGCACCTCATGGCAAAGAACTCTTTGAGGATCTGAAAAAAAAAAAATTGTTGCTCTACATAAAGATGGCCTAGGCTATAAGAAGATTGCCAAGACCCTGAAACTGAGCTACAGTACAGTGGCCAAGACCATACAGCGGTTTAACAGGACAGGTTCCACTCACAACAGGCCTCGCCATGGTCGACCAAAGAAGTTAAGTGCATGTACTCAGCGTCATATCCAGAGGTTGTCTTTGGGAAATAGACATATGAGTGCTGCAGAGGTTGAAGGGGGGGGGGGGGGGGGTCAGCCTGTCAGTGCTCAGACCATATGCCGCAAACTGCATTAAATTGGTCTGCATGTACACCGACCGACTGTCCTTTTTTAGGACCAGGAGCCGAGTGGAGGTACAACACACTAAAATGACACGTTTACAGGAAACGGAAATATTCAAACTATTGGTAGACGCATGTATATACATGTAGAGATTTGTCATTTTAAATTGACTGTAATTTCACATACAATAATGTTGCCGGAGAAGCAGATCTGACTGACTGTACAAGTAGATAACAGTATGTCCTTTACAATGCTATTTTGATGTATGTTTTTGTTTTTGTTTAATGGAAGAGTTTATCTCTTCCTATGTTTTCTTAATAAAAAAAATCTGATTTAAAAAAAATTAAGGCAGTAGGGATTAGGGATTGGCGAACGGTTCGGCCTGAGCATGAGTTCGGGCCGAACTTTGGTTGTTCGGACGTTCGGCGAACAACGAGCATTATGCGGTGTTCATGGCAAATTTGAAAGACGCGGAACCCCGTTAAAGTCTATGGGACACTAACATGAAAAACCAAAAGTGCTAATTTTAAAGGCTTATATGCAAGTTATTCTCATAAAAAGCGTTTGGTGACCCGGGTCCTACCCCAGGGGACATGTATCAATGCAAAAAAAAGTTTTAAAAACTACTGTTTTTTTCGGGAGCAGTGATTTTAATAATGCTTAAACTGAAACAATAAAAATGAAATATTCCTTTAAGCACTTCAGCCCCGGAAAATTTGGCTGCTGAATGACCGGGCCATTTTTTGTGATTCAGCACTGCGTAACTTTAACTGACAATTGCGTGGTCATGCGACGCTGCACCCAAACAAAATTGACATCCTTTTTTTCCCACAAATAGAGCTTTCTTTTGGTGGTATCTGATCGCCTCTGTGGTTTTTATTTTTTGCACTATAAACCAAAAAAGAGCAACAATTTAGAAAAAAAAAAGCAATATTTTGTACTTTTTGCTATAATAAATATCCCCAAAAGTTTTTTAAAAAAACTTTTTTTTTCTCAGTTTAGACCGATATGTATTCTTCTACATATTTTTGTAAAAAAAAATCGCAATAAGCGTATATTGATTGGTTTGCGCAAAAGTTATAGCGTCTACAAAATAGGGAATAGATTTATAAAATTTTTACTAGTAATGGCTGCGATCTGCAATTTTTATTGGTACTGCGACATTATGGTGGACACATGGGACACTTTTGACACATTTTTGGGACCATTGGCATTAATACAGCGATCAGTGCTATAAAAATGCACTGATTACTGTAAAAATGTCACTGGCAAAGAAGGGGTTAATACTAGGGGGAAATCAATGGGTTAACTGTGTTCCCTGCTATGTGTTTCTAACTGAAGTGGGAGGGGTCTGACTAGAGGAAGTGTCAGATCATGGTTCCTAGCTAATAGGAACACATGATCTGTCACTCCTCTCAGAACGGAACAGGGATTTGTGTGTTTACACACACACTTCCCTGTTCTACTTCTCGTGCTCGCTATCGCTTGTTGCTGTCGGTCATCGTGGCCATTGGCCACGAGCATCGGCACCCCTGCTGTGGAGCGGGCGCGCGCACGCCTGCTATCCCGATCCCGCAAGCCAACATATAGCTACGACTGTTCGCAGGATCGTGCCGACCTGCCGCAGTAAAATGACGACGGCTGGTGGGCAAGCTCTTAATATCGTGCCTGGGGGTGTCTACAGTATGCCTGTAAAGTGGCGCAGTTTTCCCGTGTTTAGAAAGTACCACAGCAAAATGAAATTTTTTAAAGAAAAAAAGTAATTTAAAACTGATCGCAGCTGTAATGAATTGCCGGGTCTCAGCAATATAGATACAACTCATTGATAAAAACGGCATGGGCTCCCCCCCAGTCCATTACCAGGCCCTTTGGGTCTGGTATGAATATTAAGGGGAACCCTGAACCCTGTGCCAATATTATAAAAAAAAATGGCATAGGGGTACCCCCAAAATCCATACCAGACCCTTATCTGAGCACACAACCTGCCAGGCCACAGGAAATGAGGGGGGGACGAGAGAGCACCCCCCCTTCTGAACCGTGCCAGACCACATGCCCTCAACAGAGAAGCCCCCCAAAGCACCTTGTCCCCATGTTGATGGGGACAAGGGCTTCATCCCCACAACCCTTACCCGGTGGTTGTGGGGGTTTGTGGGCAGGGGGCTTATCGAAATCTGGAAGCCCCTTTTAACAAGGGGACCCCCAGATCCCAGCCCCCCCTATGTGAATTGGTAACGGGTACATTGTACCCCTACCATTTCATAAATGACTTGTCCCAAAGTGTCTCCTGTCTTTTTTATTATTTTTGACACTGATCAGTTTTTAATTACTTTTTTTTCTTTAGAAATTTCATTTTTCTGTGGTACTGTTCTAAACACGGGAATACTGCACTTTATAGGCATGGTATAGACACCCCCAGGCACAATATTTAAAGGAATATTTCATTTTTATTGTTTCACTTTAAGCATTAATAAAATCACTGCTCCCAAAAAAAAAAAACGTTTTTTTTTTTTGCATTGATACATGTCTACCTGGGGCAGGACCCAGGTCCCCAAACATTTTTATGACAATAACTTGCACATAAGTCTTTAAAATGAGCACTTTTGATTTTTCATGTTCGTGTCCCATAGACTTTAACAGTGTTCGTCCGAATTTTTTGCCTGTTCACAAGTTGTGGTGCGAACCGAGGGAGGGGGGGGGGGGTGTTCAGCTCATCCTTATAAGGCAGTGCTGGAAAATATTGGTGGCCACACAAAATATTGACACTTTGGGCCCAATTTGGACTTTTTATACTTAGGGGTGTACTCACTTTTTAGACATTAATGTCTGAGTGCTGAGTTATTTTGAGGGCAAATTTACACTGTTATACAAGCTGTACACTTACTACATTGTAGCAAAGTGTAATTTCTTCAGTGTTGTCACATGAAAAGATTAATAAAATATTTAAATGTGAGGGGTGTACTCACTTTTGTGAGATACTGTACATATACTGTACATATATACATGCTTAACCACTAGCTGACCAGCTGCCCCAGTTATACTGTGGCAGGTTGGCATGGCTGCACAAATCGCCATAGGTGTACGTCACTCCTTTAAGACGTCACAGCAGGCCCGCGCATGCGCCCTTGTTTGTGTTTGTTTTATTCAATATTTTTTGCAATAAATATTGCAGATTTACAATACTTTTAGTCTCGGGGTGTGTTTTAATAATTGAAGCTTAGGGGGCTCAAGTTAAAAAAGTTTGACAACTGCTGCTCAAGACATCACATTTCCAGAAAAGAACAAAATTAAATGTTAAACTCCGATCATTTCAGTTGCTGTGACCTTGGACCCCCTCTTTGTTTTCAGTAGTTGATCGTAATTTGGCAGTATTTTGAATTTTTATATAACTTCTCTGTACATTTACATTTAAATGTGGTTATAACTGACAATCATTGTGGAATGAAATATCAACTGTATTTTTTATGCTGGGAAAATTATATTAATATAATAAAAAAATGAAAGCTTAAAAAAAGCTTAAAAATAGAAGCTCGTAAAGAACAGTTAAAAATATTACAAACCATTTTTTTACATGGACTAATCTATAATCTAAATGTTAAATATTAGTAAACAATTATCTTTATTACTATAGTGCTTTCTGCATCAAGGAACACATCTAAAAAACACAGCAAGTAAAGGAACAGTGGCTATATTTACAGTAAAATAAATGTGTGTATTAGAACTGTTAGATGTCATCTTAAGAGAATTGCAAGTACTACTATTGAAAATGTACAGTCACATAAGACACTCTCGAGAATTGACATGCTGCTTTCTACGGTGGAGGATCTTCCTTTAATCTACAATGTCCAATACTTACCAAGAGCTATATCGGATAATTTCCCGGTGGAGGTCACATTGAACTTACATGCTGGCCAGGTAAAAAAAACACTGGCGCGTGAATGCTCAATGGCTAGAGGGGGATTTTATTACAAATAAAATGCCAAATAGCTATCTTTAACTATTGGAGAGAGAATGATAGGGATACTCCTATCGCTAACCAATAGGAGGCATTTAAGGCGATCCTTAGAGGGACGTTTAACAAAGAGGTGAGAGATTTTTCTAAGGCTCTCAACTCAGAAGTGATACAGGCCGAACAGCAGGCTGCCACAGCTGAGAGTTTATATGTACAGGATCCTTCACCTACTAATTACAAGGGATGGCAGGATCGTGTGAGGCAATACCAAATACTTTTAATGGAACAAACTAACAAAAATCAATTACACCAATGCAGATGCATTTTTGAATTTGGGGACAAGAATGGACGCTTGTTGGCTTTCCTGGCGAAACCTTCATAGATCCCGGTTTCTGTAATGCGTCTTAGAACTTCAGGGGGCATCATTGTTCAAGACCCTCAGGTCATTCTAAATCCTTTTGTGGATTTTTATGAAAATCTAATACTAATCTCAGACACAGAAGACAGCTGGGGATCTATCAAGCTATTTAGATACTATTACTTTACCCACCCTGACCATGGAAGATAGCAATATTCTAGATCGGTCCATAACACAGGAAGAGGTTTGAAATTCCATTGCCACTTTCAAACTACATAAATCACCAGGCCTAGATGGATACCCAGCTGAGTGGTATCAACTAGACAAGGAGGCACTGGTACCCTATTTACATTTTTAGTATTGAGTATTCATAACAGCTGAGAAGGAGGGTATACTCCCAAGATCTAGGAGAGAAGCCCTGATAGTAGTATTGCCCATTCCTGGGAAAGACCCATTAGAATGTGAATCCTACAGACCCATTTTATTGATTAATTCTGATGTAAAAATAAGTATTGGCAAATAGACTACAATCAGTAATCACCAAACTGATGGTTCTGATCAAACAGGGTGTTTTTACCTGGAAGAAGTGCTCAAATTAATCTTCGAAGGCTATATGTTAATCTACAAACAGAACAGGATAATACAGATAGTAGGGTGATAGCATCATTAGATACAAAAAAAGCATTTGACTCGGTAGAGAGGAAGAATCTCTTCTCACTTTTGTTGAGATTTGGGCCTAGATTTATCTCCTGGGTAAGACTTCTATATAATGATCCTAGGGCTAGTATTAGGGTGAATGGGCTTATGTCAGACTCATTTTAGATACATAGAGGGACTAGGCAGGGTTGTCCCCTATCACCTCTTATGTTTGCATTGGCCATTGAACCGTTAGCTGCTAAACTATGAGAGGATGATGGCATTAAATGCCTGCTGGTAGGGGATCTAGAAGAACGTGTTTCTTTATACGTCGATAATATGCTTTTATACTTGGGTGATCCAGATAATTTGTTATCTGCTGCCTTTTCGCTGATACAGGAGTTTGGAGATTTCTCAGGATTCCGTATCAAGTCAAAGCTGTTCCCGCTGGACCCACAGCCTAATCTGGTACTTCCTGCCCATTGTCCCATAAGAGTATCAACAAAGTTTAAATATTTGGGAATTCATATTCAACTGCCATTTGAATCATTTATAGATATACATGTATGGCCCATTATCTGAATGTTTAGAGACAGAAAACAAAAATGGAAGGATCTGCCCCATATGATCTTTCTGCCAAAATTTTTGTATGCTCTCTCAAATACTCCAGTATACAGTATATCCCCAAGAAAACATTTCAATATATTAACTCTTTATTACATTTTCTTCTATGGGGCTCCAAGGCGACTAGGGTTTCATTGGATGTCTTGCAGTTGCCAGTTGACCGGGGCTGTCTGGCTCTGCCAGATCTACGTCTCTACTATTTTGCATCCCAACTTGTATATAATCATTGGTGGATGTTCCTGCAATTGAATAATGCAGCGGTGGCAGTGGAGGCAGCGGTTGCCACCTCTTATGAAGCTCTATTGAACTTCTTCTATAGAGGGGAGGTACCTACAGCAGGGGACAAAACAATGCTTAAATTAGCTAAATGTATATTAGGGATCTGCCTAAAGCATATTGCTGACCGACTTATACATTTATCTCCCAATGCTTCACTTTGGTTCAACCCCTGTCTGAGTGAATTATTTCACTTAGAGGATGGATACAGATGGTCTTCACCAACTATATGATAAGGGTAGATTTAAAACTTTTGCAGAGTTACAGGAGTTAATGGGTGTACCCAACTCCTGGAAATTCCAATATACAAGGGTAAAACATGCAGGACAAAGTCAGTTTGGAAATTAACCAATTGCGTTAGAGAATATGAATTTATAAAAACTCTTATTAAATCTGGATCACACTAAACTGATTTCTAGCTATTATGGTGCCTTGATAGGGATAGAAAGTAAAAAAAAATCAGGAAAGTTAGGGATAGATCAGACAGTATCATACCCAAACTGACGGAAGAACTTTTTTTTTTTTTTTTATCCAGAAAAAAAGTCTTTGAGTACATACAGTCCAAAAGTCATCAATTGCACTTATTAGCCACAAACATAATAGATTAACCATATGGAACACTACATGTTTGTACCAATAACAGTTATCATTGAGCACATATCATAGATCCATATACACCCATACAGTGCAGCAGAAGTGTAAATGGCATAACCTCCTACCCACAATCCATCCTCCGTACATGAAAATTACACCATTATCCTGCATTCCAAAGATTCTATCCATAATCAAATCCCCAGGGGTGAGCCCTGTTACCTCCAACCACGGACCCCAAAGCTTCTCAAATTTACTGGTACACCCCCTATGCTGGTAAATGTTTTATTTTCCATTCTCATTGTATTTCCCACCACAACAATCCATTCCTTGACTGTAGGAGGGGATTCAGATTTCGAGTGTAACATTATCAGTTTACAGGCTAGAATAAGGATTCTTGTAAGGGCTTCTCTGGAGTGGTATTCCCATTCAAATTTCTTTAAGAGATTCAGCAGGCAGTGTTATATGTATAGTTTGGGGCAGGGCCACAGCATATGGATCAAATGACCATGATCCCGCTTGCATCTAGTGCATGTTGGTGTAAGGAGCAAGCCCATATAGTTACATAGTTACATAGTAGGTGAGGTTGAAAAAAGACACAAGTCCATCAAGTCCAAAATATGTGTGTGATTATATATGTCAATATTACATTGTATATCCCTGTATGTTGCGGTCGTTCAGGTGCTTATCTAATAGTTTCTTGAAACTATCAATGCCCCCCACTCTTACAGTAAAGAACCCTCTACGTAGTTTAAAGGTTAAACCTCTTTTCTTCTAATTTTAATGAGTGGCCAC
Source organism: Lithobates sylvaticus (assembly GCA_028564925.1). Taxonomy (NCBI): domain Eukaryota; kingdom Metazoa; phylum Chordata; class Amphibia; order Anura; family Ranidae; genus Lithobates; species Lithobates sylvaticus. Next base: position 474,732,610 of record CM053029.1, read on the forward strand.
GAGTCTTGTTAAACTCCCTTCTTCTAATTTTAATGAGTGGCCACGAGTCTTGTTAAACTCCCTTATGCGAAAAAGTTTTATCCCTATTGTGGGGTCACCAGTATGGTATTTGTATATTGAAATCATAACCCCTCTCAACCGTCTCTTCCCCAGAGAGAATAAGTTCAGTGCTCGCAACCTTTCCTCATAACTAATATCCTCCAGACCCTTTATTAGCTTTGTTGCCCTTCTTTGTACTCGCTCCATTTCCAGTACATCCTTCCTGAGGACTGGTGCCCAGAACTGGACAGCATACTCTAGGTGCGGCCGGACCAGAGTCTTGTAGAGCAGGAAAATTATTGTTTTATCTCTGGAGTTGATCCCCTTTTTAATGCATGCCAATATTCTGTTTGCTTTCCTATCAGGTGCTGCAGTTTTGACGCTAAGTAGTACAACCACGGATTTGGCAATGCGAGGCCACCATCGTCCTTAGGACGTTGCAGTTGCTCCAATTTTACTCTAGGGGGCTGATTTTTCCAAATTAATATATTATTTACTATCCTAAAGGTTTTTAGTGGGATTACCACAGGAGAGTTATGTAGCATGTATAAAAGCTGGGGCATAAGAATCATTTTAACAAGATTCACTTTGCCCGCAACTGACATACATAAAGAGTTCCAGATTTTTACACGCGATCGGAATCGTAACAGGAGGGGGGAAATGTTGAGCTGACTGAATTCCCTAATTCGTGCAGTCACCCATATCCCCAAATATTTTAAAGAGGTAGCTTATGGGATGTCCCCCACTGAGTCCCCATGCTGCAATTGGTCCCCCTCTATTGGCAACAATGCGGATTTGATCCAGTTCATTTTGAGACCGGAAAACTTACCAAAACAGACGATAGTATCCATCGTTTACTTCTGGGACTGTTCCGCATCGCCTAGCAGAATCATCGTATCGTCTGCATAGAGCATCACTTTCTTCTGTCTATCACTGTAGCAGAAGCCGTGATAACCGGGTTATCCCCAATTTGATTAGCCAGTGGTTCTATGGCCAGGGCAAACAGCAGAGGTGATAAAGGACTCCCCTCCCTGGTGCCCCTTCCTAAAGCACCCCTTACGCCTGTGCCTGTATTATCAGATCTGGGGAGTGGACAAGGCGACCCCTGATGTTTTTTATTGCACCAATGACCGGGGATCTCTGTTCTGAGTTGGCAATTCCAGCAAGGAGGTGGCCCTTTGTCCCCCCAAAGAATGCTGTTTTTAAAAAGAACCTCTTTTTTTCTGCCGACGAGGCCAGCAAGTGCTCATATGCAGATTGAGCCAACTGCCAGGCCTCCCTGGCAGGATCAGTAGGGTCCTGCACATATTGCAGCTCTAGTGAGTGTACTTGTGATTCCAATTCAGCTCTCAGTACCTCAGAATGCTTTTTCACTTTAGTGACCTCTGCAAAAAGAAGGCCCCTGAGGTACATCTTAAATGCCTCCCATTCAATAAGGATAGAGTCCGGATCGTTTTGGACAGTAAAAAACTTGTGGATGCTCCGCTCCAGTTCCTTAGGAGAGGTAAATAACTTGAGCCAGAAGGCCTTAAACTTCCAAGGGGCTTTAGGTAATACAGACAGTGGCACTACAGTGAGGCATACCACCATATAGGAGTGGTCTGAAATGCATCTGGGTTTACAAGAAATTTCCAAAACCGAGGGGAGCATAGCCGAGTTGCCCACCGCCAATTCAATCCTCGAGAGGGATCCATGAGACTTTGAAAAGCAGAAGAACTGTTTCACCGCAGGGATTCAATGTCTCCATAGATCTATCCATCTCACTTCCTGTAGTATTTTCTGCCTGAGGGGTCTCCCTTTGCGAAGCGAGCACCCCTGGGCATGGATGTTTATTGTGTATGCCCACAGTCATTTCCGCTAGGGATAAGATGATACAGTTGAGATACCTACATCAAATATATTATACACCCCTTCAGTTATATAAAATGGGGAGAAGAGAGACTCCTACATGTCATAAATGTCAGGCAATGGAGGGCTCTTTTATACATATGTTCTGGGAGTGCCGTAGGATTCGCCTCTTGTGGTCCCAGGTCACCCAGTTCATTGCAGATACCTTTGATCTTCCAAATATCTGTAGTCCGCTGGTGGGGCTTCTGGGCATAATTGAAGATGAACTTATGAACAATAATATGAGAACCTTGCTAAGACTGTTATTCTTTTATGTTTGCAAATTATTTGCAATCCACTGGATCAGGAGGGAATACCTCACATTATCATCCTGGAAGGTCCTAGTAAAAACCAATGTTACATTATACTAAATGACTTATGAAGCTCGGGGATGCCCAAATTTTTTTTTAATAAAATCTGGGCCAAATGGGTTGACTCTAAGGATACAGTGACATATAGCCCTTGTTAACTAATAGGTTAAGGCCTGTTTGGAGCAGAGTATACCCAATTTAGGTTAATATGAGCGGATAGGTGATAGCACACACCACCGCGGTTTAGCGGTATTTCTCCTCTTATCCTTTTTTTTTTCACTTTGAATATTGTTTTTTTTTTTCCTATCATCTATATGTTTGTGTTCCAAATTAACAATACTGCTATATGTGCATGTAGAACTATTGCAGTACAATGTACGGACACAATGTATTGTGACGGAATAGCAATGGTTATATTGAGGTTTATTGTACACCAATTTCTGTAATCTATTTCATTTTTTTGTTTGTGTACTTATGGCATTAAAAAACATATAAAAAAAAAAAAAAGAAACTGTACAGTGGTTTTAAAAATCTACAAATCCTCACTGAAATGTCATCTTAGATAAAAAGGGATGATTAACTAAAGCAAATGAGTGCAAAAGGAGTGTTAGTAAATAAGGTGGATCTGTGCTCACTTTGAATACCCAATCATGTGTTTGGGTCTTTGGAGTCAATATCTGTTCACCTCATCTGTTATCATCTACTTTGCAATGTATACATAAAGTCTCTATTCCTTTATTAAATCAACCTTTCAGTGGTTGTTTTTTTTAAAATGATAGAAAATAAAACCCTTGATTGAGCAAGTGTCCACACCCCTTATATTGTGATTTGTGACTGACTGAGTTAAAGTCAAGCTGTAAGTTTCGAAACCATTTAAAAAAAAAAAAAAAACAGTTTGCTGTCACTTTCCATCTACTAAAGAGGTCTTAAGTAGCCTGGCAAAATTATCTGTCCTTGTAGAATTTCCCTGTATGCGTCATGGTTAAATCTTGCAGAGAACACATAGTCCAGAGGAGATAAAGTAGATGTAAAAGATATTATTGGTGACATTTACAGATCAGAGGAGAGATATCAAATATAATTAAAGGCACTGTATGTGGTGGAAGAAGGGAAATAATGTCTCCTGGCTCCGATACAAAATGTGAAGAAAGGCTCAGAAGTATACAAATGTTTCACACCGCAGTACAAACTGGTAACACACTATGGGTCCTTTTTATTATTGATTTAATGGGAAATTTACCCAACATTTGCCCAATAATTTTTGCATGTGGACTGGCAATCTTAAAGCAAGGGAGCAGCTCCCTATTACCAGCATACATGCTCTTTAGCATGGGGAGGGTGTTGTTAGAAAGGCATCCCTCTCCCAAATTACCTGATGCTTATGTAGCGCCCTGCTCCTGATGGGCAGAAGCCATAAATAAAAATGTAGTTTGGTGTGCGCTGTAGTTTAGCTCAGATAATGTTGATTACTTTATCACCACCCTGAATAAACAAGGAAAAGCCCTGACTTTGCCCGATCCCGGCTTTTACTGGTGATCAGTTACAGCGTCTTGTTTGATGTCATCTTGAAAAAAAAAAAAGGAAACCTTTATGCTACAAGGACTGTGGGGTATATAGCTAGGTAGTGTTAGCTAATAGAAAACTGAGTCAAGATCTTCTACCTACTCCAGTACTTGCATCAAGGATTTGTGTCACATTGCCTTCTGCCACTAGGTGGTAGAAGTTTGCACAACAAAGGTTGAACTTTTACATTTAGTTATTACATACCAAAAGGGGAAAGTGAGTTTCATCTTTTAGTGAGATGAGGCTTTGCTTCCTACATTTTATAATGATGTGTGTATGTTGGTTCTTCTATTGCCGCGTACACACGAAGGGACTATCCCGCGGGATTATCCCCTGGCCTCAAGTCCAGGGGATAATCCCCTCGTGTGTGGGCCTCCAACGGACTTTTTTTCAAAAAGTCCGGCGGACTAAAGTTTTAAGTTTTGTTTTAAAATTATCCGCTGGACTTGGCAGTCCAGCGGACAATCCCGCCATTAGTAGGCTAGTCCGCCGGACTTTTGAAATGAACAGACTTGCCGCTCATCGGAAAGTCCGTTCATTTAGCACGTGACTTCAGGTACGTAGCTAGCGTAGGCAGTAAATGCCGGCGCGCTAGCTCCGTCACCTGGCATGGATTTAAAGGGAGTCCCCACGCCGAAAAACGGCGTGGGGGTCCCCCCAAATCCATCTCAGACCCTTATCCGAGCACGCAGCCCGGCAGGCCAGGAAAGGGGTGGGAACGAGCGAGCGCCCCCCCCCCCTCCTGAGCCGTACCAGGCCGCGTGCCCTCAACATGGGGGGTGCCCTGGGGAAAGGGGGGCCGTGCGGCCCCCCCACCCCAAAGCACCTTGTCCCCATGTTGATGAGGACAAGGGCCTCTTCCCGACAACCCTGGCCGTTGGTTGTCAGGGTCTGCGGGCGGGGGCTTATCGGAATCTGGGAGGCCCCTTTTATAAGGGGGCCCCCAGATCCCGGCCCCCCACCCTATGTGAATGAGTATGGGGTACGATGTACCCCTACCCATTCACCTAAGGTGTAAAATGTAAAGTAAAAAAAACACACTTTTGAAAAAATATTTTATTGCACTGCTCCGGGGGTCTTCTTCCGTCTTGGGGGTCTTCTCGCCGGACTCCTCCGCCATTTACGTAGCTCTTTTACCGAGCGGAGAAGTCCGGCTACCTTCTTCGTCGTTGCCGCCGTCGTCTGGGGGTCTCGATCCGCCTTCGGGGGTCTTCTGGGGTCTCTTCTGTTCTTGCCGCTGTCGTCGCTTTCTGCGCCGCCTTCCTCTTCTTCTTCCGCCTTCTTCTTCTTGTTGTTCTTCTTCTTCTTCCGATGTTGACACGTCGCTCTCTCTGGCCGGAATGCCAGAGCCGCGCTGTGCTGGGACTTATATAGGGACAAGGGGACATCATAGGGGGGCGGGGTCACCATGTGACATGAGCATGTGACCCTGTCCCCTTTTCCCTATATAAGTCCCAGCACAGCGCGGCTCTGGCATTCCGGCCAGAGAGAGCGACGTGTCAACATCGGAAGAAGAAGAACAAGAAGAAGAAGGCGGAAGAAGAAGAGGAAGGCGGCGCAGAAAGCGACGACAGCGGCAAGAACAGAAGAGACCCCGGAAGACCCCCGAAGGCGGATCGAGACCCCCAGACGACGGCGGCGACGACGAAGAAGGTAGCCGGACTTCTCCGCTTGGTAAAAGAGCTACGTAAATGGCGGAGGAGTCCGGCGAGAAGACCCCCAAGACGGAAGAAGACCCCCGAAGCAGTGCAATAAAATATTTTTTCAAAAGTGTGTTTTTTTTTACTTTACATTTTACACCTTAGGTGAATGGGTAGGGGTACATCGTACCCCATACTCATTCACATAGGGTGGGGGGCCGGGATCTGGGGGCCCCCTTATAAAAGGGGGCTCCCAGATTCCGATAAGCCCCCGCCCGCAGACCCCGACAACCAATGGCCAGGGTTGTCGGGAAGAGGCCCTTGTCCTCATCAACATGGGGACAAGGTGCTTTGGGGTGGGGGGGCCGCACGGCCCCCCTTTTCCCAGGGCACCCCCCATGTTGAGGGTACGCGGCCTGGTACGGCTCAGGAGGGGGGGGGGGGGCGCTCGCTCATCCCCACCCCTTTCCTGGCCTGCCGGGCTGCGTGCACGGATAAGGGTCTGAGATGGATTTGGGGGGACCCCCACGCCGTTTTTCGGCGTGGGGATTCCCTTTAAATCCATGCCAGGTGACGGAGCTAGCGCGCCGGCATTTACTGCCTACGCTAGCTACGTACCTGAAGTTACGTTCGAAATGAACGGACTGCTCCGTGTGTGGGCAAGTCCGTTCATTTTCAAAAGTCCCGCGGACTTAGTCCAGCGGATTGTCCGCCGGAGAAGTCCGGGCGTGTGTGGGCAAGTCCACACGCTCAGAAAGTCCGGCGAAGCCAGCTGGAAAGTCCGGCGGATTGTCTGCTGGACTAGGTCCGCCGGGAAAAGTCCCTTCGTGTGTACGCGGCATATGTGTTTTGTTTCAGGTTCAACTGGATCTTCTGTCAAGCTGCTGTTGAGTGGGTGGCTTAGATAGAGAGTTAGATGTTGAGAATTATGTTGCTGTAATTCTTCTATGTTTGCTAATGTCTACATTTTGTTGTTTCTTTACCCTTCTTCCCTTCCCCATCCAAGTTTTGTGATTCAGGTATCGACTCTCAGGACTGAGAGTCTTTTTTTTTTTTTAGACGATGAGGACATGCGCATGCGGGGGCATCCTGGTGCACATTTGGGCACAATAACAATTCTCCATTGCGCAAGCGCATGCGCGGCCCCGCTGAGCGGCACGCGAGCGCATGCGCACAAGCGCACGCATAGCGTGACCTCCCGCTGACCTATAAAAGGAAGCATGGCTACCAAAACAAACTGCTGGTTCGTCTTCAGCTCATGGTGATTCCTGTATCTGCTCTTGTGACCTGTTACCGTTGTGACCTGGATTGCCTTCTGACCTTGCTGACCTTCTCCTGGACCCGACCCCTTGGCTTGCCCCTGGACTGCTGCTTTCTGGACTGTGTTTGACCCTCGGCCTGTACCTGGATTCCTCTGATATCTCCAACGATTGACCTTGGCTTACCTCTGGACTTCCCTCTTGCTACAGTGTTCCGGGTTCCTGCTCTAATCTCTGATCTGGACTGTGTTTGACCCTCGGCCTGCTTCTCGGACTGGCTTGCTTATAGACTGGTTCCTGCACCCGCACTCCAGCGGCCTCCTGGTCTACTAGCAAGTTCGGACCTACTGGTAACTTGTGCCTCTTGGTGCCAACCATCCTCTGTGCCACTTTCAGGGGTTGGTGTGCGCCGAGTCGCAACAGGAACCGCTCTCGGCAACTTGGCCTCGGTGAGTACCATTTTCCTGATACTAGGCCATTTTTTGCAATACGGCACTGCGTCACTTTAACTGACAATTGCGCTGTCGTGCGACTTTCTACCCAAACAAAATTGTACTTTTTTTCCCACAAATAGATCTTTCTTTTGGTGGTATTTGCTCATCTCTGCGTTTTTTTTTGCGCTATAAACAAAAAAAGAGCGACAATTTTTTTAAAAAAAAAGGTTTTTTCTTTAAATGGGAAGTTCTTCTGAATGGGGTTTATTTCGCATCAAAATTCAAGTCATTAATTGGTTTAAAAAGATTTTAATTTGAAATTGTAACTGCAGATTATAAGCACATGTAAATACTTAAAAATATGAGCTCCGGTCAGAAATATGCGTAAGTATTCAATTTTACAATATTGTAATCATACAACAGTAGTTATCAATATTTAAACTGCAAATTCCCAACACGCTTCAACATGCGTGGTCAAAGTCTTCCTCAGGGGATTCATTTGCTGTCAAGAAATATGTACAATCATTATTTATATATCAACAGTGTCATTTTTTTGGAATGATAAATAATCCCTCATATATACAAGGGCAAATAGCAAAAACAACATACCGTATTTACCAATGAAGGACACACACAGAAATTCTCCTGACCTGGGTTCCTTTAAAAGTCAGTCAGCAATCCCATGCTCCCATGTGGTACATGCTCCAAGAGTGAAATCCACTTACATGTGGCTAACAAGAAGCCACACTAATTGCAGCCAAAGTTGAGCGGAAAGAAAGGATCCCAAGTACCTGCAGCAAAGGTCCCAGTCATTATTTTGTAATTTGCCATAACTTGTATTGCAGGTTGATAAAAGATTCATTATGTTTAAAATATAGTAATAAAATTATATGAGAATTGTAATAATGGGAAAGGTTTGCGATATATTAATTACCGCATATACTCGAGTATAGGCCGACCCAAATATAAGCCGAGGCACCTAATTTTACCACAAACAACTGGGAAAACTTATTGACTCGAGTATAAGCCTAGGGTGAGAAATGCGCAGCTACTGTAAGTGGAAAAGAGGGTCAACGATGCCCATTTGCAGCCTCACTGTGCCCATGCAGATGGACACAGTGACCGATTTGGGGCCCTGTATCTCAGGGTCACTTAGTGCTAGGAACCCCATATTTGGATATGTTATAGTGCTAGGTCCACTGGGTTGGCACACCAAATTTGGGACTCCTAGACCCAAGTGGCCCCGAGATACGGGGCACCAAAGTCGGGTCGGAAATTTTTTTTTTTTGCTGCAGAAAAGTGCTTGACTCGAGTATAAGCCGAGGGGGGCACTTTCAGCACAAAAAAATGTGCTGAAAAACTCGGCTTATACTCGAGTATATACGGTAATCATCATAAAATATCAAAAAATATTGTGTGACAAATAAATAAGTATACCTAAATGAATCAAGTGTAATTAAAATTGGCCAAAATATATACATAGTGGCTAAACAAATGTGAGAAGTGATGTGTGAATGAAAAATTAAAAAAAAATGTGTATTGGAAAAACCAAAGTGAGTGATGTGAGTGTAAATGTGAACAAAAGATAAAAAGGAGGAAGAAACAAATGGTCCTAGTGGGAATTTTATACCAGAACCAAAGTCAGTGTGATAACAAAAAAGTAAGTGAATGTGAGAAAGCGAAAATAATGTGTGTGAATGAACAAAATGAGAAAATCTATCTGATGTGAATTGATAACTAAAAAATAATAAAAGTGACTATAAAGTGAACAAGTTTTATAAGGGAAGTGAGGTGTATTAGAATCTCAGACCAATCCCAACTTTTGTATCTAATATATTAGATGTTTCAATCCAACTATATATTCATGAGTTAATACCTTCAATTGAGAATACCAGCAATCAATACATGTAGCATCTATGATGAATGCCAAAGTTAAAGGGGCATAGTCCCCATATGGCCATATTAGACTTGATAAATGTAAGGATTATCTAAAAAAAAAAATGTTTTAACCACTTGCTTACTGGGCACTTAAACCCCCCTCCTGTCCAGACCAATTTTCAGCGCTGATGCACTTTGAATGACAATTGCGCGGTCATACAACACTGTACCCAAATTAAATTTGTATAATTTTTTTCCCACAAATAGAGCTTTCTTTTGGTGGTATTTTATCACCTCTGTGGATTTATTTTTTGTTAAAAAAATTTCATATTTTTTTTATATTTTGTTATAAAATTTTGCAAACAGGTAATTTTTGTCCTTCATTGATGTACGCTGATGAGGCGGCACTGATGGGCACCAATAGGTGTCAGTGATGGCCACTGATGGGTGTCAGTGATGGGCACTGATGGGTGGCAATAATGGGCACTGATTGGCACTGGTTGGTTACACTGATATGCAGCACTGCTAGGTGGCACTGATTGGCACCACTGGTGGGCATTGATAGGTGGCACGTGTGGGCATTGATAGGTGGCACTCATGGGCATTGATAGGTGGCACTGGTGGGCACTGGCAGGTAGCAATGGCAGGTGGCACTAGCAGGGGCTACTGGTGGCACAGATTTGCCTCTCCCTTTTTGGGACTGATGTCCCTTGCATATAAGAGGAGAAAAAAAAACGATTACCAAGCTTTTGTTTACATCATGCGATCAGCTGTCATTGGCTGACAGCTGATCACGTGGTAAGGGGCCGGGATTGGGATACTCGGATCTGTGATCACCGACTCGTGGATCACAGAGCGCGTCGAGCACACCTTGCAGGGGGCGCACGGGGCGCGTGCAAAGGGGAGGCCGTCATGTGACGGCCTCCCGGAAATTCAGGTAGTCATTCGGCTGTAGCGTGGATGCCAAGAGGTTAAACATATATAATAATCAAGGTATATATTTAACCTGTATTAACGTTTGGTAATGTGTGTGCTGGCCTTCTCCTCCGGGTGCTGGGGATCAACTAATGAATCCCAGCACCACGGATGTTTTATAACCATGCCAATAAGGCATGGTTAGCTGCAGGTGGGCGGGGAGAGCCTCTCATCGCCATCGCCAGACGCCCATACTGCATGGCAGTGCGTGTGGCTTCCTCGCGTTCTGGAATCCCCGACCGCCGACGTCACTTCCTCCGTAATAGCGTGACGGAATGATGTAATACACAGATCGCGGGTGCGGGAGAGCACAAACTTCCGGAAGTGATCCGGAACGCCGCCAGCAGGGGGAAGGCTCCATCTTGTGGGCGAAATGAGGAATCTCACCCATTTATGGAGCATATGTGGGGCGATGGAAAGCCCTCTTCCCCTGCCATGAAGACACATGGACAAGGAATCCCAACAGGGATGAAACACGCAGAAGGCACGGGAGTCTGAAAACAATAATAAAGGGAAAGAAGGAAAACTAATTATTTCCAAATATTTACTGTGCCCAAACATTTTTGATTACATAATTTTTAATATGACTGCACCAACCTAGGTCAAATGTCTGCCATTTGGGCAATCAAGCAGTTGAGTTACCAACTCTACTATATCATACTTTTCATTATCATAATCAAAAAGAGCAATGCATTATAATAAGGCTGAACGATTTATCATGAGTACAAATTCTAACATAGTAAAAGAAAACTACAATCGGCATTTCTATGTCAAGATCGTAGTTGTAGACTTTCATTGTGTTTTGCTAACGCAAAACCTTTTAGAAAAGGTGCAAAGGAGACCGCCCTGTCATCCGCCGGCTGAGCAGCGGATGTTTACGGGGCGGATCATTACGGATCCGTCCCGTGTGAAAGAGCCCTAAGGAGGGAAATATGACTGGTGCTATGTGAGGCATAAGACAATGAGGAATCATATTCATTCATACCCATATCATGGGTGTCATCATGCGTTACAATTGATAATGTATGTGTGTCAGATTCTACATCTACAGTGAGTTTTTTGGTATCCTGTTCAAGTGAGCCTCTATTAATTTGGCTCCTTTTTTGCTCCCCACGTCCACGTTGGGGGGGATTTTGGCTAGAACCCATAGGTAAACAATTCTTACATTTAGACGTATTGTTGTGTTGTTCTCTAAATTGATAAGATTTTTTTAATTTGGGTGTTATTAGTACTCCATTTATACACCCGTCCTTCGGAAAATGCTGTCTTATCTCTCCAGAATTTTACCTCTTTCTTTTGTAATATGCTCTTATTGAATGTTGACAGACTATCTTTCAAAGTCATCTGTGCCTCCAAAAATTGGGCATGCCCTGAATAGGGTGCCAAGGCCCTCTCTAGATTGCTAATCTTTAAGTCCAATAATACAAATTGTCTCCTATATTTCTGACTCAAAATAGCCATAATTTCTTGAGAACACAAAATTAGATTATCTTCCCATTGTTTTTTGCATTCCTCACTGATTTGATCCAAATTCAGGAAAGATCTGCACCCGTAACCCAAAAGGATAAATTTTTGCCTTGGTGTATCTATCAAAAGATTTAATATGCCAGAATAAGGAAGACTTTTTCTCCAAAGTTCTATTAAGTTTGAAAAAGAGGGACGAGATTTGTGTTTCAATCTGGTTCCCCTGTTTTATAGTCAGACATAAGGCTCGCCCATTCATCATCTTGAAAGCCACTCATGGTGTTCAGGTTTTTGCACAATATAAATAATATACAACAAGCCAATAATGCAGAGCTCATATCTTAACTCTCATGTGTTGAGGGGGAGAATGATAGAAGGTGTTTAACCACCCAAAATTATATATCATGGAAGAAACACATGAATGAATTTTTGCTATAATAAATATAAAAAAAAACTTAAAAAAAAAAATAATTTCTTCATCAGTTTAGGCCAATATGTATTCTTCTATATATTTTTGGTAAAAAAAAAAACAATCCCAATAAGCGTATATTGATTGGTTTTCGCAAAAGTTATAGTGTCTACAAAATAGGGGATATATATATGCATTTTTTTTTTTTACTAACAATGGGAGTGATCTGAGATTTTTAGCAGGACTGCAACATTGCGGCGGACAGATGGGACACTTTTGACACTTTTTTGGGACCATTGACTTTTATACAGCAATCAGTGCTATAAAATTCACTGATTACTGTGTAAATGTCGCTGGCAGGGAAGGGGTTAACACTAGGGGCGATCAAGGGGTTAAATGTGTTCCCTCGTTAGTGTTTCTAACTGTGGGGAGTTAGGACTGACTGGGGGAGGAGATATTGCTTTTCACAATTACTACAAACAGCAGATCTGTCACTTCTCTTCTGTCAGAACGAGGATTTGTGTGTTTACATATACAAATCTCCATTCTGGCTCTCGTGCCCACGATCGCGGGTGGCCAGCAGCGATCGGGCCCGCTGGCCACGCACATCGGGTCCCCTGCTGTGCAGCGGGCACACGCATGCCTGCTATGACTCTTAAAGGAGCCGCCGTACATATATGGCGATTCGTACAGGAGAGCTAAACTGCCGCCCTATATATGTATGTGAGCTGGTTGGGAAATGGTTAAGACATACTTCAAATCCGTGATTTTTTTTTTAATTTGAAACAAATTAACCATATTTTTTTCTTTCCAGATGCAATATGCCTGCTCATTCCATAGGAAATTACAGCCTGCCCAAAATGGCTTAATATCTGTAGTGCTTAACTGTAAAGTTTTCGCCTCTTCAGTCTCTGAATAAAATAAAATAATTTCTAAATGTCCCTCTGACATACAATGTTATTGTCACGTACATGGTAGGAAGAGCCTGGCTTCTCTTACTCCTCTGACTTGGGGCCCCTGGTAGAGCAGACAGGTGACGCAGGAGTGCAGGGTCGCATGAGGGTCGGTAGTCGTGCTAGCTGCTGGGCTTCCAGTTGAGTGGTGTGAAGGATGACAGCAGATGCAGGTATGCTGTGGATGCAGGACAGCGGATGCAGGTAAGCTGTAGATGCAGGGCAGTTGATGCAGGTATGCTGGGGATGCAGGACAACGGATGCAGGCAATCTGTAGATACAGGACAGCGGATGCAGGTATGCTGTGGATGCAGGTCAGCGGTACGGGAGGTAGATAACAGAAGACTGGAGCAGGGTCTGACAAGCCGGGTCATACAAAGTGCGGTCAGATAAGGTACAGATGCGGAGACTGGAGAGTGGTCAAAGTTCAAGCCGGGATCGATGGAGGTGGAGAGCAGGATAGTCAAAGCAAGCTGGGTAGGTAACTGAAATCAGATGCAGATAAGCAGGAAAGAGGACACTCACGGGAACGATGTAGACAAGACAGCACTGGATCTGTGTACTGATCTGGCTTAAATAGCCCATTTGGCGCCCTCATCTGTCACAGGATGGCGCATAACCATTTGCATTCTATTCATCTTTGTGCGCATGTGCTAACATACGTTACCACTTGCTAACGCAGCTTCCCCAAGACAAGTTTAGGGAACAGGAGTTAGCCTACGAGAAACATGTCTTCCTCTGTTAAGCCTTTTGTGACACTTATGGAGTACATATTGCCCAACAGATCAGTTCTGTTTTTCTTACATGTGGCTCTGGAAAATTTCAATCCAATTTAGTTACATATAACACCTGCCAAGTCTCTCTGTCATTATGTCCTACATCATGTGCAGCATGTCATTTAAATATTTATGGTTCTTGACTGTGATGTAACAAACTGATTTTTCTTCAGAATAACATATTCCTCATCTCTTCTTCTCACATAGTAGCCAAGTACAAATGTTTGCATAATGTGCAGTGAGAATGTACAATATCTATGGCTGCTTTCTTGGAAATATACTATTTTATTTCTTGAAGAAAATCGACTTATTTCTCCCTCTTACATTGCTGCCCCAGGCCCCAATAAAACTGCTTACATATTCTCCAACCACTGTTCCATATGTTTAACTGTTGTCTTGGAAACATGGCACTGTAATACTTTACTTTTCATGTACTTTGGGTTGACATTTTGTTAAACTTTATACACAGTGCAGTGTGGTAATGTGCTGTTTTGTTTTGCCGCAGTTTGGCAATTTCTATGAAATTTAAAGCCATAGATTCATTTTTTAAGGTACCGGTATGTATTTTACAATAGATTTTATCTATATTGCTCTTGCTGCTTCCAGATTTCAATTATGCTATTATACTATTACTGCTACACCAAAAAATGTTGTCTTTAAAAAAAACGACCTAATCAAGTTTATTTATTTTTTTGGGTGGAAATCATTCATATTAGGTTGCTTCTGCTGTATGTAAAAAAATAAAATATGTAAAAGTAAACTATATTATTACACATGCAGTTCATGTGATACCACAATAAGGTGTCACTGATGCCTTAACTGATGAAACCACATACGGCTTTAAGGCATCCCCCTTTAAGCCGCCTTAAAAGACCCGCTAAATGATAATTAACTGCTTGCCGACCAGCCGCCATCATTATACTACGGCAGGTTGACACGGGCACACGAATTGGCGTAGGTGTACAACGGCTGCTTTAAGGGCTATAGGGGGCGCACGCAGAGGTGATTCAATACCACCAAAAGAAAGCTCTATTTGTGGGAAAAAAGGACATGACCGCACAATTGTCAGTTAAAGTGATGCAGTGCCGTATTGCAAAAAATGGCCTGGTCAGGAAGTGGACAAATCCTTCCAGGGCTGAAGTGGTTATTAAGTAAAAAAATATTGGTACATGTCTCCATGCCACTGCCCAGCCCCTCTTGTTCTTTGTTTAACAACCTGTCCTGTTACCCATAAAATTGCCATTACTGATTGCTAAGATTCAGCTGCCGTTTTGATTTGGGATCCAAACTTAGGTCATGTTCACTGAACAGGCATGAAACTGAACCTGGGTATTTTCAGACCCTCTCTATTGTTAATAGATTGCACATGATTAAGATATTTGGTGGTATTCTGGACATGCTTTGGGTATATTCATACCACAATAAAGATGTTTGGGGTGCAAACTATCAGGGTCAGCCACGGTTGCGGGCACCTGTTTATACAACATTTGGAGTGCTATTCACAACCTCAACAAAACTGCCATATACCCATGTAAAGCATCACCTACTTATATAGGTACAGCTACAAAAACAAGAGAAACTGGATTATTTATTCATATGAGGAAATCACATGGATATTTACTGGGATCTCCAGTTTTCGAGACTTCCTTACCTCTATTCCTTCATTACAACTAAAGTGGAAGATTGAAAGGTTGTCTCAAAAATTGATGTAATTGGAATTATAGGAGATAACATTGGCCGAGTATCACACACTGCAATTAATTCCAAGTGGTCTGAGAGTATGCATCATACTTATCTTATTTGCACACAAGGAAGAGTTTAAAACTAAGTTCATTACAATTCTAAATAATCTTTTCAGAAACATAACAACACTCATGGTGGAACAGACCGTGACAAATTGATCCCAATAAGAACGAATATTGAAGGCTGTAAACAGGGCAAACTTGAGAAAAGGAGGACTACTCCTTCAACAGAATATATGACTGGGCAATCACAAGCCCCATTTTCATCTAAAAGGACTAAGAGTCAAGCATCTGCAACTTTGTTATGTTCTAACTCATCTGGCTCATCTACTGCAGCATCAATCTTTTTTTATTATAGTGGGAAAAAAAAAAAACACATACACCACCAGGGGACAGAGGGGAGTGACAACATGGGGAAAGAGCAAACAATCACAGAAACAGATGTAGTCTACACCATTTCATTTGTAAGTTTGAGTGCTACTGAATTAACTGTTCTAAGACTAAAATGGATACATTTACATTGAAACAACACATGTATCTCATGTGCCAAGAACTACATTTAAAAGATTTGGTTATTGCTAAACTGTCCAAAATACTCCATA
The DNA here is from genome assembly GCA_028564925.1 of Lithobates sylvaticus. Lineage (NCBI taxonomy): Eukaryota > Metazoa > Chordata > Amphibia > Anura > Ranidae > Lithobates > Lithobates sylvaticus. The sequence continues at coordinate 474,748,542 of CM053029.1, forward strand.
CGTCACATCTATGTTTGTTTGCAAAAAACAGCACTGCCAGCTATAGTCCTTGCAGTTTAAATATAATTTAGAAAAGTTAAGAACATTTTACAAAACTATATAAAAAATATATATATATCACACGCCTAATAACCTTAAATGTGCCGAAAGGTAAGCCCTCACGAATTTATCAGCTTGGCAAGATGTGATTAAGTCGGCTGACAAAGGGAACCAATTGTTGGTTTGGTTGTTAGTCAATACTAGGATAAAGTATATAGGCAGCTTTCAGATACATCCACATATTTGACGACTAATCATACTTTAAAATACAATAGGAGATTAAACAAGTAATATGGGAGTATATAAAATGCACCTTAATGGTGAAGGAAAAAGATGGCCAAGAAGTTGGAGGGTCTTTTATACTAGCTGTTGGGGGGGGGGGGGGTTAGAGAAAGCAAAAGCTGGCAGTGAGCATAAGACAGAGGGGAACAGTTGAGACACTAGTGATAATATGTCCATACATTTAATCCCAGGGTTAATGAGTTACCAAATCAAAAATGAAGCCTCAAAAATCATAAAGAAAAATAAAATAATATGCCCCAGTACAAATCTCAGGGGAATGTTCACAAATGCCAGGAGCCTAGTCAATAAAATGGAGGAACAGGAGCTGCTATTACACGAAGAGGATGTGAACTTCATGGGGATAAAAGAAACTTGGTTTGACAGCTCGCATTACTGGCTGGCAAACATCAAGTAGGGTATTCCTTGTATACAAAGGACAGGGAAGGTAGAAGTGGGGGAGGGGTGTGTCTATATATCAGGAATGATTTAAGGGTAGAAGAGAGGAATCAAATCAGTTATGGGGCAAGGGGAGGTGGAATCCGTGTGGGTGGAACTCCAAAGGGTAGAAGTAAGTGGGAAATTAACAGTGGAGGTATGTTACAGGCCCCCTAACCTGAAGGAAGAGGTGGAGTTGGATCTCCTTTCACAGTTAGAAATGGCACGAGGCAGGGAAATGTCGTTGTGATGGGAGACTTCAACTATCCCGAGATTTACTGGGCAGAAGGGACAGCCCACTCATTAAAGGCCCGCAATTTCTTAAATGTCTTATGCCCCGTACACACGGTCGGAAATTCCGACCACAAAATCCGTCGGTGGGTATAGACCATAGGGTTTGTTCTTGGATAGAAAACTGGTTAGGGGAGCGTGTCCAGAGGATGGTGATAACGCGTACAGAATGGCCTAGAGTGGTTAGTGGGGTACCCCAAGACTATGTTTAAATTATTTATAAATGATATAGAGGATGGGATAAATCTCAGATTTTGCTGCCGACACAAAAATGAGTAGGGCAATAACATCCCAGTGGGATATAGAAATTTTACAAGAGGACCTGAATAAATAATGAAGTGGGCAACTAGATGGCATATGAAGTTTAACATTGGTAAATGTAAGGTAATGCACTTGGGGGGTAAAAATATAAACACAAGTTATTCACCAGGGGGAGAACCCCTAGGCATAGGTGACCGCAGCATATTGCATTCCAGTGTGCACCCCAAATGAATTAAAACTTGGACACTGTTAGTAGGGCAGAGGTTGGTGTCAGTAGAGCAGTGGACTTGTCAGCAGGCCAGAGGTTGTTATCAGTAGGGCAGTGAACGTGGCAGGCTGTCTATTAAGGGCGCATGGGCGCCACCCCCCCCCATCCATGCATCCGGCCCCCTGATCTACGCATGGATTTCAATGGGGTTTTTTTTTTTTTTTTACGCACGTGATTAGAGCCAGAGGCCACCCAGTTGTGTGACAATAGCAAATGGATATTTGCTATTGTCACACTGATTCTCCTCCCAGCCAATCAGGAAGCGGGTCATGAGACCCATTTCTTGATTGTCCGAAAGGAGAAGTGATCTTTTTTTTTGTTTAATAAATGTTTATTGAAGAAATACAAGACATACAAACAGTATAAACCTTCAGAACAGACCATGCAACTTTGTGCTAAGATCGTGAGTAATTTCAGACAGCGTTTAAAGCATGTAACGGCCATTGTTAGCCCCACTGTAAACTGTTGGACCGATATTATCTCCATATACTTCTAGTCCAACAAACAAATACACAAACACTTGGTCATTCCATCCATAATGGTGGTCAGTAATCATTCAATGCGAAAAAAGTGCATAGTCTAGGCATATGTATTTTAGAGTGTTTAGGAAGAACAGGAGGAGAGGGTAAAGAAAAGTAGGGAGGAAAGGTAGGAAGAAGAGGGGGGAGAGGAGGGGGGTGGCCGGCATGCATGTAACCTTCATACAAGAAATCTTAAACTGTGCTATTCCAAGAGAAAGGGGTATGCATACATTTAAGCAGTAGTCTCAGAAGGCCACTTACAGTGTATGAGGCCTGTCCCTTTATATAAATTCGGACCTAGCGCTCATTGAGCAATTATCTCCTTATAGGCTGTGGTGGTTTTAAAGTCCGTCCATTGGGACCAAGTCAGGGTGTGACGCTCCGAGGTGTTCCTGTCGTGGTGTGTGATGTCTTCCATAAGGGCAACTTCAGATATTTTTTTAAACCACTTTTTCATTGTTGGAGTCTCAGGCTGACCCCATAGTGCAGGTATTAATGCCTTGGCTGTGTTGAGTAGGTGGGGGACTATAGAACGTTTATATTTTCCAATTGGTTCCTTGGTTGCATGGAAGAGGATGATCCAGGGTTCGGAGGGGAGGTTGACGTTGGAAATCTGGTGTATACTGTGAATGACCTTGGCCCAGAAGGGGCGAATAAGTTGGCACGACCACCATATGTGAGCATGGGTTGCTTTGTTCCCACAATTCCTCCAACACAACGGGGAATTGGCGGGGAACATCTGATGGAGCTTTGATGGGGTATAGTGCCATCTAGTTAGTAATTTGTAATTGACCTCGGTCATTTTTGACGCTATTGAGGAGACGTGGGCCAACTGCAGGACTTTATCCTTTTGGTTGTCTGAGAGGCAGGAATCCAGATCTGCCTCCCACTTAGCAAGGAAGGAAGGGTGTTTATCATCCTGTAGCTTGATGAGCGCTTTATAAAAAAGTGAAATACAGTGTTCAGGTGGGTCTGCTGGGTATAGCATTTCCTCAATACCGTTCAGGTCCTGTAGCCCCCTCAGTGGCTGCTGAAGGGAACCGAGGAAGTGTCGTAGTTGAATGAACCTCCATTTGTCAAGGAACACTGGTGGTTTCGGGCCAAGGATCTCCCTTAGGGATTTGGGAGTGTTGGCTTGAAGAACATGATGAAGTAGGAGAGGTCTGTTTGGGGACCAAGTCTGGAAGCCAGGGTCTAGTTGACCAGGGAGGAAGAAGGCATTGCCCAGGAGCGGCAGCAAGGGTGATGTGTATGACCATGAAAACTTCCTATGCAGAGAGTCCCAGATGTCCAAGGTGGAAGTGGTTAACGATGAGGTAGTTGTAGTGAGGTGCCTAAAGGGGCGTGGGAGCCATGGAGTGACTGCAAGGTCTGCATTACTTAGAGCGTTTTCAAGACTTACCCATAATTTAGAATTGGCGGCATATCTCCACTCTGAGATCCTAGACAGGACCACAGCGATATAATACGCCTTAAAATTTGAGAGGGCCAGTCCCCCAGCGCCCTTGGAACGAAAAAGCACGTCCCTGGATACTCTAGGGTGGCTGTTCCTCCAGATAAAGCGGGAGACCAAGGAGAAGTGATCTTATTGGTCAAGGAGGGAGGAAGAAGAGGGAGGAGATGCATGGCCGGAGGAGATGCATGGCCAAAGGAAAAGCAGGGGAAGCTCGACCAACCCACCAGCCACCACTGTGACTCCAGGGATGGCTCACCCACAGCGGCTCAGCCATCCAGCACTCCCGGCTTGGACAGGGGAGGGAAGAGGAGGGGAGATCGAAGTCATACCGAGCAGGACATCTGCCTTCTAAAGTAAGGAGGCCGTCCTTCTCCAGCGGGGGGTGGGGTTCTTGTGTTCATGTCACACCCCCAAATTATTGACCATCAGTCGCCACTGAGTGGCAGTAGTTTTCTATTACTTTCTTTTTTTATTATTGTGTACAATATTTTTTAGGAACCCCATTGGGTGGCTTTGGTGAAATATCAGCAGGGGAATCTGCACCGCACGGTAATTAGGGCACACCTGGCACACCCCCTGCGCACGCCTGGGCCCCTAGAGGATTCCAGGTTGGAGAAAGATCTGAGGATCCTAGTTGAAGACTGAGCAATAGCATGCAATGTCAAGCTGCTGCAAACAAAGCCAGCAGAATATTAGCATGCATTAAAAAGGGAATTTACTCCAGAGATAAAGTGATAATCCTGCCACTTTAAAAAACTCTGGTTCGGCCGCATCTGGAGTATTCCATCCAGTTCTGGTCACCAAACCTCAGAAAGGATGTGCTGGAGCTGGAGAGAGTCCAGAGAAGGGCAACTAAAGTAAAATGGGGACTGAAGGAACTGAATTACGAGGAACGACTAGCGCTAAATGTATTCTCCCTGAAGAAGAGACGATTGAGAGGAGATATGTTAGTGTAGCGCTGGAATTTTTGCCATGTAATGTTTTACAATATGCAATGATGCTAGATTGGTATTTGGCTCCCTCTGGTGGTATTCAACCTGAATAGACTTGTTTAATTTTCACCTGTTAGTTAAGCAGGACGTGATTTACTTATTTACTTTGTGAAAGGACTCACCTACCCACAATGCCCACTCACCTACCCATGAACACTGAGTGGCTGAACTGCATGCTGGGTAGGTAATAAAAGGCCTAGCGTGGCCATTTTCTTTCTCTTCTGGACGCGTGGCCTGCCTACAGGGATTTGTGGGAGTGCTTTTGAAGCCTGCATCATGCAAAGCGGAACAGCAGCCACTGAGAGTGCCTTATCACAGTGTGCTGGAGCAGCGGTGTGATCTGACCGGAGGATCCAGAATGCCTGACCGAGCCAAGCAAAGGTCCCGGTCATCTTGCAGAGTGGTGCAGCGTGACGGAGCTGACTGACAGCAGGACGGAGACCATCGGAGCGGAGGCATCCATTCATCCAGGCCTGGTGTGGTGAGAGGGCTGTTGCCCAAAAGTTATATACAGCACTTCACACACTTAGAGCATTGCTGAGACCTGTAGTCTCACGGAACAGTTGAATTCAGTTAGACTGTGCTCAGACAGGCCTCAAAGTCTAATTTCACTAATAATTGACTGACGGTCATAGTACATTCCCAGAAAGGGAGTTTAAGGGTACATTGCACTATTGAAGTTACTGTTGTTCATTACTTTACTTTACATTATCATCTGCAAACCCTATGGAATACAAATACTGCAGTATAATGGCTAGATGAAGACAGAAGACAAGAGACTATATAATTTACTGTAAGGCCGTTACATAAAAAGAACTGCATTTCTCCACAGGGGGAGCCCTTGAGACCTTGTGTTATATTGTTTTGTTAGCACTGTATAGTGTATTGCAGATTCTAAGGTGTCTACATGGCTATTGCTGGAAGTGGGAAGGTGCCCAGTTGCCAAGATCTTATCGCCTGAGCATTAGTCCCACTTGGAGACACGCCTGCAGGGGTCGTTTAGATATCCCTTGAGTGATAGCATTTACAAACACTCATCTTGTTATTGTGTCAGATTTGTATGCCAATGCAGTTCTTGTGACATTTGTCTAAACCCGTTTCATTAAAATTATATCCTGGTTTAATACAATTTGTTGTGAGGCTTGTTCATTATCCTAACAGGTGGAGCTGATCAATCTGTGTCTGATCGGCTGCATTGGAGGGCAGAGGAAAGGTCTGGGGTCTCTCCATAAAGATGACCTTGCTAAAAAATAAAATAGACAGTGTAAAACATGTTTTTTTTTTAAATAAAAAAAATGAAATAAAAAAAAATGCTTAAAGTACCAACGTCTGCCTATGCTCATGCACAAATGCGAACGCGTGAGCAGGTCCTGCACGCATATATAAATGGCGATCCCACCACACATGTGCAGTATTGCTGGGAATGTCAGAGTGAGAGTACTAATTCTAGCTCCAGACCTCTGTGTAACTCTAAACTGGTAACCTGTAAAGGCATTTAAAGTGTCACCTGGGGTTTTTAGTAACCAAACAGGCCTCTAGCAACTTTGACCAAAAAAATCTTCTGCTATTTTTATCAACTCTAAAGACACAGTGTTTGTTTGTCAGGACCGGTGTTATTGCTTGGGCCACCTGCTGGTGGCACTGGTGCTTTTAGCACCAAAGGTGTAGTTCTGATGGCCACCAGCAGGTGTCTCCCAGCAGATGTACATACTGATAATCAAGCTGCACCTGATGTGGAACTGCTGAGAGTATATAGGCCCGTTCCTCACTGAGGCTCAGGGCTTCAGTAATCCCCCTGCAAGCCTTGTCCCTGCCTGAGCCTGAACTGTTCCTGTCTTTTGTCCTGGACCCTGTATCCTTTACCTGAGACCTGTCTCCCAGTACCTGGCTTCCTGTTCCCCTTTTCTCTTGTCCCTGCCTTGTTTGCTTATGTGTGTTTCCTTCACTTGTATATAGTTAGTTATATACAGGCAGTCCCTGAGTTACGAACACCCGAGTTACGAACGACTCCTACTTACGAACGGCCTCAAATGCCGGCCACTTGTGCTCCACGCTGGTCCTGGATACCTCCGGACACATCCCATACTGCAGTACTACATGTACTGCATGGCCAGAAGAACCCCAGATAACATAACAAGCGCCCGGAACATCCCACATCCATGCACAGGCAGACGTTACACTTACGAATGCAGTGTTTTCCGACCGGAAGTTACACTTACAAATGCAGTGTTCCGACCAGAAGTTACACTTACAAATGCAGTGTTGCGACTTACGAACAACTTCGACTTACGAACAAACCTACAGTCCCTATTCTGTTTGTAACTCTGAGACTTCCTGTAGTTAGGTGTTATTTGGGGTAGCTGTCTTCATTACATTTAATTTGTCTTGTTTATGGTTTGCCGTGTTAATTTTCATGTGTGTCATTATCTTTAATAAATATACATTTTCACTAGTGCAGCCAACTGATCTGATCACCCCTGCTGGATGCTTGCATATGGCATCCCTGACATAATCCTGAAGTCATACAATCAGATTGGCTGCACTTAGGTCTGAGCACTTGCACAATTGCTGCAAGATGCATTTTGAGGAGATTTTGTATTTTTCGATACTCGAAACAGAAGACAGGGGTTATTGCTACCAAACTTTGAAAGTGCAGACTAAGGAGCAATTGTTGGAATGCATCCATCTGGTTCATGCTTTTGTTGACCAAGGCAGATTTTTGTTTGAGGAGATTCAGCCACTTATTCAAATCTGTGCAGAGTTGGCTTTGTCTAGTGTCCCTTGTGGTGGTGATGACGGTTTGCCTCCTTTTAGTGTGGCTCAAGTGGAACCCTTGATCTGGTTATTGGAGGATGACTCACCCTTTTTTCTTTGAACACTACTCAGCATGTTCCCAGCAGGCACTAGTAGAATGTGTTAATGCAGTGCAATCTCTGGTCAGACAGGTGGTATGCTATATAAATTTCATGCAACATTACTACAGGCATGGTCAGATCTTCTGTACCCAGCCTCTGTCAGCTTGCAACCACCCATTCCTGTGGCTAGACACTTGCCCGCTAAAATTTCTTTCTCTCCTTCACCCACAGCAACTACAGTTGCAACCCAAAATACCCTGCTACCAACCAACTATCGGTACCCTGTTTCCACCTGCTGTCTAACTTTACCCACCTACCCTAACTTTAATTCTTCTACCTCTTCTCCGGTGCATGCAACAATCCCACAAAAATTCCCCTCAGCAACTGCTCCCTCTTTTTTATCTTACCCCGCTCTTCCTCTCCATCAGCTGCACCCACTACTTACAGCCCTGCATCCACATACAGAACTCCAGTGGCTAAACCTAAAAATAAACTGAAGTTTTTCCCAACCAGCCCAATCTTGCCACTATCCAATCCTGCTTCCACACCAGTCGACCTGCCCTGAACTTGCCTCCAAACCAGCCAATGTGTTCCAGTCTGCCTCTACACCAGCTATTACAGTCCAGCCCACCATGGTTCCAATCGCTCCAGCCAGGCCTGCCACCACACTTGTCACTTCAATTCAGCCTATGATAATTGTACCTTCTGCTACTGACATGCCTGTCACTATCCCACGTGACAGTACTGGATCTTTGCCCACAATACAGTTTGGCCCTATGGATTCTTTGCCGGCTAATCAAATTTACCTCACTGATTCTGTTCCTGATGCCCTGTCTGGTGGTCCCATTCCTGATGCCCTGCCTGGTGGTGCCGTTCCTGATGCCCTGTCTGGTGGTCCTGTTCCTGATGCCCTGTCTGGTGGTCCCGTTTCTGATGCCCTGCCTGGTGGTCTCATTCCTGATTCCCTGTGTTATCCAGCTTGCTGATCCAGTGCCCGCTATCCAACCTTTTGATCCGGTGCCCGTTAACCGCCTGCTGATCCGGTGCCTATTATCCAGCCTGCTGATCCGGTGCCCTTTACCCAACCTGCTGATCCAGTGCCCGTTACCCAGCCTGCTTATCCGGTGTCCGCTACCCAGCTGGCTAATACGGTGCCTGTTGGTTTGATTCCTGATGCCCAGTTTGCCGCTGATGCTTTTCCTGCCGGGCGCCCAGCTTGCCACTGATGCCTTCCTGCCTGATGCCCAACTTGCCGCTGATGCTTTCCTGTCTGATGCCCAGCTTGCTGTTGATGCTTTCCTGCCTGATGCCCAGCTTCCCACTGATGCTTTCCTGCCTGATGCCCAGATTGCCCTTGATGCTTTCACAAACAAAATTGATGTACTTTTTTTCCCACAAATAGAGCTTTCTTTTGGTGGTATTTGATAACCCCTGCGGTTTTTATTTTTTGCGCTATAAACAAAAAAAGAGCGACAATTTTGAAAAAAACACATTATTTTTTACATTTTGCTATAATAAATATCCCCCAAAAATATATAAAAACATTTTTTTTTCCTCAGTTTAGGCTGATATGTATTATTCTACATATTTTTGGTAAAAAAAAATCGCAATAAGCGTTTATTGATTGGTTTGTGAAAAAGTTATAGCGTTTTTAGTTATAGCCATAAAACTATAGGGGATAGTTTTATGGCATTTTTATTAATAATTTTTTTTTACTAGTAATGACGGTGATCATTTTTATCATGACTGCAACATTTTGGAGGACACATCGGACATTTTTGACACATTTTTTGGGACCATTGTCATTTATACAGCAATCAGTGCTATACAAATGCACTGATTCCTGTGTAAATGACACTGGCAGTGAGGGGTTAACAACTAGGGGGCAGTTAAGGGGGTAAGTGTGTCCTGGGGAGTGATTCTAACTGTGGGGGGCATGGCTACGTGTGACATTGATCACCGCTCCCGATCACAGGGAGATATGATCAGTGACACTGTCACTAGGCAGAACAGGGAGAGGCTCGTTTACATTAGCATTTCCCCATTCTTCCTCTCCGCTAGACGATCGCGGGTATCCCCGCGGACATCGAGTCTGCTAGACCAGCGATCCGACTCACAGAGATTGCGCACCCACAGGCCGCCTCTTAAAGGGCAATGTACAGGTACGTTAGTTTGCCTGTACATGCCATTCTTCCGCAGTATATCTGCGTGAGGTGGTCGGCAATCGGTTAAAGGGGGGGGGGGACTCTCAGGATTGGTGTTATTGCTTGGGGTTGCTGTGTTTATTAAGTTTAATTTTTCTGGTTTATGGTTTGCTATGTTGATTTTCACGTGTGTCATTATCTTTAATAAATATACATTTTCACTCACTCATCTGGTCCTGATTCCTTTAAGTGCAGCCAACCGATCTGATCACCCCTGCTGGATGCCTGCATATGGCATCCCTGACAATGTTCCTCCTGGGCTAATATCCCCCTGAACCTATTAGTGCGTATCAATCTTATCGAAATGATGATGTTGCCTAAATTTAATTATATTTTCAGAAATTGTCTGACATGGGTCCCTAATTCCTTTTTTAAAGACATTGATAAATGTGTGGGTTTATTTATTTGAAGTGGCGCAGTCTTTAGATTGGCATGATCCACCCTTTGGCTCCCTGCCCACCTTGGGGGGAATAGCTCTCCCTAACTTTCAAATTTATTTCTGGGCAGCAATGTTGGTTTTAGTTCAGTGGTGGTTCAGGGGTTATAATTCTAATGTGGCTACCTGTTTAGAGGCAGTTTGTCTGGGCTCCTTGGCGGATTTATGTAATTCTGCTTACAGAGGGCCGAAGGCATATGATGGGGAAATGCGATCGCCTGTATGCAATTCGGATGCGCAAAAATCATGCATGCTCGGAAACAATTCGACACATGCTCGGAAGCATTGAACTTAATTTTCTCGGCTCGCCGTAGTGTTGTATGTCACCGCATTCTTGACGGTCGAAAGTTCAGAGAAGATTTTTCGGACGGAAATTCTGCTCGTGTGTATGCGTCATAAGTTACTGATTTCATATCCCCTATTTTATGCTAAAAAGGAGATACTTATGAACTGGGTCTCACCACCCCCCCCCCTCCCCCCCAGCGCTATCCTCCTGCGAAGCAATGGTAAATGCAGCCCTGCCTATATATAAGATCACATATATAGAGGGTGCAAATGGAAATATGATAAGATTATGGGCACCTTGGACCTCCACCTGAGACTACTACCTAGCTGAAAACAATATTGTACTAAGTTTACTATCTCACGTTAAGTTGGGCGTTTGGGCTTGCTACTCTCCCCATCTTCCCTTTATATTTATCCTCCCACCCCCATCCCCACCCCCCTTCCTTTACTCCTTATTTTGCCTGTTCCCCCTTCCTCCTCCCTGTTTCTTCCTGGAGTAGCCCAACCGGTTACCTCATCCTTCAAACTCAACTGTCAATAATGCCTTGAGTACAGATATGAATTTCCCATGTACATGTATTGTCACTTTGCCTATTCCAACTGCTGTAAATTACATCAAGCGTTGTGTTATGTCATTTTGTATACTTGATATTGTCCTATGTGATGCCAATAAAGCACCTTTGTTATTTAAACATTTTTTATTTTTAAAAGTGTCGCCTATTTACTCCTATTTTACGCCTATTTATGTTTTGAAAAATCGCTGTACAAATACCTTCTGTCATAAAACTGTGCAACACACACTATTCTATTCTCTAGGGCCTCTGATTTAAAAAAAAAAAATTAAAAAAAAAAAAACGAACTTTTGGTTGGTTTTAACTAGTTTTCTAGCAAAAAATTATGTTATATACATGTAGGAGAGGAATATCATGATTGGCCTGGACTGGAAGTGGTTAAGGTGCTTCTTGGATGTCAGACCCCTCTGTGTGCCTAGACTGTTTAAAAGTCTCACACATGTGGTGTCTCCTTACTCGGAAGGAGTAGCAGAATGTGTAAAAAAAAATGAAGTCTTCAAAAGACTACCCATGCCTCTTTAAAAATAAAAATGGGGAGTTTACTCTACAAAATTGGGTCATTTCTACTGTTCCAGGGCCTACAGAAGTGTGATAGGTAGTCAGAAAATTAGATGCACAATTTATACCTCTAGAAAGCCTGAAGGTGTTTCTCAGATTTTGGGCCCCTCTGTGTGCCTAGACTGTGAAAAAGTCATGTGTATCGCCACCCTCTGGAGAAGTAGCAGAATGTATTTTGGGGTATATTTCTAAGTATGTCCATGTTGTTTTTTTTTTTATTTCATTTCTTTCATTTTCCAAAAACTTGTGGCAAAAAAATACATTGTCAAAAGACTCAGTGTGGGCGAGTTACTAAAACTGGAGAGTGAAAAATCTGTTGCATAGAAACCAATCAGCCTCCAGGTTCTTTTGTCAAAGCTTAACTGAACATGCTGAAGTTAGAACCTGATTGGCTTGCCACTGTCCTGGTGCTCCTCCAGGGCCTCAAAAAAAATGATAGGAAATTTTTTTTTGTCCCTGGAACGACTCAAAGTGCTCCTTGGCTTTCTGACCCTTCTATGCATCTAGGCTGTGAAAAAGTCTTGCACATGTGGCATCCCCATACTCAGGAGGCATAGCAGAATGTATTTTGGGGTGTAATTGAAAATATGCCTATGCTGTGTGTGAGAAATAGCTTGTTAAAATGGCAACTTTGTCGAAATAAAAACAAATGTTATTTAATTTCTTAATTTCCCCAAAAACTGTGACAACAAATTACAACGTCAAAAACTCACCATGCCTCTTGCTCAATACCTTGGACTGTCTACTTTCCAAAAAGGGGTCATTTTGGGGGGGGGGGGGGGTGTACTGTCCTGGCATTTTAGGATTTAAACTATTATTTTATTTATTTTATTATTTTTTACAAAAAAAAATTATGAAGAAAGATTATTTATATGCAAAAGTTTATAATAAAGACGTAGAAAAAAGTTTTTTTTCGTTTTATATAGCAAAAAATAAAAAACCCAGTGGTGATTAAATAACACCAAAAGAAAGCTCCATCTGTCTCAAAAAATGCTAACATTTAATTTAGGTACAGTGTTGCATGCCTGAGTAATTATCATTCAAAGTGTAACAGCATTGAAAACTGAAAATTGGCCTGGACTGGAAGGGGATGAAAGTACGCAGAATTGATAATGGCCTGCAAAAGATTAAAAAATCCATGCTGCCTGTTTTAGTAGCTTTACAGATAAGTGTGGCAGATTCAGGTATTTCTTTATAAAAGTAGTGCTATTAAGTGGCATTATTACTGCTTCAATTACCTCCAGTTTAAAAATAATGAAACTTGAGGTAATAAACACCAACTCTAAGTTGGCATACAAAGATAGGCAGAGTGCCTGTTACTGAATGCTGTGTAGCAGAGTGGCATATTTGCCACTGTTACCTCCCCACCTGTCTTAGGAAGTTAAGGATGCTGTTGGCTTTTACAGCCAACAGGCTACTAGCAAACCAACTATGTATGAGCCATGCATCAGACCCACACGTGTGCGCTTAGAGATCCATGCAGGTCTTTGCATGTGGCTGCCTGTTATTGATTTGAACAAGCTGCCTATTCAGAGCTGCACAGAACACCTGTGTATCCCACGTGGGTAAAGACAGTCTTTACACGGATGTACAAATTGTTATGCCCATGTAATTGAGACTTAAAGGATGCCTGAATAACATTATTGCATGCTACACTTGTCAGACCGATTATGTAATTTATGTTACATATCAAACATCCATGTGGCTTAGTATATGCCGGCCAAAGCACTCAAATAGTGAAAGAGTGCATCACATGCTACAATGGTCAATTCTACATGAACGAATTTAGGAGTAATGCAACCCACATTCTTTACTTTCCCATCTGCCTGGGTCAGTCTTAATTGCAGGATTTGTCAAACCCTCAGGCAACAAAACTTAGGCAGATTTGCTTATCCCTAGTGACAGGGAAACAATGCAGGTACTTAATTGGGTTAAAGGGCAAAAGCATCTCCTGATGAAGCCACGTGGTTGGTGGCGTAACTCGTGGAGGCCGAGTCAAGTGACGTCATCCTCAAATCGGAGCTTGCTGTTGGAACTAAACAGATCGTATGTTCTAGCCTGTATAGGTTTTTTTAATGCGGTTTTCTATTCATGCTGAGTTTGTGTAATGCATAGAAGCTTCTCTTGTTTTCAATAAAATGTTTTAACATACTACAGAATTGGCGGCTATCCCTTCTCTTCTATGGTGAGTAGGGATGAGCCGAACACCCCCCCGTTCGGCTCGCACCAGAACCTGCGAACGGACCTTAAGTCCGTGCGAGCTTTAGAACCCTATTAGTTATAATGGATGCGAATGTTCAAAATCAAAAGTGCTAATTTTAAAGGCTAATATGCATGTTAATGTCATAAAAAGTGTTTGGGGACCTGGGTCCTGCCCCAGGGGACATGTATCAATGCAAAATTTTATTTTAAAAATGGCCGTTTTTTCAGGAGCAGTGATTTTAATAATGCTTAAATTGAAACAATAAAAGTGTAATATTCCTTTAAATTTCGTACCTGGGGGGTGTCTATAGTATGCCTGTAAAGGGGCGCATGTTTCCCGTGTTTAGAACTGTCTCTGCAAAAAGTGTCATTTTTGCAAGTAAAAAAGCTATTTAAAATCACTCGCGGCTAATTTGAATTGACGGCTCCCGTAATACAGAGAACAGTCATTCATTGAAACTGAAAGTCATTCATAAAAAAAAAAGTCATTGATAAAAAAAAAAAAAAAATGAAAAAAAAAAAAAAAGCGTGGGGGTCCCCCCAAATTCAATAACCAGCCCTTCAGGTCTGGGATGGATATTAAGGGGAACCCCAGCCAAAAAAAAAAATGGCGTAGGGTCCCCCTCAAAATCCATACCAGACCCTTGTCCAAGCACGCAACCTGGCAGGCCACAGGAAAAGAGGGGGGGGCGAGAGCGGCCCCCCTCCCGCCTGAACCGTACCATGCCACATGCCCTCAACATTGGGAGGATGCTTTGGGGTCCCCCCCCAAAGCACCTTGTCCCCATGTTGATGAGGACAAGGGCCTCTTCCCCACAACCCTGGCCATTGGTTGTGGGGGTCTGCGGGCAGGGGGCTTATCGGAATCTGGAAGCCCCCTTTAACAAGGGGACCCCCAGATCCCACCCCCCCCTGTGTGAAATGGTAAGGGGGTACAAAAGTACCCCTACCATTTCACCAAAAAAGTGTCAAAAATTTTTAAAATGACAGGAGACGGTCTTTGACAATTTCTTTATTAAAATCTTCTTTCTTCTTTCTTCATCCTTCGGTTTCTTCATCATCTTCTTCCATCTTCTTCCATCTTCTTCTTCCTCCGATCCGCTTCTTCTTGCGCTGGTCTTCTCGTCCTTCTCGTCCGGCATCTTCTTCCGTCGGCGTCGGCGTTGGTGTCTCTTCTTGGGCCACTCGGCGCAATGGGAGGCTCCCGCTGTGTGAGGCTCCGCTCCGTCTGACAGGTCTTTTATAACGGAGGGCACCTGGTGACCCCGCCCCCCTCTGACGTCATGGGGAAAGCCATAGGGAATTCCCCATGACGTCCCCGTGCGTCAGAGGGGGCGGGGTCACCAGGTGCCCTCCATTATAAAAGACCTGTCAGACGGAGTGGAGCCTCGCACAGCGGGAGCCTCCCATTGCGCGGAGCGGCCCAAGAAGAGACACCGACGCCGACGGAAGAAGATGCCGGACGAGAAGGACGAGAAGACCAGTGCAAGAAGAAGCGGATCGGAGGAAGAAGAAGATGGAAGAAGATGGAAGAAGATGACGGAAGGAGAAGATGAAGAAACCGAAGGATGAAGAAAGAAGAAAGAAGATTTTAATAAAGGAATTGTCAAAGACCGTCTCCTGTCATTTTTAACATTTTTGACACTTTTTTTTGGTGAAATGGTAGGGGTACTTTTGTACCCCCTTACCATTTCACACAGGGGGGGGCCAGGATCTGGGGGTCCCCTTGTTAAAGGGGGCTTCCAGATTCCGATAAGCCCCCCGCCCGCAGACCCCCACAACCAATGGCCAGGGTTGTGGGGAAGAGGCCCTTGTCCTCATCAACATGGGGACAAGGTGCTTTGGGGGGGACCCCAAAGCACCCTCCCAATGTTGAGGGCATGTGGCCTGGTACGGCCTGGTACGGTTCAGGTGGAAGGGGGGGGCGCTGGAGGGCCTGGTCATTGAATTTGGGGGGACCCCCACGCTTTTTTTTGGTTTTTTATTAATGAATGACAGTTCTCTGTGTTACAGGAGCCATCAATTCATTAGCCGCGAGTGCTTTTAAATAGCTTTTTTCCTGCAAAAATGACACTTTTTTGCAGGGAAAGTTCTAAGCACAGGAAACCTGCCCCCCTTCACAGGCCACCTATAGACACCCCCCAGATGTGATACTGCAATGCTGTTCTAACAGCACGCACACACAAATCCCCAGAAATAGAGCATATCTTGTCAGCAGTCAGCAACACACTGACACGCTGACACTGTGACTGAAACATAATATGCGAGGCCGCCGCCGCAGCGGCCTCTTATACCGTGGGGCGTATACTAAAGCCCCTGAGCTATAATTGGCTACAGGCATCCTGCCTGTAGCCAGTTATGGCTCTCCTCGCTGCCGGCACTGTGATTGGCCAAGCATGCGGGGTCACAGTGCATGCTTGGCCAATCATCAGCCAGCATTGCACTGCGACTAGCGCAATGCATTGCGGGCCGCTCGCATCACACGAATTTGATGCGAGCGGCCCCAATAGTTCTGGGCTCGCCGAGCGAGCGAACGCCCGGTGCTCGATTCGAACATGGGTTCGAATCGAACACCGGGCCCATCCCTAATGGTGAGCTGTAATTAGTGCTGGTTTAAAGAGGAGCTATAGTCAACAGAGGGATTCAGGTTGAAGATCATTCCTGGTAATGGGAGATCCATTGAGAATTATCTCGTACACATGCTTTATTGACCTGTATACATAACGGGTCCATTATCAAGGTGAGTGTGCATTGCACCTGGTGATGGAGCACGGTTCAGTTTGAGGTGGAGCACGTAGTGGTTAGGGAGACATTATCACACCATTCTTTAGGAATTTTCTCTGACTACTTCACTAGTGGAACTGCACTTCATTGTATAATCATTGGAATATAGTCTTTTAGTCTATATATATATATATATATATATATATATATATATATATATATATATATATATATATAGATATTATTATTATTATTTATGCATTGATTTAGGTTATCATGATTCTCACTTCTAGCATATTGCACTTCATATAGCATTTTTATATTGTGATCCATATTTGAAGCACATTGCACTTTATTGTTGTATTGCTAAGGTTTACAGATTTACTTATTTGGGAGAGGAGGATTATTGCTCCTCTCTGTAAAGAAGTGTGGATTTATTTTTTTATTATGTTTATTCTATTTGTATAATATTTATAATGTTGTTGAGTTAATTTTTGTTGGAGTAGGAAGGAGTAAATTTAAATGAGCAGCACATGCACATTATATATATTTTTGTAACTTGACGAAGGACCTTTGTGGCAGGGATCACCAGGAATTTTTGAAATAAAAAAAAAAAAAATCCTAAAATTTACTTTTGAAATAACTTTAATAGGTTAAAGTTGACTTGAGATTTTAGTGATCAAGTTTACATATACTGCAATTGATAGGCTAAATACACAAGTACGCAATGCTCATTCCATTAAGCTGTTTGTTTTGACAGAAACGTTCGATGTATGGAGGGATAATAAGGAAATATATGACAAACAGATGTGCTGATGTTCGAGGGGCTAAGACCATAACTGCATAATAATAATAATAATAATAATAATAATAATAATAATAATAATATGGGTTGAATTAACAAATTAATAATATTTTATTACTGTTCCATAATTCATTACAATTTCAGAGCAACCTTCTGCTACAGACTGTAATTATTGCAGAGATTAAAAAAATAGCATGGTCCTATGTAATGTTAAGGGTTGTGAGGAGCTTGTTCTTGGGGTCTATAAAACAACAGAATTCTCCTTTGCATGCCATAGAATTTCAGTTTCTTCCTTCTCTGGGTGTAATGTTCTTGTTTATTTCTTATTTTGTTCTGTTTATCATCTGTCTTGCTTTTGTTACAGAACAGTCGTGGATGTTTTTTTTCCTGCGGCAAAAGTCACACGGGAAATTCTTTTCTGAAGACAATAATGAACACAAAATGACGGTATTTCATACTCTTTGCATATACAGGCCTTGCAGCAAAGAGTGTCATTGATGTGATTTAATAAGTGTAGTCCTCATAATTGCTGTACAAAAGGGCACAGGATGAATTTCTATGCTTATTACATTGTTCACTCTGATCTCTTCATAAGCAGGAAATTTAGCAGAGCAACATTTCATTATGTTATTTTCCACTGAGCGTTTGTTTTCTGTACTGGTACATTTTTCTTCCAAAATTGATTAGTCTGGTTTTGTTTGTTGTGGTAAAATGGATATGCACAAACTAAATTACAGTGTTTTTTCTTGATTTGCTAAGGATGGTCTTGACCAGGATTTTTTAGCCACTTAAGACCAGGCCTATTTTTCAAACTTGTTGTTTACAAGTTAAAATATTTTTTTTTTGCTAGAAAATTACTTAACCCACAAACATTATATATTTTTTTCAGACACCCTAGAGAATAAAATGGCGGTTGTTGCAATACTTTATGTTACACCGTATTTGCACAAAGGTCTTACAAACGCAATTTTCTTTGGAAAAAATTCACTTTTTAAAAATAAAATAAGAAAACAATAAAGGTAGCCCAATTTCTTTTTATATTGTGAAAGATAATGTTACACCAAGTAAATTGATACCCAACGTGTCATGCTTCAAAATTGTGCTTGTGGAATGGCGACAAACTTTGACCCTTAAAAATCTCCATAGGCGGCATTTAAAAATTTCTACTGGTTACCAGTTTTAAGTTGCAGAGGAGGTCTTATTGCTCTCGCTCTAATGATCGCGGCAATACCTCACATGTGTGGTTTGAGCACCGTTTATATATGCGGGCGCGACTTACATATGCGTTCGTTTCTGGAGGGACTGGGTACTTTAAATTTAACTTTTTATTTTTACACTGTCCCTTTAAAAAAAAAAATTTGGATCACTTTTATTTCTATTACAAGGAATGTAAACATCCCTTGTAATAGAAAAAAAAAAGCATGACAGGACCTCTTTAATGTGAGATCTGGGGTCAAAAAGACCTTTACACTTAAATGCAATAAAAAATAAAAAATAAAGAATTTTTTTCTTTTATAAAAAAAAATGTCCCTTTAAGGCTGTTGGACAGTAGTGACATTTGATGTCGCTTCCGTCATCCAACGTCATTGAGCCGAGTGGTGGCCATCATTTCCTTACTCGACACAGTGCCTCTAAGGGGAAAGGATCGGATCATCTCCACAGCTACCGTCGGCTCGGGTAAGCGACAGAGTTGACCGAAAAACATGGCGGGTGGAGGGTTGGCACCTCTCCCGCCGCCGATAAAAGTGATCATTCGGCAATGGCATACCAATGAGGGGGCGGGGGGGTTCGCCCCGGGTGCCACATATTGGGGGGTGTCAGTGGCCGAGTGGCATCGCTATGGGGGTGCGCTTTGCACCGGGATCGGGTGACACCATCTGACACCATCCCGAGGACATCCCTGCTGGCTCTGTCTGCTCCATTTCCCTTTGGTTGTTTTTTGAACACCCCACAGCGATGTGGCCGCAGTAGCCTGGTCCGGTCATTGTTTTCCCTCCTGCTAGCTCAACCCACCACTGCTGCGCAGCCGCACCAGGCCTGTGTGTCATCACTCTCGACTGGGGCGTCTGCTTCCACACAGTCATATGGAGTCCAGACCTCCCTAGCTGAGGCTGAGAGCCCGAGGTGGTGGTAAGCAGGTAATAGGGCCCGGGGGGTGTATTGTAAGAAGAAGAGGCTGGAGAAGTGTGTCTGCTCTGCCACCCTGTGCTGGTCTGACAGAGGTGGGGGGAGGGGTGATTGCTGTGTCCACCACCACCCAGCCAGGTGTATAGTGTAGCTGACCTGATGGGGAAGGGGAGTGTGCAGAATGTAGACATGTGCTATTTACAGTGTGCAGAATGTAGACATGTGCTATTTACAGTGTGCAGAATGCAAACATGTGCGATTTACAGTGTGCAGAATCCAGCCATGTGCGGTTTACAGTGTGCAGAATGCAGACATGTGCGGTTTACAGTGTGCAGAATGCAGACATGTGCGATTTACAGTGTGCAGAATGCAGATATGTGCTATTTACAGTGTGCAGAATCCAGACATGTGCTATTTACAGTGTGCAGAATCCAGACATGTGCTATTTACAGTGTGCAGAATCCAGACATGTGCTATTCGCAGTGTGCAGAATGCAGACATGTGCTGTTCACAGTGTGCAGAATCCAGACATGTGCTATTTACAGTGTGCAGAATCCAGACATGTGCTATTTACAGTGTGCAGAATGTAGACATGTGCTATTTAAGTTTTTCCATTTAAAGTTGGGGGGTGAGGTGCCAGATATAGGATCTGCCCCGGTTGCCAAACGCTCTAGGTACGCCCATGTCTCGCGGTTTCAGAAAATACCGGAGTTATGGCAGCTATCTGTGTAACGTTGTCCTATCAATTTGGAGAGAATATTTTGTATTGCCAAAGTATAATTTATTGGTACTATACAGACGCTTGGGTAAACAAATATTGATAAAAAAAAGTTGCATTTAATTATTTAATTTACAACAATGTGTTAAAATACATCCATAATTTATTTATAAAAAGCTCTGTAAAGTATTTCAGATGTAACTACAAGGACTGAGTTTACCAGTTGACCCAGTAGAAACGGTATTTAGCATGCTCAACATGTTTTGCAGAACAATACACATATTCTTTAAATAAGTATACAAAGGTGTACAATTAGTGCGCAAAATCAACCTAAAAATATTAGTAGACCTACAAAAAATGCAGTGTTCGAACTGTCAAAATTCATAACCAGTGTCAAAAATTAAATGTCCAGTGTTAAAATTAATAAATAATTCATTAAAGTGCACTGTGCTTGAATACAAGTTCCTTGTGTAATTAATAAAATATCAAACTCCTATTTCAAGACTCCAAAGGGAAAAAATACTCTAAAGCTTTGCGTGAATAAGTGTATAAAATGAACCGGTGTGCAGAGTAATTCAATCAATGTGTTCAATTAGATAGAGTGCTGATGAGTCCACATACACCAGCCAATCGATCCCTGGTTGATTGGTTCAATTGTATTCAGACTGGGACAATAGCAAAAAGCAATATCTTGCAGAAAAACCCACTGGCAAATATGAATAGTCTGCAAGTAAATGATAATTTCCAATGCAATCCTTAGATACTAATACTGATAATCAAATCACATGTAAAAGATCGCATATAAATTAATATATAAAATGGATAAGAAAGAAAGCAACTTCCCTTTTCCTTAAAAGTGTTGGGAAATTCATATGCCGTGAGCGCTCCTATTTTTCAGATTCTCTTGATGTTTTTTTCTCCGGTAAATACATGAAATAGAGAACAACAAAACAAACATTCCATTGCGCAGCGCTGCGTTTATAAACTCAAGTGAATAAGCAGAGCATCTAACCACTCACATGTACCCAGTGTTTATATCGCAAATGCTGTTACAACATTTTCAAGGGATTTTTGATCCCTTGAAAAAGTCACGTGACCTGTGACGCAACGCGTCGGGAAAAAGGAGCCTAGTTACATCATCGTGTGAACTACGAGAGTAGCCGAAAACACACAAGTGTAGTGAGGAGGAGCAGGGCTGATAGCCCAGAAAAGCCTGACTGTTGTAACAGCATTCGCGATATAAAGACTGGGTACATGTGAGACCATGACAATTGTAAAGTATGCAGCCAAACATAGACTTACCACCCACAGGAGGAATGTAGTAATATCCCAAAGCTGCAGCAACAACCTGTGTGCTGCACAACCCCCATATATATGTGGCAGGATCCAGTGATGCCCGCCAGCCAATTGCTGTGTCACGTCACCAGCCAGTAGGGCCATCTTGGCCCTACTCCGGATACAAAGAACAAATCATGCACGCATATGTGGTATTGTTGCGATTGTCAGAAGTAGGAGAATTTTTTTTTTTTTGTGGTGGGTTATGGTAATGGCATAAAAAAAAATACAGCTAAAATTTAAAAAATATATATTATTTTACTACTTTGGGCCTGTTTTCCTTTCATAATTAAAAAAAAAATCAGGAAATGTCCATTAAAAAAATTCCACCGAATGAAAGCCCTAACTGTCTTGGTAAAAAAACAAGGTATAATCCACCTGAATACAATAAGTAGTTGTGATGATGTCTACAGTTTTACCAATACATGTCAAAGTTGCAAAATTGGACTTGGGCGTTGAGGTTTGTTTTGACCCTGGTCATGAAGGGTTTAAGGGAAAACTGTAGTGAGAGAATACTGTAGGTTGCTATTGCTTTCATTTTCCTGAAAATGTTAGCTACCTGGTTCACCTTGGCTATTATTGGCTAGTATTTTCTGGGACATTGACCTGGAAAATGTATTTTGCATCAAAACTCCTGATTTGCATATACTGGTATGTATGTCAGTGACCCAAAAGTGTTAAATCCACTGGAACAGTACAGGCATTCAACTAGCATTTTCAGAAAGAAAGGGTTGCAATGTATTTCTACTTTAGGTTTCCTTTAAACTACCTGTAGTGTAAATGCCTGTTTATGTCTTCCACATTTGCTGCAGACTAAGAATTAACAATTTGTTACCAAGCAACTTTGAGAGGAGAAGAAAAGAAAATCTGCTGGTCTAATTTAATATAAAATTGATTTATACTTTTAATATGTAGAACTTCATGAACTCAGCAATACCGAATGAAAAAAACAAATGCAATAGAAAACTTCTCATGCAATGCCACTGCTATGTACTGCATCAATCAATTGCGTTTCTGCTATTGTAGAATCTAAATAATGTATATGTGCTTAATATATATATATCATCCCAAGATCTGGATTGTTTCTAATGCAACAAAATGTAGCACTGTTGTAAAACAGACAGACACATATTAGAGGAATATGACTCTTCAGCATAGGGGTGCACAGGGGGTGTGCCAGGTGTGCCTGGGCACACACTAATCACTGTGTGCGGTACCGATTATCCCTACTGCCCAGGCTTTCCCTGTGTTGTGCCCCCCCCCCTAACGCAGTGCTGCTAGATACCCTCCTCTCCTCTCCCCTAGCTGCTGTGGGGCATGTTTCAGGATTGAGAGCGGAGGATGGGGCTAATCAATATGTCATTTACCGGCTGCTTCCTTTTCTAAATGAACACAGTGAACACACTCAATCACTGTGTTTATTCATAACTGAAGCATAGTAAACTTAGTAACATTTTTGGAGATTGCTGTAGTAGTAGCTGACGGCTTGTGCTGTGAATAATGGCAACTGGAGAGGAGCACAGTCTTTCACAAAAACACAAACTTAGATCAACACAAGCCAACAGCTACTATACTAGTCTCTTTTGGACAAATGTAGTAGCTACCAGCTTGTGCTGCTGTCAGCTTTTGCTTTTGTGAATGACAGCATTGCTCTCCAGCCACCATCATTCACAACAAAAGCAAATGTACCATGGCAACTGCAGCTCTACACTGAGGCTAAGATGGCACTGTCATTGGTGGGTAGGAGGGTTCACTTCACTAGGTGAAGCATACAGTATGTTGTCAACATTACATTAATCGGTTGGGGGAAAAAAGATCTGTTGGAAAGTTTCTTTTTTTTTTTTTCACTACCAACAGATTAGTGGACTGTTGGATGGCACATGTGCAAAATGAGGAGTATGATGTCTTCATCCTGTGCATGCGCAGTATTATTGGCTCTACGGCTTTTTTATCACTTTTACAGGTGGCGTAAGGTGGTCCACCCACCCTCCCGCTGCCTTCCCAGGCTCTTCTGTTCCACCAAGGAGCCAGACACTGAAATAGATGGTCAGGATGGCGCACCATAGAGATGAAGGAGGAACTTCCATACCCCGATCCACTTTATGGTGTATGTAACCAGAAGCGACGAGGATTTTTGTAACTTCTGGTTTTGGTTTGTTGTTCGTAAGCTGTTACCAACTTGTAAAGCATCTGATCAATCCGATCAATCCGATCTCAGTTTGATCAAATGCTTTTGAGGGCAGGGCATCTGTCCATAAAGAGGACCTGTCACAGCACATGCTTATCAAGGGATAAAGTTGATAATAAAAATGTAAAGAAAAAGTGTAAAAAAAAAATTAAATAAATGAAATAAGAAAAAATGTAAAGCACCCCTGTCCCCTTGTGCTCATGCACAATTGCAAATGCATATGTAGGTTCCACATACATTCATAACCGGTATATCGCACTACACATGTGAGGTATTGCCATGAACGTCACAGCAAGAACAATAATTCTAGCACCAGACCTCCAGTTTAACTCCATAAACTGGTAACCTGTAAGGGCTTTTAAGCAAACAATTGCAAATGCATATGTAGGTTCCACACACATACATAACTGATATATCGCACTACACATGGGAGGTATTGCCATGAACGTCACAGCAAGAACATCAATTCTAGCACCAGACCTCCTGTTTAACTCCATAAACTGGTAACCTGTAAGGGCTTTTAAGCATCACCTATGGATATTTTCAGGTACCAAAGTTTGTAGCAATTCCAAAGGTGTACGCAATTTTAAAGCTTGACATGTTTGGTATGTTTTGGCATCTTTTATATTTTACCATACAATTAAATATTATATTGTGTTTATGTTCATCAAAATTCTTTAATGTGTATTTTTTCCTGAGAATCAGCATTTGATAAATTGCTGTGCAAATATTGTGTGACAATAAAAATTGCAACAACCACCATTTTTGCTCCAGGGCCTTTGCATTCAGAAAATTGATAATGTTTGCGGGTTCTAGGTAATCATCTAGCAAAAAACATTTTTATATGTATGTGAGAATAGTCAGAGTTGGCTTGGGCAGCAAGCGGTTAATACCGCTGTAAGAAAAATCATTTTAAATCTACTTATTTAAGGCTTGCCCCTGTGGGTTTCTTAGAACAGTCATATAATTGAGCACAATATCTTTTTATCCCATTCAGAAAAATGTAATTGCCACCTGTCATCTTTGGAGCAGGGCAACAAGTAGTCAGTGATGATTGCTATCAATCAGCTATGTAACTGGTAATAGAAGGGAAAAATCCACGCCACTAAATAACTCATATTTCCAGCAACAAATGTGTTTTTAATAAATTTGATATGTGAATGCTGGAATAATGGCTGAAAGAACATTTTATGATGATGGCTTCAACTTGAAAATGACAGAATACGATATCTAAGGACACTGGATTTATGTGTTGGATGTAATTTCAGACCTTTCTGCTTGTACTTTCTTTTTGGAGCATGTGGGAAACTTTTAAATGAAAGGCTTTGCACACACAGGGGCTTTTGTAAATTATTTTCTCCTAGCAGGAGAAAAACAGCTTAAAAACACGCCTGAGTAGCGTTTTTGCTAAATGCGCTTAGGTGTGTCAAACGCTTGAGTATTTATGTCATTGGCTAGAATATTAATTTATTCTGGCAAATCAAATGAAAAAACGCTAAAGCACTAAACACGCATAGTGATTAGGCGAATTTAGAATTTCATTTTTTGCCAAAAAGTTATTTTTTTTTCTGCCTCTAAACAC
The DNA here is from genome assembly GCA_028564925.1 of Lithobates sylvaticus. Taxonomy (NCBI): domain Eukaryota; kingdom Metazoa; phylum Chordata; class Amphibia; order Anura; family Ranidae; genus Lithobates; species Lithobates sylvaticus. Next base: position 474,773,678 of record CM053029.1, read on the forward strand.
CCCTACCTCAAATGCCTATGTAATGGACACATTGGCTAAAATAGAGGGGCATTTAGAAGCAGAAAAAAAAAGTCAAACATATTTGAGCTCAAGTGTGCATGAGGTCAAATGAATTTATTTAATGGACAATTGCAGCTTTGATTTAAAAATGAATATTGTAATGAGTTTAGCATGCTTTTTAAAACAGCAATATGAATGCTTTACACTTATTTCCCACATGAACGAAGATTTTGCCATGGTTTGCCTAACATAAAGTGTAACTTAAAGTGTTTGTTAACCTAAAAAAATAAATTGGATCATGTTCCCTTAAAAGCATGTTATACAGCACAGTGCTTGTGCTGTGTCATTTGGCCCCATGTAATACCTGAAATACCTGGCTGATACTACCTGATTATACCCTCCTCCCTCTAAACTGACCATGGTATATCATGGCTGCTAAGCCCTTACACCGTGGTCAGTTTACGTGCCTCCATCATCTGCAGCTCTCTGCTCTTCTCTGTGCTCCTGTGTCCTCCTGCCTGTCAGCTCATACCAGTGACCAACAATCATCTCATGTGTGTGTGTTCTCCATTGGAGTAAGTGCTATACCTTAAGTTTTCTGTTTCCATTTGTGTTGTTTATTATTATTATTATATTTTTTACTTTTTGCTATAATAAATATCCCCCAAAAATATATAAAAATTTTTTTTTTTTTCCTCGGTTTAGGGCGATATATATTCTTCTACATATATTGCGTATATTGATTGGTTTGCGCAAAAGTTATAGCGTCTACAAAATAGGGGATAGTTTTATGGCATTTTTATTATAATTTTTTTTTTTTTTACTAGTAATGGTGGCGATCTGCAATTTTAATCAGGACTGCGACATTATGGCGGACACATCGAACACTTTTGACACACTGATTACTGTAAAAATGTCACTGGCAGGGAAGGGGCTAACAGGGGACTGACCTAGAGGAAGTGACAGATCGTGGTTCCTAGCTAATAGGAAGTCACGATCTGTCATGCCTCTCAGAACAGAACAGGGATTTGTGTGTTTACACACACTCGTCCCTGTTCTGCCTCTTGTGCCCGCGATTGCTCGTGGCCGGCAGTCACCGCAACCGTCGGCCACGAGCATCGGCACCCCCACTGTGCAGCGGGCGCACGTTTCCGGCGGCGCACGCACGCCTCCGGCGGCGCACGCACACTTGCTATACCGATCCTGCAAGCCGACGTATAGCTACGCGGTTCGTGGGATCGTGCTGACCTGCTGCAGTAAAATGCCGGTGGCTGGTCAGCACGCGTTTAATCTATGAAGGATCTTGGAGTAGCTTTTCATGCCTGAATAAGTCGAGTGGTTTTCCAAAACTGCAAAAGTGAAAAATGAAAATCTTCGTACGAAGAGTCATGGAGACAGCATTTATGTCAGCGGGGGATTGCATTGTCCCCATTGGGACATTTTACAGCAGCCATTCAATTCAAGTGCTGCCTTGGGCCAGGTGGCACATGTGGGCTCTTCAATTTGCCTTCCTCAGTCAATAGTATGGGCTATCTATGGATCAGAAGGTCTTTGTGTCTGCTCAAATTAGCAAAAACTGGAGTTTTTGGACACCAGTCTTTTGTGACGTGCCTCACAGCCCAGGAAATTGAATAGTTCTCACGTCGGATGCCAGTCTGCCTCCAGTCTGAGGAGACAAGTGCAAGGCCATTGGAGCCTAGTGGAATGCAGATGCTCTGACTGTCTTAAATGTAAGGACATTTTTTTCTAGCATTGCAAATTTTTCAGGATCTTCCTACAAGGGGCCCGAGTGAAGTTGATGACTGACAACAAGAAAGCAGTAGCCTACATTGCCCACCAAGGGGCACCAAGTGTCTTTTCCTATTACTTTTCAAAACCAACTTTTTGCTGGGCGGAGAGCCAGGCTTTTTCTGTTGTTGTTTCTCTTCCTCCAGTGTCCTTGATTATGAAAATTCTTCTGAAGATTTGGACAGAACATGTTTAGGCCATATAGGTGCTTTCCCCCTGCTGAGGAGGCCTTGGTTTTCTTCCACCCCCCCCCCCCATGTCATCTGCAGGACCAATACCTTTTCCGATCAAACAAGATCTTTTATGCCAACGTCAATGGTGGCAGCACCCCAATCCAGTGAGATTTTTAATAGCCTGGCTATTGAATCAGCCAGACTAGAGGTGCAGGGATTCTCATCCGAGGTGGTTCAGACCTTGGTGAAGACCACAAGATCATGAATGCTACATATGAGGATATGAAGGAAGTTTGTTCTGTTTGCTCAGGAAAGTTTTCCATCCTGTGTCCCCCAGCTCTAGACATTTTTACAATCAGCACTTGAGGTTGGTCTGGCATACAGCACCATTAAACAAATGCTTCATGCAGGCCGTAATCCAAATACGACGAAGGAGCTTCTTGTTCCCTTCACAGGACTTGAGCTTGGTTCTGAAAGCACTAGCACAGGCATCCTTTGCTCCAGACAGAAGGATGTTGGAGGTTGTAGAGCTTTCCTGCAAAGATCCATTTTGTGTCTTTTACCAAAAATAGAGATACTGTGTCCATCTCCAAAGCTCAATTCTTAAGTGGTATCCAGTTTCCAGGAAAACCTGAGGGCAGTCCCTCCAAGTATTTACATGGAGTCACTGAGTACACAGCAGGAAGACTTCAGGTATTTACACATGGACAAGTTGCTAACAGTGTACATGCAAAGGTCAAAGATGTGAGGAAAGTGGACAATCTTTTAATTTCGCTGTCAGGTTCTTGAGTCATCTTCTATTGGTTCACCAGGGTGATAAGATTGGCATGCAGGAAGTAGGCCTTTCTACTCAGGAACAGGGGCAAGCTCCTTTGACCAGAGGGGTGGCAGCCGTTGGGGCAGTTATGCCAGGATTTCAGTGAAGGATATATGTGAGACAGATAGCCCTTCAATCGACTATACAAGCTAGGCATGCAGTCAGAAAGTTCTGCAGAGTCAGACAGTGTCAGTCAGGAGAGAAAGACTGAGTCCCATGGCACACTTAAACTAGCCTTACCTTGCCCGGAATCATGCCGCTTGGCTGAGCTCAGTCCTTCCTAATCTACCATGCATACATTCAGTCGGATTTGGACAGTCCACAGCACAGTGAGCCGGGAAACTGAAAGTGAAATCGCTGTGCCACAAAAAGCACCGTGTGTTTGTGGGTGCATCGCTTGCAAATCGGCAAATCAGCTCCCCAGCTTTCAATCAGCCAATTGCAAGCTGGGAAGCTTCCCATAGAATGCTGCGTATCCGGCACCTGGACACTCTTAAAGTGCCCACTTTCTTTTGTGAATAGCTTGGAGGGGGGGGGGGTGGAGTTAGAATAACCTTTCTGGTTGGTGCAATCCACTTCTTGAAAAGCCCATCCCTAGGAGGCTGTACTGTTAACTTGTTAAATAAGGAATGGTTTTGCATGAAGACCAATGTAGAAGACTCTAGCTAAACATTCATACTTAAGTGTGCCTAGTGCGGTGTTAGTGCTAGAGGACAATGAGCACTCTTAGAAAGTGACAAAAGAATAAATGGACTACTGTTACTCACATTTCCAATATCATACAATTCTAATAGATTTAAAATGTGAATAATTGTAAACGAGTGGGGATTATTATGGTGCATAGAAACAATATAATACTTCAATCCAACCTTAAATCTCTTGCAGTTCCTGTACAATTTCCTAACTGTGAAGCAGAATAACTCTCACATGTTCAAAGGCATTGTGTTCTCCATATGGTCCTTATTATGTCCTTGAAAGCAAGTATGTATAATAATAATAGGCTTTGGTACCCTTTAATCTTGCAGCTATTCAGCTAATAGCCCATAAGCTTAAACAAGCTACGTTTACTGCCTGACTTCTAGGTAACACGTATCTTTAATCAATGTACCATATTCACTGCTTATGCAGTTCTATTGATTGGTGCCCTAGGGGAAAATCGATGCATGTAACCCATGTTAATTCATTAAAACAAACTAGTGGGAATAAATAGATATGTCCCATATATTTTTCATGTTTATTATGTACGCCCTTTACCAGAATATATAGATTATAGCATAGCTTCCACTGTGTAATCTGTACAGTTTATTTTTTTTCTATTTTTCTAATAATAATTGGTGGATTATTACAAGTTCTGGCTACCATTTGAATTTTCCAACATTTGTTAGACTTGTTACGGCAGAAGTTTTACTCCTGACCTTTGTAATGATAATATCTGTGTATATGCCTATGTTTTAAATAAGTATTTTTGGAATGTTGCTCAAGGGTCACTAAATCGCTAAATGAAATGATCTTTAATTTTTGCAGACTTTAAAAGAAAAATATGTAGACTAGACCTGAAATCTCCCTGTTCAGTAAGTGATTGTAAGAGTTCTACACTTCCGCTTAGTCATGTTCCCTTATATAACAAAATAAAACAGTATTTTGGAAAATGTGATCTATAACTTCATAGTAAGGTTTAACAAGATAATATTTTTAGTTCTAATGGAATCTTCCAACACATATTTTATCATGCGGAATGATGTACTTGCATTTCAAGGTAAAAATCAAACAAAAAATATATGGCATTGCAGTTTTCTTTGTGTCTTTTTATACTGTATAAACTTTAAAACTTTTTTTTACGGGATTATATTTTAAAGTCAATTTAATTTCAAGACGTTTGCATCTCATTACAGTGATAACAATCAGAAGACTGAACCAAGCAAAGCTGCTTACACTTTATTGATCCCTGGTTTACTAGGCGTCAAACTGCTCTTATAATTACATTTGGAAAACGGTTTACCAATATCTTAATCTCACATGGCATTGGCTTAGCCACTATGCCTTTGAAATGTTTTTCAAATGAAAATAGTGACCACAGGTAAAGATTTAGGACGATCTGAATTGCATCCTCGTGTTGCGTTTGTTAAAATATGATTTTTTTATATTAATCAGACATAACATTACATGGGACAATATTACATATGGGGGCCAATGTAGTGCTCAACAAATGGGAATATGAAACTATCTTTAAAAACAGAGACACGTCATTTGCCTTTTACAAAAGGTACATTGATGACGTGATTCTGTTTTGGCAAAGGTTTGTGGCCAGTTTTGAAATATTTATTTTCCAAATGAATATCAATCAATATGGTCTTAAATTCACGGCTGAATACAGTGATGTTGCTGTGAATTATCTAGACCTAACTATTACAAAAAATCATAGCTCTTTTGATACCAAAACTTTTTTTTTTTTAAACTGATAGGAATGGCTATGTTCCAACACACAGTTGCCATCATCCTCAGTGGATAGGGGCGTTCCCTAAAGGACAATACATGAGACTCAGACAAAATTGTGTGAATAATGATGATGATTTCCTCAGTCAAGCTGAGATACTCACTGGAAGATTTCTAGAAAAAGGCTATCCATTGGACACACTGACCAAAGTGATGGCACAAGTGTCTTCAATGGATAGACAATCCCTTCTGATAACTAAACCAGGGTACAAGGGAGAAGTGCCTTTCGTATCGGGTTCCAATAGACAATACTAACAGCTATAAGCTATATTTAAGAAACACTGGCCCATACTGCTAAAAGATAAGGATCTACTATCCTCAATCCCCCCTAAACCTAGATTTATATATAGGAGGGCTCCAAGGTTGAGGAATAGAATAGCTTGGAATGTACCAGACCCCCCAAAGAAACAATCTACATTTTTGGATGGTTCAGGTTTTCATTTCTGTACTAGATGCAAAGCATGCAGAATGACCAGAAGGCCAGGGACCTCCAAGAAAATTTCACAATTTCAACCCATAGTAACTAAAGAAAAATATAAAATTAAGCCCCTTATAACATGCAATTCAGATTACATGACCTAGGTCTTGGAGTGTCCATGTTCACTCCAATACGTAGGTCGAACTACTAGGCAACTCAAAACTAGAATAAACAAGCATCTTACTAATATTAAAAAAAAATCCCAAATCATAGTGTATCAAGACACTTTAAATTATATCATAATAGTGACCCCTCACTCTGTACCTTCTATGGAATAGATAGGATTTCAAAACATTGGAGGGGAACACATATGAAGAGAGACATTTCTAAAAATTAAACTAAGTGGTTATATAAATTGAGAACTATGCAACCGTACGGTATGAACATTGAACTAGACCTAAATTGTTTCTTGACTAATGACTAACTAAAACCCTGTTTTTTGCTTGAAAAGATATCTTTGGATTAATATATGGGGGGATTTTGTCATTTAAATTAAAATACATGGTGGTTTTGGTCTGTGGAAATTGGAGCGGCTCATTCCAGAAACTTTGCATTTTTTTTGACAAATATGTAAAAAGTTGCAGTGGTATTGAGCATGCTGGCAAATAATAAAGAGGAATGAGGCTATATAGTGTGTAAACAATTTGTGTTCACAGTGCCATCTAGAGGATTACATAAAAAGTATGAGGGGATTTTTCTAAATATGTATATCAGTGATGATTCCTACTGCCATCTAGAGGTCTTGAAAGACTAGGGTGTTTTTAAAATGTGCTTAGTAATAGCAATTTTTTATCGAAGTTTATTTTAATTAAATATTTTTAAATATGGTGTATGTTGGCATAATGAGCCTTGTGATGTATAAGTATGCATTATTGTATGTTGGCATGTGCCCTTTGACCGGTACTGAGGTTGCGTACACAATTGCATTTAGCGCCCGCCAATAAAACATTTAGACTATAAATACTGTGACTATCAGTGACCAGGCACGCCCCCTGAAGAAGTTAAGCAACGAAACATACATCATTTCGTACAAACTTCCGGTCCCTCTGGTTGTCATTTTGAGCACGTGGAACGCATGCCATCCACGGGGGTGGACGCGAGGAGAACCCAGTACACCGCTCGTTTTGACAAGCTAGCAGCCCCAGTTCCAGGACAGACACTTTTAAAAGTAAGGAGCCATTTGGCTATAATTTTTTTATAATTTTATAAATAAACTTTATCACACTATGGAGGCTCTCTATTTGTTTTGTATATCCCGCATTTATCGATGAGGAGGAAGGTTCACACATATCTCCAGTCTTACCTATGTGAGCAGGCACAATCCTGTAAAAGCGCTGTTTGACTATCTTTTTCATTAAAGAAGTCAATTATTTCTGGTAAGCAGATTCTATATCCAGTCACTTCGGGTGTCGATCTTTTAAGTTGTGGTGAAGGATCACTTAGCAATTTGTTGGATATCACTATCACATTTGGAAGAATTTTCGTTTTTATGTTGGAACCACATGAACTTTTGAAGATTATTTCTAATATATCCACTATATCTTACGCTGCGCTAAACTGTTCTACATCATGTGAGTCTCTATCTTAGTCTATTCACCTAAACCCACAGACACATGTAAACATATATATTAAAACATATAAAAATTATGTGCACACAATTGATAATATCACTAAGAACAATTCCAATAAAAAATAAATATGTATAAAGTGCTCATGTGACTCAATGTGATCAATATGCTAGTATTATCTAGTGGGGGTATATAAAACCCTTTATGCGTACTAGCCAAAAAAAGTGCTTCCGTGACCAGAATTAATACTGTGACATTCTTATTAAAGAACATGATCATTTCAATATAAAAGCGTCATATTGCAAAACTGTGCCAAAAGTGTATGTACACAAATCAGTTCCACAAACATGTTTATGTACCACAGTCCTTATTGAAAAACAGTCCTATAGATGGTTTGTGAAGATCCTGCTGAAAACCATATTAAAGTTAGACATGTGCATTCGTTTTCGTCCGAATGCATTTTCGTCCGAATTTCAGGTATCTTCGTTATCGTTTTAACAAACGATAACGAAAGTGCAGAATCCGAAAAAGGAAAGATCCGACATAAACAAATGCTTTATTTTCGTTTTCGTTGTGACAACAGTTCGATATAGATAGGAGATTAGACGCTAACAATAACAATCTGTGTCCATTGAACCTGTGGTCGAATGTGCCTAACCTTAACTCTATTAGTCCAAGATTATTCTACATAGAGAGAAAAGATTTGACGTAGAGAGAAAAGATTTGACGTAGAGAGGAAAGATTCGACGTAGAGAGGAAAGATTCGACGTAGAGAGGAAAGATTCGACGCAGAGAGGAAAGATTCGACGTTGAGAGAAAAGATTGCTGCTGGAATTGGGTGGAATTGCAGCTAAACTATACAGAGTCATACAGTTTAGCTTCTTCGTCGAATCTTCTTTGAACATTCGACAGACACCATAAGCCTTCAATGACAGATTCAACCTTAATTCATTTGGATTTTCGGACGAATGCAATTTTAAACAAAAAACAAAATAAATAAAAACGAATTTCGGGAGTAACTAAATAAATTTATTTTTCGGACGAAAACGAAACTCGGAAACAAAATATTTCAGTGTGCACATGTCTAATTAAAGTGTATATACGTGATATCCAGTGACACTCCTAATGACATGCTCCTATATCCATCCGTGCTGCAATTCATGCATTGGTGTGATCCGGTGACCCCCCTAGGTAATTTTGCTCACCTTAGATCATGTGACTCAGCTTTTACACTTAGTCAAACCTTGCATGTGAACTTTTACAGGGTTCTATGTTGGTTACTGGATCCCAGATTCCTAATACAGTATCTCAAGGGTACATGAGAGAAAGAACTCGATAGTGTGATATCGCTTTTAAAATTTTATTAAACAAGATAAAACACAATCCCCTGATGGGGTACTCACGTGTACAAGGTGCGTTAGTGCACCGCTCTTTGTATGGCGTATATGATACCAAATAGGTAAGGGTATGGTGTATATCACATCCAAGGCAGACAAACTACCTCTCGTTCCATCCTGGCCCCTCCCCTACGCGTGTCGATACTAGGGATGATGTATCTTCCTCAACCCCCTGAGCATAATTACCTAGGGGGTCACCTGATCACACCAATGCATGAATTGTAGCACGGATGGATATAGGAGCATGTCATTAGGAGTGTCACTGGATATCAAGTATATGCACTTTAATATGGTTTTCAGCAGGATCTTCACAAACCATCTATAGGACTGTTTTTCAATAAGGACTGTGGTACAAAAACATGTTTGTGGAACTGATTTATGTACATACACTTTTGGCACAGTTTTGCAATATGACTGTCACGCTTTTATATTGAAATTATCACGTTTTTTAATAAGAACGTCACAGTATTAATTCTGGTCACGGAAGCACTTTTTTGGCTAGTACGCATAAAGGGTTTTATATACCTCCACTGGATAATACTAGCATATTGATCACATTGAGTCACATGAGCACTTTATATATATTTATATATATTTATTTTTTATTGGAATTGTTCTTAGTGATATTATCAATTGTGTGCACATCATTTTTATATGTTTTTTTATATATGTTTACATGTGTCTGTGGGTTTAGGTGAATAGACTAAGATACAGACTTGTATGTAGCACAGTTTAGCACAGCGTAAGATATAGTGGTTTTTCTTTTGCACAAATTTATGAGATGTGTTCAACGGATGCACCTTAATGCCCCGTACACATAGTCGGATATTCCGATGGAAAAAGTCCGATCAGATTATGTTGTCGGAAAATCCGATCGTGTGTGGGCTCTAGCGGGCTTCTCAAATTTTCTGACAACAAAGTCCGATCGGACTTTTTCCGATCATGTGTCAAGAATTCCAGCGGACAAAGTGCCACGCATGCTCAGATCAAATTACGAGACCAAAGCTATTGGCTACTAGCCTCTACGTAGTTCCGTCATACGCAACAAACGTCACCACGTTCGGAATGACCGTGTGTATGCAACACCAGTGTCGACACGGAATGACCGTGTGTACAGAGGCTAATAGTGTTGTATATTTGGCATAGGGAGACATTGAGGCTCACGGGATTTTGTTTCTTTTTGTATTTCTAATATATATATTGGGACTTTTCCTTTATATATTTATATATATATTTTTTTTTTTTTTTCATAATGGTGTTTCAGAAGGAATAATTATGTTATGTTATTCACATATTATTGTAGTTGATTAATAATAATCCTTTTACCTTTTTATTTAGTGTAAACAATTTGAGCATTTGATTATTTATAATTGTTTTGCACCACTGGCGCCCCCTTTATCAATATATATGTCACTAGGAGCCAAATACTTGTTTCAAGGGAGCAGCACTATATTTAAAAATTATATAGAGTAACATACACAAATATATAAAAAAAATTTAGTGGCGCAGAGTTTTTCACCCATTTTCACATTACAATAGTAGTTGGTCATAGAAATCAGGTTTTGGCTTGAGTAGATATTTCTAAAACAAATGCTGTTGGATACAACGGGGAAGTAGATACCATTGTATTCAATTGACACTTTGAACAGGTTTTTGTCTCTATAGCTACAGTAAACAGGTAAGAGAGTGCCTTTCAAACTGAAGCCACTAAGATGTAGGGTAGTTTGTTTGTTAAGGTTAAGGTTTTGTAACCATTGTGAACAAGCTGACATATAAAGGGACTGATGATGCCCTAACCACTTCATTACCCACATATAGTCCTATGATGCCCACAAGGTGGATCTCCCATCCTGGGTAGGCATCATATGACGTCCTCCCATTCCCGGCCGTCTAGGGGGCGCCGCGCGGGACCCGTGCGCGTGCGCGGCGGCCACGGTGTCCACCGGCACCTGCGATTGCCCGGGAACACAGCAGGGCCGTGGATCTGTGTGTTTACACACACAGATCCTGTCAGTGGAGAGGACACCGATGGTGTGTTCCCAGTACAGAGGAACACCGATCGGTCTCCTCCCCTAGTGAGTCCCCTTCCCCTACAGTTAGAATAACTCCCAGGGAACATACATTAACCCCTGCAGCGCCCCCTAGTGTTAACCCCTTCCCTGCCAGTCACATTTACACAGTAATCAGTGCAATTTTATAGCAACGATCGCTGTGTAAATGTGAATGGTCCCAAAAATGTGTCAAAAGTGTTAAAAGTGTCCGAAGTGTCTGCCGCAATGTCACACTCACGAAAAAAATTGCAGATCGCCGCCATTACTAGTAAAAAAAAAAAATGCAATAAATCTATCCCCTATTTTGTAGACGCTATAACTTTTGCGCAAACCAATCAATATACGCTTATTCCGATTTTTTTTTTTACCAAAAATATGTAGAAGAATACGTATCGGTCTAAACTGAGTAAAAAAATTGTTTTGTTTTTTTTTTAAAAAATGGGATATTTATTATAGCAAAAAGTAAAAAATATTGTTTTTTTCAAAATTGTTGCTCTTCTTTTGTTTATAGCGCAAAAAATAAAAACCGCAGAGGTGATCAAATACCACCAAAAGAAAGCTCTATTTGTGGGGACAAAAGGACGTCAATTTTGTTTGGGTGCAATGTTGCACGACCGTGCAAATGTCAGTTAAAGCGACGCAGTGGCGAATCGCAAAAAGTGCTCTGGTAAGGAAGGGGGTAAAATCCTCCAAGGCTGAAGTGGTTAAACAGAAGCCACTTCGTATTGCATTAGAACCAAGGACAGTCTGTAAGACCAGGAGACCACTCAACGTGGATTAACACCAAAATACTCTCATCTGCAATAAGCAAACAAGAAGGTGCCTGATCTCCAAAAGCCTTGTTGTCAATGTAGATCATGAACACAGTAACTGGAGCCAAGTAACTTTAGTGTATTTCTACTGTTACAGACTGTAAGTGTATTTCTACTGTTTATTTGCTAGGCATTTTGCTTCTTATAGATATCTGTCAGTCTTGTAGTGTATTCCTAATATTGTAATACAGGGGGTCCCCGGGTTACGAACCCGTTAGGGACTGTCCTCCTCTTTGTAATTCGGAAATGCTCGTAAGTCAGGCGCGCAGGCGCAGAACGACAATTACGGACATTTCCGATGTTCCGTCGAATGCCGTTCTGCGCATGTGCGGCAAATTACGGACGTTGTTTTCCGAGGCTCCGTCTGGCCGCGCATGCGCAGAAACAGCAGATGTCCGCGAAAATTGGCAGAGGGTCCCCGCATCGCCCGGTTTGTAAGTAGGAGATGTTTGTAGGTCGGGCGTTCGTAAGTCGGGGACCCCCTATAGTTTTGTATGTACAGCATTTTTGTATAGTAAAAGCACATTTACACACTGCAGAGGTCTCAGCTTCCTTGCTTATACCACAAAGTAACCTTGCTAGATAGACGCAGGCAATAACATTGGGGGCTTGTGGCAGGATTGTGCCTAAGTTCAGCTGAAGCAGACCTGTTTTTTCTGTGGTGTGTTGTGTAGCTTGTGCTAGGTAAAAATGCTGCATAAGCTGTTTAGGAAAAGCAAGGCTGCAGAGGGTTCTGGTGGCCAAAAGAAAGTGTGCAGCTTACCTATCTGGGCCAGAGACAATGAGTGGGAGCCTCTTGCTAAAGAATTTGTAAAGTATACTTCTCCCTTGAATATGACTTGGGTGATACTATCTCAGCTCATTTTGTAGATTTTAGCCTTAAGAGGTTGGACTTAAGTAAAAAAGAGAAGAGGGCAGTGTCCACAGTGAGTTGGTACTTCCTTCATGCTATTTATATTGGATCACATAGAAGGGAGAAGGCAGAGGCAGAAGTTAAGGTATTAAAAGACCATCTAGCAGTTGCTTCAGAGTGTGTTCGTTCAACTGCTAGTAGGGCTGATGATTTGCAAGAGCGGTGTGCAGACCTCATCACCAAATCAATTAATGCCTTAAGGAAAAGGAAGGGGCTTAAACCTGTTAGTAAAGCTAGGGTACGTGCCATTGTCACATATCAAAACTGGTATTGTGAGGCTAGTGAGGATGAGGAGATAGAGTTTGATATTTCTGATGATGATCTGCTAGTGGGAAAGAAAAAGTATGCCAGACCTCTCATTACTAAGAATATATAACAAAATGTAGCGCAAGTCATAACAAACGGCAATATGTCATACAGTGATAAAAACATATAATGATGTGATACAACATACAGTGGTGAAAGTGGTGAAAATCATGTATGGTGAATAAAATGGCGCTGAAAAAAAAGAGAAAAGTAAAAATAAAAGTAAAGATAAAAAAATAAATAAAAGTCCCAAAGGTCTGAGCCAATGATGGATCGCTATATCATGATGTAAGTTCAAATGAGATAGAGCATGGGAGTAGTCCACCCTTATAATGGAATTGGTATTCAGAGGTAGGATAAAACAGCCATAACAGCACACATAACACCAGGGATGATGTGACCTCCACCAAGGATAAGGGGTAAATACTCTTACCATGTGAAGTGGACTCACATGTCAGCGACAGTGAATCAATTACGCTTAGAAAGCCAGAACATAGAAATCCAATGATGAACCCTGGAACTCACACAGATGGATATGAAGCTGGAACTCGAATGACGGTCAATCTAGGTGTAAACAATAAGAGCAAGACACTCTCATCCAAAGGAATATGGAAAGAAAAAAAAATGCCTCCATATAGTGTAGATCAAAACGGATGGGTTTTATTTAAAATACCAACATCGATCCATAAATGTAAATATAAAATTGTTATCACAAAGTAAAAGCAATGTGGGTAGCTGAAAAGCAAGACCCAAAGCGTTTTGTTTGCTGAGGATTCAGATGAAAACATAGTTAAGCCCCATACACACGGTCGGATTTTTTCATGGATTCTGTCCGATCGGACAATGTTGTTGAAAAATCAGACCGTGTGTATCACCATCGGACAGTGTACGTCGGATTGTCCGACGGACAAAGTCCTATCTCCTGCTGGATAGATTTGCCGACAACACGGTCCGATCACACCAAATCCGATCGTGTGTACGGTTGTCCGACCGGACAAAGTGCTACGCATGCTCAGATCACATTACAAGACCAAAGCTATTGGCTACTAGCCTCTACGTAGTCCCGTCGTAGGCAACAAACGTCACCACGTTCAGAATGATCGGATTTTCCGACAACTTTGTCCGACCGTGTGTACGCAACACCAACATCAGACAAAGTATGACGGACAGGATCCGACCGACCTGGTCCGCGGATTGTCCGACCGTGTGTATGGGGCTTTAGGCAGGTCAAGTCGGCAACAGATCAGGCAAAGCGGTATAAAATCGAAATCCAAAGAATTCTCAGACAGGCGGAGGTCATACATGGGCTGGAGAATGGTCAAGAATTCAGGCAGAGGTTCAATACACGGTAGTCCAAACAAACAGGCACGTAACAGGGTTATCAATACACCCAGGGAGCTAGTCCAAATAAACAGGCACTGAGTAACAGAAGGTGCTGCTATTTATGGGCTGCTTGATTGTACATTGTGCGCAGCTGGCAGGGGGTGGGGCTAGTGAGTCCAAGGCAATGCATCAAGCTGAAAGAACATTGCATTAACTCCAGAGCTCCTCTGTGGCATAACAAAGAGAAGGCTAATTTATTAAATACTTTCTTCAGCTCTGTGTATACAAAGGAGCATGGGGGAGCTCATGTCCACAATGGGGGTGGTATTGACACAGCCCCAAATCCACAATGGCTCAAAAGTGATATGGTCCAGAAATATTTAGACAGAATAAAGGTGGATAAAGCACCTGGACCTGATGGCATCCACCCACGGATCCTAAAAGAATTGAGCTCTGTAATTTCAAAGCCATTGTATATCATTTTTAGGGACTCATTAATGACAGGAATAGTACCACTGGATTGGCGCAGTGTGAACGTGGTGCCTATATTTAAAAAGGGAACAAAGTCTTTACCAAGTAACTATAGACCTGTTAGTTTAACTTCTATAGTTGGGAAGATACTGGAGAGATTAATAAAAGACCACATAGACGAGTTCTTGCTGGAAAGAAATATATTTTAAGCGACAGACAGCATGGGTTCATGAAAGACAGAAGTTCTCAACAAATCTTATTTCTTTTTATGAGGTGATAAGTAAAACCTTGGACAGAGGGGTGGCGGTGGACGTGGTATACTTGGATTTTGCAAAAGCGTTCGATACAGTTCCCCACACACGGCTCATGTGTAAGGTAAGGTCTACAGTTTTGGAAATATCGGTTTGTAAATGGATAGAAAACTGGCTAAAAGACAAAATTCAGAGAGTAGTGGTTAATGATTCTAAAGCCCCATACACACGCGCGGATTATCCGAGGACCAGGTCCGTCAGACCATGTCCGTCATACTTTGTCTGATGTTGGTTTTGCGTACACACGGTCGGACAAAGTTGTCGGAAAATCCGATCATTCTGAACGTGGTGACGTTTGTTGCCTACGACGGGACTACGTAGAGGCTAGTAGCCAATAGCTTTGGTCTTGTAATGTGATCTGAGCATGCGTAGCACTTTGTCCGGTCGGAATTCGCTACACACGATCGGATTTGGTGTGATCGGACTTTGTTGTCAAAAAATCTATCCAGCAGGAGATAGGACTTTGTCCGTCAGACAATCTGATGGAAACTGTTCGATGGTGCCTACACACGGTCTGATTTTCCGACAACATTGTCCGATAGGACAGAATCCATCGGAAAATCCTACCGTGTGTATGGGGCTTTACTCTGAATGGTCTAAGGTTATCAGTGGTGTATCCCAAGGTTCAGTGCTGGGACCCTTACTTTTTAATATCTTTATAAATGATATTGGGTCTGGGATCAAAAGTAACATTTCTGTCTTTGCAGATGACACCAAGCTATGCTCTCCAATTTACAAGCCGACCTCAATGCTCTGTCTAATTGGGTGACTATGTGGCAGATGAGGTTTAATGTTGATAAATGTAAAGTTATGCACTTGGGGGCTAAGAATATGCATGCATCATACATACTAGGGGGAGTACAACTGGCAGGATCCGTAGTGGAGAAGGATCTGGGGGTTTTGGTAGATCATAAGCTCAATAATAGCATGCAATGTCAAGCTGCGGTTTCCAAAGCGAGCCAAGTCCTTTCTTGTATTAAGAGAGGTATGGACTCCAGAAAGAGAGATATAATTTTGCCCCTGTTCAAATCATTAGTAAGACCTCATCTGGAATATGCAGTTCAGTTTTGGGCACCAGTTCTCAGAAAGGATATTGGGGAACTGGAGAAAGTTCAGAGAAGGGCAATCAAACTGATAAGAGGCATGGAGGAGCTCAGCTATGAGGAAAGATTAGAGGAACTGAATTTATTCACCCTTGATAAGAGGAGATTAAGGGGGGGGGGGGTATGATCAACATGTATAAATATATAAGGGGTCCATATAGTGAACTTGGTGTTGAGTTATTCACTTTACAGTCAACAAAGAGGACAAGGGGGCACTCTTTACGTCTGGAGGAAAAGAGATTTCATCTCCAAATACGGAAAGGTTTCTTCACAGTAAAAGCTGTGAAAATGTGGAATAGACTCCCTGCAGAGGTGGTTCTGGCCAGCTCAGTAGATTGCTTTAAGAAAGGCCTGGATACTTTCCTAAATGTACATAATATAACTGGGCACTAACATTTATAGGTAAAGTTGATCCGGGGAAAATCCGATTGCCTCTCGGGGGATCAGGAAGGAATTTTTTCCCCTGCTTTAGCAAATTGGAGCATGCTCTGCTGGGGATTTTTTGCTTTCCTCTGGATCAACTGTGGGTATAGAATGGGGTATATGGGATTGTATGATTTAGTTATTTATTTTTATTTATTTTTTTTATTTGTGGTTGAACTGGATGGACTTGTCTTTTTTCAACCTAACTAACTATGTAACTATGTAAGGTAAGACTGCAGCTGTGGGACCAGGAACATCCTGGTTCGAAGACACTCAGGTACATGACAGTAGTGATCCATTATTGGTTCAGACCTTTGGGACTTTTTTTATTTTTACCTTTACTTTTATTTTTTTATTTTCTCTTTATTTTAACAGCACCATTTTATTCACCATACATGTTTTTCACCATTGTATGTTGTATCACATAATTTTTCATTTTTCTATGACATATTTCACTTTATACAGTTTGTTAGCGCTACATTTTGTTATATATTCTTTTAAAAATGTTGTTAGCTGCTTTTATCACTATTTGGGTTAGCGCAGTAATTTCATATACTATTATCTCTCATTACTAAGCATAACAAAAGGCAACATGATAGAGAGGATATGGCAGATGGGGAGGTGCATTAACGGAAACACAGGGATGTTGAATTTGAAGAAGTACGGGAGTTTACACAAACTGAACTCCATGAGCTGGCAAAACAATACAAACAAAGGTCTGGGGAGCCCCTATTGAGTTGGCTCCTATGCTTGTGGGATGAAGGGACAGACAGTGTTGTTTTGTCAGGTAAGGAAGCAGTGGCTATGTGTTAACCCATGATCCACAATTGCGTCAGGCAATGCGAAAAGCCCAAGAGTTTAGTGTGAATTTTCCCTGTTAGACCTTGTGAGAGATGGAATAGTCCGAGTATACGCTAGTCCTACTGACCTGGAAAATACCTACTATTTCCAGGTTAAGTGAGATGGGTTGTATAACCGGATTAAAAACTTTTGCAGAATGGATGGGTCCAGATATGGAACCCATTACGTCTGCTCTGCACTCTAAGCTGATGAAGTCTGTGCCATTTAATCTCAGGGCTCCTTTATTGTCCTTGCTAGGAGGCCTGGGATTAAACAGCAAGATTCATGAAGCCACTACCCTTTTAAGCCAGGTGGGGGAGCTAGAGTAGACTAAAACAAAACTTGTCAGGGCAGAAGATAAGATCAAGGCCAGACAGGAAGAATACAAGCCGCACATAACTTTTACAGAGAAGAAAGTGAATGTGGTAGAGAGTACAGGGGGTAAAGGAAAGGAATGAGGGTGGACCTTTTAAAGGCAGGAGCACCTAAAGATGAGATAGATGGGATTTCTACTGCAGAAATGTTGAAGAGGTAGAAACATTAAGTAGGGAAACCTGTCACGGTTAGAAACAGTTAGAAAGGCCGCAGGGCAGTATTCCAACACGATAACAATTCCAAGCACACCTCCAAGATGACCACTGCCTTGCTAAAGAAGCTGAGGGTAAAGGTGATGGGTTGGCCAAGCATGTCTCCAGATCTAAACCCTATTGCGCATCTGTGGGGCATCCTCAAATGGAAGGTGGAGGAACGCAAGGTCTCTAACATCCACCAGCTCTGTGATGTTGTCATGGAGGAGTAGAGTGGAAGAGGACACCAGTGGCAACCTGTGAAGCTCTGGTGAACTCCATGCCCAAGAGGGTTAAGGCAGTGCTGGAAAATAAAGGTGGCCACAGCAAATTTACACTGTTATACAAGCTGTACACTTACTACTTTACTACTTTGTAATTTCTTCAGTGTTGTCACATGAAAAGATATAATAAAATATTTACAAAAATGTGAGGGGTGTACTCACTTTTGTGAGATACTGTATATATACACACACACAGTATATATGAAATAGGGTATGCATGTTTCATTTTTCAGACTTACAAATAAAATTGTTATTTTAGCAGTAAACATTTGTGTGAACATTTCTCAAACAAAGGCCATTGGAACCATGTTTACACAAGCTGTCGTCTAATAAAATTAAATTGGATACTGTTGTGTATATATGGGCAATGTACACATTTTAGCTGCTTCCATTGGTTTTAGGGGAGCTCCTGTCAAATATTGAGCCCACAGCTATGTCAATAGAGATTAACAATAGCTTGATTTTACAAATTTGACCTTTGGCATATATGATACAACAGTGCCATGTAGAGTTTGCGCTTTGAAATGTTTTGCTAATAGAAATTGATGTATAGGAAGTAGATGGAAAGGGCCAAATCCATGTGAGGATGGTTAAACTTCCTAAATAAAAGGCCAGCAGCATAAACTGAAAAAATCCCAAAAAGTAGAGGGATTGGCCCCCAGAAATCCCAACAGGAGGAAGGGGTCTTCTGACAAAATAAATGGACTATCTCGGTACCAATTAACAACACATTTAAAGTAACATAAACATTTGAAAATGTTTATTTAATAGAAAACTAAAAAAAAAGCGTTTTTTTTTTTTTTTTTTTCATGTGCACAGATACATGAAAACCAAATCACATCTATCACTTAATGACAGATGTATGTATACGGTATATAGGGGTAACAAGTGATATGGCCCCCCTGAAGTGGTAAACCACATGGAGTGTCTAATTTCTCTACATGTTTTGCAGACTGATCTGCTTCTTCAGGAGGAAAGAGCAAAACAATACCACTGTGGACTTGCGTATCTGGGAGTTAATTGCAAGGGCACAACCGAATCCCCCCATGGCGGACATAGGGGGGCAGGAAAAGCAGTCCCACACAGGTGCACTGCCCTCAGGACTTCAAAGAATGCATACTGTATATGAATAAGAATGCCTGGGAGTATATGGAATTAAAGTGACATTAAAGTATCTTTTTTTGTTTAACCACTTCCGCCCCGGAAGAATTTACCCCCTTCCTAATTAGGCCATTTTTTGCGATACGGCACTGTGTCGCTTTAACTGACAATTGCGCAGTCATGCGACCCTATACCCAAACGAAATTGACATCCTTTTTTCCCCACAAATAGAGCTTTCTTATTTGATCACCTCTGCGGTTTTTATTTTTTGCACTATAAACAAAAGAAGAGTGACAAAGAAATAAAAACACAATATTATTTACTTTTTTTTACAGAGCTAAAAATAGCCACTGATTACTGTATAAATGTCACCGGCAGGGAAGGGGTTAACACTAGGGGCAATCAAGGGGTTAACTGTGTGTTCCCTGGGTGTGTTCTAACTGTAAGGCCCCTTTCACACTGGGGCGGTTTTCAGGCGGTACAGCGCTAAAAATAGCGCCTGTACACCGCCTGAAAAAAACGGCCCCATTCACTCCAGTTTGAAAGCCGGCGGGCTTTCACACTGGAGCGGTGCGCTAGCAGGACCGCAACAAAAGTCCTGCTAGCAGCATCTTTGGAGCGGTGAAGGAGCGGTGTATTTACCGCTCCTATACCGCTCCTTCCCATTGAAATCAATGGGAAACCGCGGGGATACCGCCCGCAAACCGCCGCTGCAGCGGCGCTTTGCGGAGGTTTTTAACCCTTTTGCGGCCGCTAGCGGGGGTTAAAACCACCCCGCTAGCGGCCGCATACCGCAGGTAAAACGATGGTAAAGCAGCGCTAAATATAGCGCTGCTTTACCGTCGCCGCCCCGCACCGCCCCAGTGTGAAAGCAGCCTAAGGGGATTGGACTGACTGGGAGAGAAGACAGTACAAAATATGCCAGTAATAGATCTAATTGCAAAGATACAAACTAAGGAGGGCATTATCTCTAATATATATGACCATCTAAGTGGACAACATCAGGAAAAGGCTAACTGTCCTGCTAAACGGGATGGGAAAAGGACCTTGGACATTTAACAGATGAACAATGGCAGAATGTTTTGGAACAAGTACAAATGGTATCAGTATCACCTCAGCAGACCCTAACTTAATTATACATAATCTATAGAGCATATAGGACCCTAGCTAAACTACACTACTGGGGTAGACGGGATACAGTACATCCGTATGTCCTCGATGTAGGAGAAACTCTGCCGACTTATTGCATATGCTATTGAAATGTCCTAAATTATTTGGATATTGGCAAAAATAATTGATACTATTAATAGGGTATATCAAACGCAGATACAAATGGATCCTAAAATAAGTTTGTGACGGACCTAGCTGGGACACGGGCTGTTGGAGGGGACTGAGTGCGAGCCTGCTGCCTTGCGACTATGGGCCCTGGCATTTGGGGGAACAGTGCTCTTTGAGCTGCAAGCCTGGGACCCCTGAGCTGGTGATACTTGGATTCAGGTCCATGCTGGCCCCCCAATACACATAGAATCTGTATGTGTATTTGGCATATTAGCAAGAGACGTTAATGACATGAACTCCAGCCACCTGTGTTATGTAATTGAGTATAGTCTGGCTTGTAGAAGTGTTTCACCTATTGTGTGTGCTAATTAACCCTGCAATTGAATGATGGAGCCCAGTGTTGATTAAGATAATTAGCTCATGCTAATTAGGTTAGGCTTGAGTCATCTGTCAACTGTATATAAGTGTGACATGTCAAATAAAGATTCATTCCTGATGTAGCCTACACTGGTGTTGTCTGGTGACTTTGTGAGCTAAGGGGTCTTGGATTGTATGGTACCGGACGGAGGAAGCATTTACGGCGGACATCTTGAGTACGGGGTCCGTCACAATTGGTGGCAGCAGTGGGATCGTGCTTCCTTGTCGTGAACACATCCAAACCATCACCTGGATCCAAGGCCCGGATAGCAGAGGTACAGATACATCATGGAAGAGGAATTCGGAAGGAGGTTGCGAGAGATGCGGATACAACACAGAGGACCAGTATCGGTGCAGGTCCTGCTGGGATGGTATGATTCTGTTCGCCTACAACTCTGGAAAGAAGCGCTAGCCTGTGAGCAGCGACACCAGGGAAAAGTTCTCCCCTCCATCCATGTAAGGTACTGGTCGCAGTATGAAGTACGTTTGCTGTTATTGGGGGAACAACCGAAGCAGGAGTGGACAGCTGAGTTAAACAGGCTGATCCGGGCAGAAATGCGTTTGGACGAGAGCTACAGAGCCCTCCGGTGGTATGTAGCCCAAGTGTGCCCGTGGACAGCGGATGACAGGCCCACGGAAGGCTTTGATTATAATGGCCTGGGATTGTTGTACTGGAGGCTGTCCGAGGACCCCGACTTTGGGAGTGATCTGGAGTGGCGTTTGGAGGAAATAATGGAGCACAGAGAGCAAAGATTGAATGTCTCGGAAGTGCTCTGGGCACAGGAAGATTTGGAGTTTCTGGCCGCTCAGGAATGGGAGCTGGAGATCGCCTACATACAGCTGCTAGACTCTGCTCAGCAGCAGGGTGGGGCTCCCTTTGCCTGGGACTATCAGGAAATGCCAGCAGACAGCTCTGAAATCCTGGCTGAAGAGTCAGCAATGTGGCATAGTAACAGAGTGCTTTGCCCACCTGCCCCCGCAGCTATGGACGCGGAGGTCTTATGGCAGATGCAGCAAGTGCTGACTGACCTTGATGATCCTGTTACTGCACAAAACGAGGTTGGATGGAGGAATATGCCTGTCCAGCAGCATGCAAGAGAATCGGCAGTGGAAACTCTGGAGATTGCCATCCCCAAACCTGAAGTGCTGACAATAGGGCAGAGCTCTGCTAACTGCTGCCCAGCATCAACAGCAGTATCTGGGGAGTTACAAGGAACTTCCCCAGCTGAAGCGCTGGTCACCGGACAGAGGGTCCAAGACCTCTGCCCCACACCTGTGTCAGTTTTGGAGGCTCAGGGTGAGAAGGTGGCAATCACTTCCCAGCAGCAGATACAGGGGGAGAAGGGAGAGGAGGTGTTTGTTGTCCCTCCTCAACAGTCGGCCAGGGGGGAGAAAGCGGTCTTTCCTCCCCAGCAAAGATCAGTGCACCTGGGAGACAATACCACAGACATGTCATCCCAGCAGCCAGATGAGGGAATGGAAAAGGAAGCAGCCGGCTCCCCTTCCCAATGGCAGCTACACAATTTGGGAGTGGAGGAAGCCAGCCTCCTGCCCCAACGGTTAACCAGAGCGGAGGATGTGGAGTCCCCAGCAGAAGTGCTGGCAACAGGGCATAGTGCTACCCACCTCTGTCCAGCACCAGCAACAGCTGCGGAGCTCCAGGGAGCTGGGGCAGTCGGCCTCTCTCCCCAACAGTTAGCTGGAGGAGATGATGTAGGGAAGCTCCTACACCCACCTGAACTGCTGGCAACGGAACAGAGCGCTGCTGGCCTCTGCCCGCAACTAAAACAGGACAGATTCCCTGTAAAGGTGGATGGGAATGCAGTCTCCACCAGTATAACCCAGGGATGCTGGGCGGTCGGCCCAGATCCCCAACAGCAGGGTGGAGTGAGCCCAGTCACCCTGTCTTCTCTCCAGCGGCTGAAAAGACTCCAGGGAGAAGGGCCAGTCCAGGCCTCTCCCCAGCGGCAGATATGTTCTTTGAGAGAGGCAGAGGTTGGCTGGGTGAGTGCTCTGTTTGAAACAATTTGTTTGGGGTACTGTGTGGGTACAGGCATTAGAGGACTGGAACCACTGACTAACTTCGGGGTCAACCCGTCTGGGGTCTCCTCCTGTGTTAGTCTCCTGCCGAAAGGGGAGAAATGTGACGGACCTAGCCGGGACACGGGCTGTTGGAGGGGACTGAGTGCGAGCCTGCTGCCTTGCGACTATGGGCCCTGGCATTTGGGGGAACAGTGCTCTTTGAGCTGCAAGCCTGGGACCCCTGAGCTGGTGATACTTGGATTCAGGTCCATGCTGGCCCCCCAATACACATAGAATCTGTATGTGTATTTGGCATATTAGCAAGAGACGCTAATGACATGAACTCCAGCCACCTGTGTTATGTAATTGAGTATAGTCTGGCTTGTAGAAGTGTTTCACCTATTGTGTGTGCTAATTAACCC
The DNA here is from genome assembly GCA_028564925.1 of Lithobates sylvaticus. Lineage (NCBI taxonomy): Eukaryota > Metazoa > Chordata > Amphibia > Anura > Ranidae > Lithobates > Lithobates sylvaticus. Next base: position 474,797,035 of record CM053029.1, read on the forward strand.
TGCAATTGAATGATGGAGCCCAGTGTTGATTAAGATAATTAGCTCATGCTAATTAGGTTAGGCTTGAGTCATCTGTCAACTGTATATAAGTGTGACATGTCAAATAAAGATTCATTCCTGATGTAGCCTACACTGGTGTTGTCTGGTGACTTTGTGAGCTAAGGGGTCTTGGATTGTATGGTACCGGACGGAGGAAGCATTTACGGCGGACATCTTGAGTACGGGGTCTGTCACAAAGTTTATTAGGTTTCCTAGAAAAATAAATATATATACCAGCAACTATAAGTTGTTATTCATAGCACGAAAGCTAATTGCTCAAAAATTGATTTCTTTGAATGTTCCAACATATGAGGAATGGCGTTTACAGGTTAATGACACTATATTAAAAGAATGGCAGGTTTGCCAGAATAGGGGGATGTTAAAAAAAAAATGTAATTAAACATGGGATCTGTGTCTGGGAATGCCTGCCATTCTAACCCTTATTCTGAACCCCAGGGGTGGACAGATCCTTTTCAAACTATAGAAAAAGTGAGGAATAGAGTTGAGCGGACACCTGGATGTTCGGGTTCGGCGGGTTCGGCCGAACTTCGGAAAAAAGTCCGGGTTCGGACAGAACTTGACCCCGAACTCCGAACCCCATTGAAGTCAATGGGGACCCGGACTTTTGAACACTAAAATGGCTGTAAAAAGGTCATGGAAAGGGCTAGAGGGCTGCAAATGGCAACAAAATGTTGTTAAGAGCATGGCAAGTGATCTGCAAACAAATGTGGATAGGGAAATAACTTAAAATAACATAAAAAATAAAAAAAAATGCTGGAGGCCCCCTTCTCAGCAGAAGAGGTACAGGAAGTCATTAAGAACCTCAGAAACTCTACGGCACGATGCCGCACATATGGTGGGAATACCCCAGAATACGCACTTTCTGGAAAAAATTATTCAATTTAATGGATAAGATAGTGGGAAAATAAAATACTTGGAAATTAAAAAAAATGAAAAAATTATAATCTTGACCTAGGAGGACGAAATTCAAATGGAGTAGGAGGTTGAGGTGGCGGTGGATGTGGCGGTGTAGGTGGAAGCGGCGGTGGAGGAGGACGAGGTAGCCAACACTGGTTCAAAAATACAACAACGGCTGGGTAAGGCTAGTGGTGAATGATGTGTCGAATTCTGTCCCCCGTCGCATAGTGTCCGCCATGTACTGCGCTTGCTCAGTACGTAGGACAAGGGGATTTTGAAACTCTCCAAAGACGATGCGCGGTGACTCCAGGTTCAAGCCACATCATCCGAGGTTGAAGCCTAGCCAAGCGAGCCCGTGAGGGGCCCTGTTACTATGTGCTACCGTATGTCCACTTGGATGGTCGGGCTTGAACCTGCACTCACTGCGCAGGCGACGTTCATCTTTGGAGATTTTGTGAATCTCCTTTTCCTCCGTACTGTGCAAGCACTGCACCTGCGCAGTAAGTGGCCGGACACTATCCGATAGCAAGACAGTTTTCGTCAGAACACCGGTATATGTGTCTATTCTGCACAAGGTACGGCCAAGTCCTGTGGGATCCATGCCTGGTTCATTTTAATGAACGTGAGCTTGTCCACATTGGCTCTGGACAGGCGGCTGCGCTTGTCTGTGATAAAGCCCCCTGCTGTGCTAAATACACGTTCAGATAATACACTGGCGGCAGGGCAGGCCAGCACCTCCAAGGCGTAAAGGGCAAGCTCAGGCCATGTGCCCAATTTGGAGACCCAGAAGTTGAAGGGGGCAGACCCGTCATGCAGTACGTGTACGCGTGTGCACACATACTGCTCCATCTTGTTGGTGAAATGCTGCCTCCTGCTAAGACGTTCCATCTCAGCTGGTGGTGCTGGTTGTTGTGGCGTGCCGACAAAGCTTTTCCACATTCCGGCTATGCTAACCCTGCCTTGCGAGGTGCTGGCGGTGCCCCGGCTGCGTTGGCGACCTCTTCCTCCTCCTCTGCCTTCGCCTTGTGCTTCCACCGTACCCCCGCTTCCAAGTGGGAATGCCACCAGCAGCGCGTCTACCAGCGTGCGCTTGTACTCGCGCATCTTACGATCACGCTCCAGTGAGGTAATTAAGGACGGCACGTTGTCCTTGTAACGGGGATCCAGCAGGGTGGCCACCCAATAATCAGCACCAGTTAAAATGTGGGCAACTCGGCGGTCGTTGTGGAGACACTGCAGCATGTAATCGCTCATGTGTGCCAGGCTGCCCAGAGGCAAGGAAAAGCTGTCCTCTGTGGGAGGTGTATCGCCTGTGTCCTCTGTATCCCCCCAGCCACGCACCAGTGATGGACATAAGCTGGTCTGGGTGCCACCCTGCTGTGAACATGGTTCCTCCTCCTCCTCCATCTCCTCCTCATCCTCCACCTCGTCATCCTCCAGAACTGTGCCCTTGCTGCCAGACAATTGTGTACCTGGCGGAAGGGAGGAACAGCGCCAGGTATAAAAAAAAAAAAAAAGGGAGGGGAAAAAAATTTAAAATAATAAAACAAATGGTAACTTCAAAACAGCTGGATGTGACACAAAAGTATTGAAACCATATGAGAACCAAAACAATGAAGCCAATAATTCATACTGGGGTTAACACCCTAGGTATAAAAGTTCGTTGAGACCTCCAGGGGGGTGGGTAGATCAAGAAAACAACATGGACTAGTCTTTATCCAAATATAAACAGCCTTAAAGGGATGCACCGTGATGAGCATTCAATACCGTGCGAGAAAAAACACAGGCCCTCCACCATGTAAATAATATGCCCTTACCAGAAGGTAGAGCAAATCAGGCTCTTAGTAATGAAGGATCCTCAAAAAGCCATTGATAGCCCTGTAGTGAAAAACGCCAGCTCTCATGGAATGGATGTACTCCTGTTGGGCGATTGGGTGTTCAGGATATCCCACTATAGACACTTCCTAGTACGAGATGGCTGATGTAGGCTCGATGAGACCATTCATTCAAGGAAGGAAAAAGGAGAGCCGCCCATAGTGAAATTGCGTAGGTAAAATTTATTAAAACAAATGTAGAAACTTACAGTTAGGTTTACTGGAGAGCACAATAAAAAATCCGCCGGCCGATCGGATGCTGGAGCCCGTCCTCCTAAGCGTGGTGACGTAATTGCGCGCCTTCCCAGACTAGTTTCGCCCTATTGGTCGTCATCAATGGGGAACCTCTATTGGTCGTCATCAATGGGGAACCTGGCGCTTGTTGGTGCAGGAACCCACCCTCGTAGCCACTTGTAAATGACTGCCCTGAAAGCCTTGGAAATTAACCCTCTTCCTCCTCCTCCTCCTCCTCCTCCTCATCCTGTGCCACATCCTCTTCCATCATCGCCTTAAGAGTTTTTTCAAAGGAGGCATAGAACTGGAATAGTAACGCTGAGAACGGCGTCATCGGCACTGGCCATGTTGGTGGAGTACTCGAAACAGCGCAACAAGGCACACAGGTCTTGCATGGAGGCCCAGTTATTGGCGGTGAAGTGGTGCTGTTCCGCAGAGCGACTCACGCGTGCCTGCTGCAGCTGAAACTCCACTATCGCCTGCTGCTGCTCGCACAGTCTGGCAAGCATGTGCAAGGTGGAGTTCCACCTTGTGGGCACGTCACATATGAGACGGTGAGCGGGAAGGCCGAAGTTACGCTGCAGCGCTGACAGGCGAGCAGCAGCAGGGTGAGAACGCAGAAAGTGCGCACAGACGGCCCGCACTTTCTGCAGCAGCTCTGGCATATCGGGGTAATTCTTCAGGAACCTCTGGACCACCAAGTTCAGCACATGCGCCAGGCAAGGGATGTGCGTCAAACCGGCAAGGCCCAGAGCTGCTACGAGATTTCGCCCATTATCGCACACCACCAGGCCGGGCTTGAGGCTCACTGCCACCAACCACTCATCGGTCTTTTGTTCCATGTCCCTCCACAACTCCTGCGCGGTGTGGGGTTTTTCCCCCAAACAGGAAAGTCTTAAAACTGCCTGCTGTCGTTTAGCCCTGGCTGTGCTGAAGTTGGTGGTGAAGGTGTTACGCTGACCGGATGAGGAGGCGGTAGAGGATGAGGAGGCGGAGTAGGAGGAGTTAGCAACAGGAGGCAAACTGAAGTGCCCTGCAATCCTCGATGGTGGAAGTACATGCGCCAAACTGCTATCCGCCTCAGGCCCAGCCGCCACTACATTTACCCAGTGTGCTGTTAGGGAGATATAACGTCCCTGACCGTGCTTACTGGTCCACGCATCCGTAGTTAGATGGACCTTGCCACAGATGGCGTTGCGCAGTGCACACCTGATTTTGTCCCCCACTTGGTTGTGCAGGGAAGGGATAGCTCGTCTGGAAAAGTAGTGGCGGCTGGGCACGACGTACTGTGGGACAGCCAATGACATCAGGCGAGCAATTTTGAAATGCTGGCATTCAGGGCCAGGGATCGCGGGTGGCTAGGGGGGTACTTCCTCTTCCGCTCCAGTGTTTGGGAAATAGAGAGCTGAAAGCTTCCATGGGACATTGTGGAGATGGTTGGTGACCCAGGTGGTAGTGTTGCTGGCAGATCCTCTGTTTGCGGGTTGGCAGGTGTCACTGTCACTACAGAGGTGGATGAAGAGGCCGAGACTGCAGCAGAAGGGGAAGCAGGAGGAGCCAGAGACCTTTCTTGGTTTTTGCGGTGTCTACTCCACTGCATCTCGTGCTTTGCACTTAGATGCCTGGTCATGCAGGTTGTGCTCAGGTTGAGAACGTTTATGCCTCGCTTCAAGCTCTGATTGCACAGCGTGCAAACCACTCGTGTCTTGTCATCAGGACATTGTCTGAAGAACTGCCACGCTAGGGAACTCCTTGCACCTGTGCTCGGTCCCTTGCTGCGTTGGGCAGTAGCAGACGTACTGTCTAGGGGACGGACGCTCTGCTTTTGCACCCTGCTCCCTCTTCTGCTGTGCTGGTGGCTCTGTGCGACCACCACCTCTTCCTCTGAACTACACTGGTCACCTGCATGACGTTGATTCCATGTGGGGTCAAGGACCTCATCGTCCTCCACATCATCTTCCACCCAAAATTCACCCCTGCCCTCCTTGTCGGTCTGCACAATGGCGAAAGCAGCAGCAGTTGGCACCTGTGTTTCGTCATCATCCGAGACGTGCTGCGATGGTCCTCCCATGTACTCATCATGAAACATAAGTGGTTGGGCATCGGTGCACACAATCTCTTCCACTTCTGGGGCAGGGCTAGGTGGATGGCCCTGGGAAACCCTGCTAACAGAATCATCAAAAAGCAGAAGAGACTGCTGCATGATTTGGGGCTCAGACTGATTGGCTGATTTGCAAGGGGGTGAGGTGAAAGACTGATGGACATCGGCTGCAGGTGCCAACTCTGAACTTTCATCAGGAGACTGGGTGGGAGACAATGTGAAGGAACGCACTGTCAGCAGCAACCCAATCTACTATCGCCTGTACTTGTCCTGGCCTCGACATTCGTACAGCCTCATTAGGCGCGCCAAAATACTGCTGCAAGCTCTGTCGCCTACTCGCACCTGAGGAAGGTGTTTCACTAGTGCGTGTAGCTGGCACAGATCGACCACGTCCTCTCCCTGCAACAGGAGCGCCACCAGCAGCTCCACGACCCGGGCCACGTCCCCTTTTTGATGATCTCCTCATATTTTCAAAATTTATGATCTCGCCCTAAATGGGTGTTTTTGTATGTAGCAGAATACATGTACAGTGTCTAAAGCGTTTATGAAAACGCAGAAAATGCTATTGGGAAAAAAAAAAAACACTGCAAAATTTTATTTTTTTGCAATGTTTTTCCAATATCAGAATAAACGGATAGTGTCTAAAGCGTTTATGAAAACGCAGAAAATGCTATTGGGAAGAAAAAAAACACTGCAAAATAAAAAATTTTTGCAATGTTTTTGCAATATCAGAATACACGGACAGTATGTAGAGCGTTTATGAAAACGCAGAAAATGCTATTGGGAAGAAAAAAAACACAGCAAAATTAAAATTTTTTGCAATGTTTTTGCAATATCAGAATACACGGACAGTATGTAAAGCGTTTATGAAAACGCAGAAAATGCTATTGGGAAGAAAAAAAACACTGCAAAATTAATTTTTTTTGCAATGTTTTTGCAATATCAGAATACACGGACAGTATGTAAAGCGTTTATTAAAACGCAGAAAATGCTATTGGGAAGAAAAAAAACACCGCAAAATTAATTTTTTTTTTTTGCAATGTTTTTGCAATATCAGAATACACGGACAGTATGTAGAGAGTTTATGAAAACGCAGAAAATGCTATTGGGAAGAAAAAAACACTGCAAAATTATTTTTTTTTGCAATGTTTTTGCAATATCAGAATACACGGACAGTATGTAAAGCGTTTATGAAAACGCAGAAAATGCTATTGGGAAGAAAAAAAACACCGCAAAATTAATTTTTTTTGCAATGTTTTTGCAATATCAGAATACACGAACAGTATGTAGAGCGTCTATGAAAACGCAGAAAATGCTATTGGGAAGAAAAAAACACTGCAAAATGAATTTTTTTTGCAATGTTTTTGCAATATCAGACTACACGGACAGTATGTAAAGCGTTTATGAAAACGCAGAAAATGTTATTGGGAAGAAAAAAAACACCGCAAAATTTATTTTTTTTGCGTGTATGTATGAACACGCAGAAAATGCTATTGGGGGGAAAAAAAAAAAGCAAAATTAAATTTTTATGCAATGTTTTTCCAATAGCAGAATACACACAGACTGTGGTGCATCTCTTAGTATATGCAGTGTTGGTCCTAATGTTGCATTGAGCTTGCAGGTAAAACGTTTATATTTTGTCTGGCACTGGCCTCATGGCACTATTAAAAGACTGTGCACTGCACCCCAGCCAGGGTACAATTGATTTAGGAATCTCTTCAATAATTATCTCTGCCTCTTTCTTTTGCTTAATAAAGAAACTCCCTCCCTACTCTAGCTATCTAGATCGCTCACTGATCTAACTAATTTTAATAAAATTCAAGGAATGTGGACTGACTTTAGCACACTAACTCCTAAAATCCTCTATCTATCTGCAGCACAGGAACCTGTCTAACAGTGTCTGTCTATAGCAGAATGACGCTGTGTGCTGTGTGTGGGCTATATATAGAGGCTGGGTCACATGCTGCACTGGCCAATCACAGCCATGCCATTAGTAGGCATGGCTGTGATGGCTTCTAAGGGCACACTAGTGAAACGATTGTCGATTGGCTGCCCTAAAGCTGTTAAAAAGGCGCCAATACAGCGCTGAACACTGGACCCTAACCCGAACTTACAGCCAATAGTTCGGGTTCGGGTCTGGGTCCCGGACACCCAAAAGTCCGGTACGGACCCTAACTTTACAGTTCGGGTTCGCTCAACCCTAGTGAGGAAGGATAAGTATGAGCACTCGCACTATTGTTGGGCAAAATGTATTATTATTATTTTTATTTTTTTATGTGTAGATACAGGCTGTGTTATGTTTTTTTAATATGGCTTATACTTGGTAATGGTCTAAGGCCCCACCTATATCAAGGCTGTATAGTGGATCTATTCCCAGGTATTATTTTTTTAGGGATGACCTTCCATATATGTGAAACATGGTATTTTTTATACATGAATAATAGTGTTGCTACAGGTAAGAGGATACCCAATAGGAGAATGATAGATGGCATAGATGTATTGGCAGCTCCCCCCCCCCCCTTTTTTTTGTTCTTCCTCCCCCTTTTATGTAGGGGGGAATTTCACCTATTTGCTGTGATCAGTTTTTTAAGCTTTTGTAACAAATTAAGTGAGTAAATGTGAAGTCCTGCTCAGGCTCACGATCTACAAATATGTGATGCCTCCTTTTTGGGAAATATGGAATGGTTGAGTGGAGTCTGCCTTTGATATACCGTGATGTTTGCAGGTGGGGTGGGGATATATATCCTTAATTTTTACTTTGGGATGGGGAGCATTTTTTGTATCATCGCAGGTATATTTGGTTGCATGCTTTGTTTTCTTTGTTTTTATGTATATGACTGCACTGCAGCTGTTCACTGTGCAGTCATTGTCGGTAACGTTATATGCAAAATTAATAAAAATAATTATCCAAAAATAAGTTAAAGAGGTAAAGGCCCAAGTAGTAAAGGCCATATGCCTGAGGCTGAGCCCCAAAGAAAAGGGCATAAGTCTAAAGCCCTCTGATGTACACAGTATCCCCCTGGCATTGAGGTTAAGGTTAGATCTAAAAGGTTAGATCTGCTAAAGCTATTTTGGTTTATAGTATGTTAAAAAAGCAGACAGCGTGCAATCAGGGCCGCTTATCCCTGTCATATTCGGGAGCAGCTGTGTCTGTGCAACCACTGCAACCTAATAGACTTGAATGGGCTGCCTTCATGAGTCTGCAGATGCTGAAAAACTGCCATTTACAGTATACGAGCCTCAAAGCTCAGGTGAAAAAGGCCTAAACATGAAAAAAGCACAAGTGCATTGAGTATAAATACTGTCCTTTATTACTTGTGGGGAATACTCTGACACTTTTCATGGGAAAGTATATCAGGTGAAAAAGGCCTAAACATGAAAAAAGTGCATTGAGTATAAATACTGTCCTTTATTACTTGTGGGGAATTATCTGACACTTTTCAGGGGAAAGTATATCATGTGAAAACAGATGAAATGTGAAAGTGCCGTATGGGCAATATCCAGGTCTTTACCAGCTTCTCTCAACATTGGTCTTATACTCAGGGCACGTCTATGACAGCTTTCCACTGCCACCTGTTAACACAAAAGCCAGCAATGGAATTCTTCCACTTCCTCTGCCAGCTCTGCATTAGATGGTCTCATCAGTCAGAAAACAAGTAACGGAAAGCATCTTCTGTTGGCTTCTGTGTTTACAAGTGAAAGCAGGACTCTCCAGGTGGCTCAGATGCATAACCCTTCCTGCACCACTTGACATCGGAGAAGGTAGGGGATTTAAACAGCTGCATCCATCCCATGGTATTGGTTCCTCTTAAAACCCTGACCTCCTAGCTGGGCCTTAGCCAATGCTAAGGACTTCTCTTTACCTGTGGTACTCTCAGGAACATACTCAGAAAATAAAGCTGGGAGTATTTCCTCCTTTTCCTAACATTGCAAAGTATAAGAGACAATTGAAAAAGAGGTTACTTCAATCCATATACTGTACAACTGACAAACTTATTATTTTAGAACGCCTGTGGAAAGGCACTTTTTTCACACAGTGGTAATGTTGATGTGCTCAAAATTAAGAAGGGGAGAATTTAAGGAAAATATTGCAACAAGAGGTATGCTGTATTTGAGAGCTACAGGCAACATACCTACCCCCTGGTATTAATAAGAGTACACTTTTTAAACTTATTTTTAGGTATTCTAATTCATATTGTATAGCAAGCAGACAGAGTAAAGGTTCTGTCTGGACCCTAATACATTTCTAATAAGTGAATGTTGTTCACAGTGGAGTATTCAGGGAAGATAATTATGGGACATGCCCTAAGCACCATTTAAAGGGGAGAGGTGCCATGGACAGACTGGGTGTCAGTCCCTTACCACTTCTTCCCCCTGCTTGACCATCCTATAGTCTCCAAAGCAGCCAGATTCCTTTCCTGGGTGTTCCCATCTTGGGGCCACCGTCGCCATCATTATGTGTATAGTTGCTAGTATTACCCAGCATCCTAGAAGCCAATCACAGGCTTGTCAATATGCACAGTTGGAAAGCTTCCTCCCTCCATCTAGATGTTTTTAAAAGAGAAGAAGTCTTTAACATGCAATACCAGTGGAGGCTTTTAATGTATAAGCAAGTTCAAAAACATATTGCAAGTAAACAAAAAAATTATTTGCAGAAAGTAAAAAAACACTAGAAGTGAGCATTTAAAATACTTGATTTCCTCTGCTTCTACCTGCATTTTTTAAGGTAGTGATAGGGTCTCTTAAGCTAGTGGTGCTACAATGTTGCAGAGATGCCTTAGACCCCATTTATATCTGGCATTTTATGTTCTCGGGCAGAATCACTGAGATTCTGCACACGATCCCAAATCGCTCTGCAATAATGACAAAACACACCACGCGTGTTCGGGTGCCATTCATTTTCAATGGCACCTAGACGCAGTATGGTTTTGCCAAAATGAATGCCATCTGAACACGCGTGGTGCGTTTCAGACAGGAATCACAACACGCCAGATGTGAACGGGCCTTAAAGGCTAATTTCCCCTTTTGTGAAAAATAAATAAATAAATGCACATGATTTTGCATATAAAAAAAATGTGCATTTATTTTTTATTTTTACCATAAAGCCTGCAAAGCATTGCACCCGCAACCAGTAGATCGTGCAATGTCAGGCTCCTGCTCACACACCTGACAGCTGTCTGCCCATACCTCTATATGGGCAGTCAGTTACTCAGTTGAAGGAAGTGTTAGTGAACTACGAGGGTGCTTATTAGAGCCTTAGTAGTTCATTGAGAACTACAAGCTGTCTGCCACAGAGGAATACGGGACTTTTAGTTCATTCACAGATCGCTGTGAATGAATGACACGGCTGTGTGGGCGGAGCAACAACAGTGTAACAACGGGTGTGGAGAGAGGATCCCCCACCAACTGTCACAGTGGGGGATCGAGGGGAAGGATATGAGGCTGCCGCATTAGTAACATATTACATGTTACACCCTGAATATGGGTGTAACATATAATATGCTGAAGGTGAACTTATGCTTTATTAAACCCTTGGTGGACATTACAGTAGAAACAAAACAAAACAATTTATTCATTTTGGATAGAGTAAGGGAGGATTATAGCTCCTGTAAGTTTTTATTTTTGCCATTTGTGTCCCATTGGGGAGATTCTTTTCCCAGTCCTGTCCAATAACAAAAACAGGAAGTGAAAGAAAATCCCTCTAAAGTGAGAGAATACTTGATTGTTACTAGAACTAGTGTCCCCATTGGAAGATAGTCCCACGATTCCTGGACTGGGGACAACCCAAAATGTGGGATTTTATTTACTTTCACTATTAATGATAAACAGGGAAAATAGAGTCAATATCCCTAAGAGTACAGACAACAATAAAAACCTGACAGGGGTTATAATCCCTTTGCAGTCTATCCAAAATTTAAAAAAAGTTTTACCTTAAGGCCTGGTTCACACTAGCATGATTTCAGATGCACAGAATCGCATGACAATGGAAATCACATTTTCAATAGTGCAATCATTCTCATCAATGCAATTCAGCATGGCACAATTTTTGGTATGGTGTGCTACTGTGTCCTCTATGCTGGGTAGGGTATGTGCTGCCTTGTGCCATATCCACTGTACTGAATACTGTACAATGTGTGGGGCTGTGTCCAAAGCGTTTTTGTTTGCTGGTATTTGTGTGTGCAGCTGTATGCCATGTTCCAGGGATATTATTTGCTGCCATGTGTTATATCCTCTGTACTTAAAGTGATTGTAAAGGCTTGTTTTAATTTTTTTTAAATAACAAACATATTATACTTACCTCCACTGTGCAGCTCGTTTTGCGCAGAGTGGCCCCAAACATCCTCTTCTGGGGTCCATCGACGGCTCTTGCGGCTCCTCCCTGCATCAGATAACCCTCTAGAAGTGCTCTCCTGGGAGGTTACCTTGCGGCGTGTGAAATTCCAGGGCTCAGGTAAGTAAAAAAACGGGGGGGGGGGGGGGGGGGGTGGGGGGCCGGTCACTGCCAGGTGTTTTTTCACCTTAATGCATTAAGGTGAAAAAACATGAGGGTTTACAACCCCATTTAAAGTGGCCCTAAAGGCTGAAGGCTTTTTTTTATCATAATGCATTCTCTGCATTAAGGTAAAAAAAAACCCTCTGAGTGCAACCCCCCCCCCCCATCCTTACCTGAGCCAATCTCCATTCAGCAATGTACACAAGAGCAGCAGCTCTCTCACTCCTCATTGGCTCAGAGACAGCAGCGGGAGCCATTGGCTTCCGCTGCTGTCAATCACAGCCGGTGAGGAGTGAGTGGGGGCGGGGCTGAGCCGCGCTGTGTGTGTCAATGGACACACAGAGCTGGCTCGGGAGTGAGCCCTTACAAGTGCACCATAGCAAGCAACTTGCTATGGTGGGCACTCGGCAGGTGGTGGGGGAACCTGAGAAGAGGAGGATCGGGTCAGCTCTGTGCAAAACCATTGCACAGAGCAGGTAAGTATGACATGTTAGTTATCAAAAAACAATAATTTTAAAGTGGTTGTAAACCCTTTACAACCACTTTTTACTAGAGGTAAGCCTATAATGCTTCAGCTGACGTGCCATTACCGGCGGCTCCCACATGCATGCGTGGGAGTGACGTCATAGTGGCTCCGGGCAATCACATCTCCGGAGCCCGCGATACCCGGAAGTAACTCCAGGAGACATGACGCCGGCCAAAGTGGTGTGCTGGGACTGCTGCGGGGGCTTTGATGTAAGTAGGTATAACATAATGAGCTAGTATGCTATACATACTAGCTCATTATGCCTTTGTCTTGCAGGTTTTTTTTCCTCCCTGTGGGTTTACAACCACTTTATTGTGCAATAACCCCCCCCGCCCCCATGTCATTGGACTCCAGTGGGGGAACATGAATTGCATGAATTGACAACAGTAATCTAAGAGATGTACGTATTTTTTAAAGGTATAAGGGTGGACAGTGATGTTCTTTGATCTGACAATGCCTTGTTATTTTCCATGTCTGTCTGACCTTACAGCTACACTATTTCTCAATTCTCAGCAGTCTCTGTGTGTGTGTGTGTATAGCTCTGATAATTGCAGAGCCTGACAATTAATACATAACCATGATGCATACAAACGAGCAGATATAATTTTACCATTTATGCTGTTATTCGTTTTACAGCACTGTTTGACTTAATGAATTGCTAAATTGGCTAATATGAATATTTAACTCATTTATAAATTGATTTGTTGAACACAATACAGTGAAATTATCTATGACCCAGGAATACCAATATGGGCATATGCTTTATATAAATAGCTGTATGACCATTTTTGTGCACATTACCCTTCTGGCAAATTTGAATTTAAATGTTATGTCTTGTTCTGCACATAACCTCATTCTATGTCCAGACAGGCTTCACTGATAACATAAATGTTTCTGAAAAGTCATCACTGCTGGCTTTCTAAAGCCCCATACACACGCGCGGATTATCCGAGGACCAGGTCCGTCGGACAATGTCCGTCATACTTTGTCTGATGTTGGTTTTGCGTACACACGGTCGGACAAAGTTGTCGGAAAATCCGATCATTCTGAACGTGGTGACGTTTGTTGCCTACGACGGGACTACGTAGAGGCTAGTAGCCAATAGCTTTGGTCTTGTAATGTGATCTGAGCATGCGTAGCACTTTGTCCGGTCGGACAACCGTACACACGATCGGATTTGGTGTGATCGGACCGTGTTGTCGGAAAATCTATCCAGCAGGAGATAGGACTTTGTCCGTCGGACAATCCGACGTACACTGTCCGATGGTGCATACACACGGTCTGATTTTTCAACAACATTGTCCGATCGGACAGAATCCATGCAAAAATCCGACCGTGTGTATGGGGCTTAAGACATCACATTCTTTGAAGGAATCCTGTAAAGACAGAAATACCAAGGCTGCCTTTGCAGACCACATTTCCATGAAAATGTTAGTTATCAGGCAGTCATCCTTATCCTCGTGGCTTTAATAGCTACAAAAAGTAGAACAGGAAATTTAAAGTAAATGCAGAGCCCCCCATAAACAAATTTTTCTTGATGAGTTACTCTGAAAGTACAGAATCTATTGGATCAAGATGATAGACAGGCAAGGAGTATTTCTCTTTCGTTCATTGAAAGACACAGCTCTGCTTTAGATCATCACCTAATGGGTATTCTCCTGGAAATCCTACGTCGAGGAGGTTGCTGACTGGGTGAAAGGCGAGATAAAATAATAGATCCTGGTAGCCGCCCCAGTTTTACGTATTGAGCGCACGCAGTTTCCTACAGCTTTCATGTTCCACTATGATGCCCCAGTTTCATTGGTCATTGAGGGGAGCTCTGAGAGCTGATTGGAGGGAAAGGACACCCACCCCCCTTCACACAGCACACAGGAACAGAGCTGAGACTGTCAATCAGTTGGAGATCCCTCCTGTCACCAATTTTCTTTTGGTGTCAGGAAAACTTGTCAGAGGGGATTCATGCTGATAGCAAAGGGACTGGGCAGGAGACAGAGACGACGCTTAGTGCTCTGCATAGAGACAGGTACACACTATATATATAGGGATATGCTTTGTTGATATTTCATGTCTGAGGTTTACAACCACTTTAATGTAATTTAAAAAGTTGTTTTCAACCAGCAGCTTTAGGTCTCATTTACATAGGTGTACCTATGCATACGCCTCTGTGAAGCAACGTTGTTGCCTGCATGGGATGCACAAACTCCTGACGCAGATATACCGGGGCTCAGAATGGGAGATTGCCACAGTTCAGGTTAGCAGGACTGGGGGGGTCCTGTGTAAGTTCACCTTACAGATTTTTCTGTAAGGCTGGGTTCAAACCATTGCGAATTGGATGAGGGATCCCTGGATCCAATTCGCAGGAGATTTTGACCGGCTCTCTATGGAGCCAGTTCACATATCTCCGCAGTGGGTCTGGTGTGTTTTGCAAAATTCAGGCTGAAATCGTACCTGAACTGGTGAACCAGGATGCACCGGCCCCTTGCTGTGAGATGGATGCGGTCATGGTGTGAACCCAGCCTAAGGCCCCTTTCACACTTATACGACTTGTCCCACGATTTGGGGCTGCGAAGTAGCATGACAAGTCGTTCCCCATGATTTCCAATGACAGCCATTCATATTAGTACGACTTCAAGTCGTTCCGACTTCAAAGTAGTCCCTGCACTACTTTGGTCCGATTTTGATGCCACTTACACAGGCATTCCTTGAAATCGTGCGACTTTGAAGTCGCACAAGCATGAAAGGGGCCTTAAGGTGAACTCACCCTTTAAATAGCCAGCAGAGCTAGCTGACGAGCAGGAAATGAAGACCAGGTGATTCACTGTGGAAAGAAGAGTACTGGCAATTAACCGACAGCTGAGCACAGAGCTAAGAGAAGGAAGGGCTGAGCCCAGCCCTGACAACTACCCACTGCCATACACTCCGCACTCTTCTCCTGCACATACTACCCACTGTAATACACTCCGCACTCTTCTCCTGCACATACTACCCACCGTCCTAAACTCCACACTCCCCTTCTGCACATACTACCCACAGTACTAAACTCCACACTCTTCTCCTGCACATACTACCCACTGCTATACACTCCACATTCCTCTCCTGCACACACTACCCACCGCCATACACTGTGCACTCCTCTCCTGCACATACTACCCACCGCCCAGACATAATCTCCGCACTCCTCTCCTGCACATGGGCTAGCATTAAGGAGTCATTAACGTACAAAATACAAACACCAAATAATTCTTTGAAACCATACTTTATTGTTGGAATTTTTTTTCTGGCCCTGGTGTTGGTCAAGGGGTAACCTTAAACTTAAATAATATTTTAGCCATCTCGGCTATAAACAAAATTAAATTATTGTTTTAGTCCACAGTGTCCATCCAGACGAAGCTGGAAGACTAATCCCCCACTAACCAACACCATGACTTGTAAAAGAATATTAGAAAGAAAGGAAAAAAGGGGGAGGGTGGGCGGGGGTCCCGGTCTTGCTTCAGAGAGACAGGTAAGGCCGGACGATCCGCTCTTAAAGGGCCCCGTTTCGCGGGCTTTAGCGCTCCCGCCGCCATCCACCAATCAGGCGCTGTTGCTAGCCTGCTGCACTCACCAATAGCAACCTGCAGATAGATAACATTCCCCTCATACTCCCCCATGTTCGCCCTGCATATTGCAAGGCTTGCCATGGGCTAGCATTAAGGAGTCATTAACGTACAAAATACAAACACCAAATAATTCTTTGAAACCATACTTTATTGTTGGAATTTTTTTTCTGGCCCTGGTGTTGGTCAAGGGGTAACCTTAAACTTAAATAATATTTTAGCCATCTCGGCTATAAACAAAATTAAATTATTGTTTTAGTCCACAGTGTCCATCCAGACGAAGCTGGACGACTAATCCCCACCAACCTAAGTCAGGAGCGACGTTCCTGACTGAGGTCCCCCCAACACCAAGGCACTTACAATTAAAGCCTGCAGGCCCATGTTAAAAATATCCAGGCCAATTGCAGACAAATGGACCTGGTCCTGCCTGAACAGACCTAGGAAAAAACCTTCCAGCTCAAAATGGCGGAATGATACACCGCCCAGTGAAACTAACATATTATGTATGGTTCTATTCAGCCGCCTCCTGATCCTATCCATGTAGCCTAAGTTACCGCAAGGGGCCCAAAGGAGCCGCGGGATCATTTCCGAAAAGGCCAGGGTAGTACTCGGGAACAGTAGCCTAAAGTCGCACAGATCCTTCTTGATCTCGCACAGAAGATCCCAAGTCCTAACTTTGCCAATATCGTTTGCCCCTAAGTGAATAACCAGGATTCTTGGAGGCGGCCAAATAGATGCTAAGTAAAGTAGGTGACCTCTAAGATTACGCCATCTTAGACCCCTAACGCCTGACCAAAAAACTGTGTATAAAGAATCGTCCAGACCCAAATTATTTGAGTAGATCCTAGAAGAAGCTTGCTTACCAGCCCAGTAAATGTAGGAGTGGCCTACGATCCAAATTGCCTCAGTAGCTGGATCTGAAACAAAATCATAACGTTAACAGTTCTGGGCGAACATAAATTTTATATCTATCACTAGCCCACCTACCGACCCTCATTTGACTCTCTGTAGGGAAACCTAATAGATTGGCCGCTGTGGCGGCCCCCACCCTAAATGAATGAGATGAAAATCTAAAACCTGCAAGATTGAGACGCCTAAGGCAAGAAGCAAGGACAGCTGAAAACTGAAATCTGGTTAGCGGGGACTTGTCCTGGTGGATAAAAAAGGAACCCTCGTATGAGGGGCGCACAGCCAAAAAATTTGATACCAATACCACTGGGCATACTCTCGGATCCGGGGAACTCGCCAGAGGCACCCACTGACATTTACCTAATCCAAAAGTTTTTGATCTGCAAATAAATAAATGAAGACTATCAGGCCCCAGGACTATATGCCGGACAAAGAAGAGGAAGACCTATTACTAGCCGTAAATTCCCCGATCCTTAACGCACCGAAGAAAGTGACCGAGAATGCTGCCCTAAAAAGAAACACTTCAAACATAGATGCACAAACAACCTCCAGAACTGATAACAGTTTGAGTAATAACTCCACTGAAATAGGCCGACGACCATCCCTGGAAGGAGCTGACTTCCGAAAGCCCTTAAGAATTTGCCTGACTTGAAAAAATGAAGTAAGCGATTGGAGGTTGGAAAATTTGAGACAAAAGGAAACTCCAGCCACTATCTTGCTAACTGAACCCGGACTCAGACCCGCATTTATTAGAGAGGATATGAAAGCCAGCACGACATAACCATTCACCTCCAGAACCCCTGTACCGTGCTGGGAGCAGAAAGAACACCATCTGGACCATGCCAAACCATATTCTTGCCATGTCTTCGGCGCTAGTGAGTTCCGGAGGTGAGTAGTCATCAGTCCCAAATCAAGCCCCAGAGGAAATCTGGGCAGGGGGTGCCCGTCTTATCCGCCGCAGGCGCCAAATCCCGAAAACGCTGGAACTGTGAACGAGATAAAGCGTCAGCTATATCATTCTTTAAACTAGGTAAGTACTTAGCCTTCAACCAAATGTTAAAACGAAAACAATGTAATACCACAAACCGCAGCAGCTTAACCACCATTTCGGATTTAGATGACAGCGTATTTATGGCAAATAGAACGCCTTTGTTATCTGTATGTAATAGCACCCTCCGATTTCTAAAAAATTCCTTCCATATTATCAATGAAACTACGACAGGAAAAAACTCCAAGAGGACTATATTCCGTATAACCTCCCCTTGTAGCCAGCTGGGGTGCCATTTAGAAGCACACCAATGGCCGTTCAGAAAGGCCCCAAAACCCGATGAACCAGCTGCGTCTGTGAAGAAATTTAATTGAAAGTCATCCGTAAGAGATTGTTGCCACACTGTTGAGCCATTAAAATTAGAAAGGAAAGAATCCCAAACCCTCAAGTCCTCTTTTACATTTGCTGACAGGTGAATATGTGAATATGGGGACTGAAAACCACTTGTGGCCAAGGCAAAGCGCCTTGAAAAAATCCTGGCAATTGGGATTACCCTGGCTGCAAATGCAAAAAGCCCCAATAGGGATTGTGCTTCCTTTAACAATACTTTCCTTTTGGATAAAAACACTGATATCAACAATCTCAAACGGCACAACTTTCCTTCCGGTAGTCTAAACTCCATTCGTACTGAGTCGATTGTGATGCCCAAAAATTCAATTGTAGAGGCCGGAAGAACCGTTTTTTCATGGGCGATAGGAATCCCGAAAAAGGCACATGTCCTCAGAAAAATGTCCAGCGACTTAGAACACAACTGTGAGTCCACCGGACCAATGAACAAAAAATCATCTAGGTAGTGTAACAAGCCCCCTTCAGGGAGGCACTGTGCCACAACCCAGTGTAAGAAGGTAGAAAAGGCTTCAAAATAAAAACACGACAAGGAAAAGCCCATTGGTAGGCATTTGTCAAAATAAAAATGATCCTTAAAATTAAAACCAAGGGAATTAAACCCCTGCGGATGCACGGGCAGCAGCCGGAAGGCAGACTTGATATCTGCCTTAGCCAACAAAGCTCCCTGCCCAAATTGGCGTAACAGCATCAGCGCTTCATCAAATGATGCATAAGACACCGGGGCCAGGACCCCAGAGACCTCATCATTCAGTGAACTTCCTGCTGGATACGACAAGTGATGTATGAGTCGAAAACTCCCCTTCTCCTTTTTGGGAACAATTCCCAAGGGGGAGAGGCGGAAATTCTCAAAAGGTGGAAGCTTAAAAGGCCCTGCTACCCTACCTTCAGTGATCTCTTTATTAATCTTTTCCTGCACAATGTCAGGGTGCAGCCTAGCTGAGCGTAGATTTTCAACCCGGACACACCCAGAACCTGAATATAAAGGGACCAAAAAACCATTAGCAAACCCTTCAAACAGCAGCCGAGCCATCGTGCGGTCTGGGTATTGCTCTAGCCAAGGCTGCATGTTTGATAATCTCACCGGCGTCCTGGCCCTTCCCTCCTGTTTCCCTGGGTACTGCTGTAGAGGAAGATGCAGCCGATTCCCGAAAACACCTGTTTGCTGGATGGGCACCACTGCAGAAAGAGCATTCATGCCTATATCTGCAATTAGCCTAGAATTTACAATACCCTTCATTGAAGGCGAAACAGCATCCCTTGCGAAAACTATTCTGTGGGGAGACTACCCGGGGAGCAAACTGTGGCTTCTGTGGCAGCATGAGGTTCAGCCACAGACCCACATCCTTGCAACCCCATTGCAGCATTGGGTGAACGGCCAATTTTTGCCTAAAGTTCTCATCATATGTGAACCATGCTATACCCCCAAAATGGCGAAAAGCCTCCGCTATTATATCCACATGTTGAAAAAGTCCTGAACATTTCCCAGGAAAACGCTCCCCAAGCACGGCCGCATAAATGCAAAAGGCCTGCAACCAATTCTGAAAAGTTTTTGGTACTGACTTCTTACGATCCTCCTCCGCTCTGTCATCAGAGCGTTTATCAATTCTAGCCATAAATTCTTTGGAGGCTGGTAATAAAGACATTAGATCAATAAATTCACCTTTCCAAATCTTATCCTTAACAGTATCTGGCAAGTGAAAACCCAGCGGGGAAATGTCGCATGCATAGGCAGCCTAAATGACGATTCTGCTGCCCGCGGAGAAGTAGCTGCTTGATTCATGTGCCTGCCCGTCTGCGGCAGCACCCCACCCGCTGATAACTCTGAAGCATTGGTGCGTACACCTGATAAATTGTGCCATACTGGGCTTACTACATCCACTCGCACGCCATCATTAGGCCGCTGCATAGCACCACTAAAGTGTGCCCCTCCAAAAACAGTGTCATTCCTATTACTCTGAAAAGCACCATGATACTGTGCGCCATTAGTTTCTTTAATACCACCATAAGCAGAGTTCTGCAAACATGCACCAGACTGCTGTGCCCCTTTAATGTCATTTTAGCGATAGGGAAAGCACCAAACATATGTGCACCTGTATCATTAACCACACCAGTACCATCTGTGTGTAAACCATGACAATTATATAAATCCTCCTCAGATTTTTTAACCTCCGTACCACCTGCGTGTACCCCTTTAATATCATTCACAAGGCTAGATAAGGAAGTCATTAACAAACACATATCATTAACAGGGATGTTGTAAAATGTCTCACCACTAGGCGAACTCCCCTCCCTCAGGCTGGAAGCTGCTGGCTGACCGCATTCCTCCTCAGCAGAGGCAGCGTCTTTGAGAGGCATGCTGCTGGCTCTCCCCTTCTTCCGAGGGACAGGAGAAGCAGAGGACTTGGCTTTTTTTCTTCTTCCTTGAAGGCTGTTGGCGCGGACTGCGCATGACGGCTGTGGGCACCACCATCTTTTCCTCAGTGACATCCTCGGCCATGCTGAGGGGCGGACCATGCGGAGCCATGCTGGGGGCGTCCTCTAGGCATTTCTGTAGCCACTCCTCTCCACCGGCTCCCTCCGCTTTCTCTATTAGGCGGCAACGCTTCTCAGTCTCTGGATGCCTCCATCTTCTTCCGTCAGCTCTGCAGGGGTCGGGGGTCCCGGTCTTGCTTCAGAGAGACAGGTAAGGCCGGACGATCCTATCAGGGACCTGGTCCGCCGCGCGCCCCAGTGCGCAGGCGCATAGGTCCGGCGCTGCGGCGCACAGTAGGAGTCAGAGGGACGCTGTGGCGGCGCACGCACGTTCGCGGCCCAGCTGAACGGCGCGCGCGCATGCGCACTAGCGCACGCCCCATGTGACCTCCAGCCGGCCTATAAAAGAGAGGCCTCTGCACCCAAACAGACGCTGGTTCGTCTCTCAGCTGTTCCCTTGTACCTGTACCCGTGCTTGCTGTATCTACCTGCCTACCCGTTGCCGACCCGGATTCCATTGGACCTCTCTGCCTTCTCCTGACTTGACCCTTGGCTTGTGTTCCCGGATTACCGTCTCTCCCGTCTCCAGTGTTTGACCCTCGGCCTGTTTATTGGACTTCTGCTTCTGTCTTCTCAGTGTTTGACCCTCAGCCTGCCTTGACCCTTCTGCTTACGCCTGACCATTCTACCTGGACTTGCCCATCTGTATTTGATCCTCTGAACCTGTACCTAACTTACCTTGTGTTTGATCCTCAGCCTGCTGCCTGTCTACCCATCAGTGTTGGAACCTCAGCCAGTCTTCCAGCTTCTGCTCCACGATACCTGGATCCACGCCTAGCCACTACTCTACAGGTGGCTTGTGCCTCTTGGTGTCAACTGTCCCCTGTACCACCTTCAGGGGCAGTGGGCGCTGAGTCGCAAGGGCAACCGCTCTCGGCATCTTGGCCTCGGTGAGTACTTTAGTTCCTGATAGTACGAACCAGCCATGACAGAGGCCAACAGAGCGGGATCTCCTCTGGAGATGCTATGCCAACAGGTATCCGCCCTCATGGAAGCTGTACAAAAACTACAAGAGGGCTATGTACAAGTGGACAGTCGCCTCCAGCAATTGGCAGCAGCTTCCCTTCCGGCAAGCCCAGCTCCTGGACCAGCCAGTGGAGGTTCTGCACCACCAGCCCAAGGCCCACCTGCCATGATGATGGCTGTACCCGAACCTAAGGTACCAGTACCTGAGCGATTTTCAGGCGATCGCAGGAAGTTCAGGTCTTTTAAGAACGCCTGCACCTTATATCTTGCCTTACAGCCCCGCACCTTCTCCTCAGAAATCGTAAAAGTGGGATTTATCATGTCACTGCTATCCGAGGAACCCCAGACCTGGGCCCACGGCCTTATGGAGCAGAGGAACCCCCTGTTAAACACGGTAGACTCCTTCTTCGAAGCAATGGGCCAACTTTATGATGACCCCCAGTGTTCTGCCACAGCCGAAGCCACACTACATACCCTCTCCCAGGGTAAAAGGCTAGTAGAGGACTACACGGCAGAGTTCCGCAAGTGGTCAGCTGACACTACCTGGAATGAGGCTGCCCTCCGCTATCAATATCGGCTGGGGCTGAACGAAACCCTGAAGGATGAGTTAGCTCGTGTGGAGACCCCCACAACCCTAGAGGAGTTAATACAACTAGCCACTAAACTGGACCGACGCATGCGGGAACGGCGTTCCGAGCGCCTGCAAAATCCCCGACCAGTGTGGATTCCTCCTAGGCCTCCGCCTGCATACCCTGCCTCCTCCTTCCCTTCAGGTACGTCGGCTCCAGAGGGGGAGCCCATGCAACTTGGCCTAGTGCGCCCCCGGCTTTCCCAGGAAGAAAGACAACGCAGACGCAGATCCAATTTGTGCCTTTACTGCGGGGGTTCCGGACACTACCTACTGAATTGTCCCATCCGGCCCAGTAAGTTGCCACCTCAATCCACTATCAACTGTCAGTCCATTAACATTGTCCAGGCTTATGTGACTCTTTCTGTCTCCCTACAGCTGGCGGGAAAGAAGATTCGGCTTCCGGCCGTAATTGATTCGGGCGCCTGCAGTTGTTTTCTGGACATTTCCATCGCCAACGAATGGCATATTCCTTGCTTAAATAAAGAAAGACCTTTACTGGTTCACTTAGCTGATGGGTCCCTTCCACACTCAGGACCAGTAGTCCAGGAGACCCCACCTATCCTTACCACCACAGACTCTGGCCACCAGGAACTGTTACGATTTGACCTGATCTCCTCCCCGATGTTTCCCATCATACTTGGACTCCCCTGGTTACAGGCCCATGATCCCCAAATCCATTGGGACCGGAAGGAGGTCTCCTTCTCTTCTCCCTACTGTCACCAACATTGCATCTCCCCGGCTCCGAGCGGCCACCTGGCAGTCATCTCGGCACCAGAGAACCTTCAGCACATTCCGCCAGTCTACCAGGATTTCAAGGATGTGTTCGATAAAAAGAAGGCCGACCATCTACCACCTCACCGGGCTTATGACTGCCCCATCGAGTTATTGACTGGCTCCGTGATTCCTTTCGGGCGCATATTCCCGTTATCTGAGACCGAATTAAAGGCGTTGAAAACCTACATCGACGAAAACCTTGAAAAGGGCTTCATTCGGCCCTCTACCTCGCCGGCCGGGGCTGGCATTTTTTTTGTAGGGAAGAAGGATGGGTCACTCAGACCCTGCATCGACTATAGGGAGCTTAATAAAATCACTGTAAAAAACCGGTACCCATTACCTTTAATTCCTGAGCTTCTCCAACGTTTTCGATCAGCTAAGATTTTCTCCAAGCTTGACTTAAGAGGCGCCTATAATCTTGTCAGGATCCGCGCAGGTGACGAGTGGAAGACAGCCTTCAGGTCCAGGTTTGGCCATTATGAATATTTAGTGATGCCTTTTGGCCTGTGCAATGCTCCAGCTACCTTCCAACATCTGGTGAATGACATCTTTAGGGAGCACCTGGACGACTTTTTGGTTGTATACCTGGATGATATCCTCATTTTTTCTGCCACCTTGGATCTGCATCGGGAACACGTTAGGAGAGTACTTTCCATCCTTAGAACCCATCAACTATACCTTAAAGCCGAGAAATGTGAATTTGAGAAAGCTACGGTACAGTTCCTGGGATTTATCATCTCTACCAAAGGCACTGCAATGGATCCCCAAAAGGTCAAGGCAGTAATAGAGTGGTCAGCCCCCAAGGACAAAAAAGCCGTCCAACGTTTCATCGGGTTCGCTAATTTTTATCGGAGGTTCATCGTCGGGTTCTCTACTATTGTTGCACCCATCACCCGCCTAACCCAACAACATGGCCGTTTCCAGTGGTCTCAGGAAGCCCAGGATGCCTTCTCCAAATTAAAGAGCCTCTTCACCTCTGCTCCTATTCTTCGACATCCGGACCCGCTACTTCCCTTTGTACTAGAGGTAGACGCCTCGGAATCAGCCACAGGTGCCATTCTGTCACAACGTCACGGGCCAAAAGCCCTTCTTCATCCAGTGGCCTTTGCCTCCCGGAAATTGAGCCCGTCCGAAAGAAATTATGACGTTGGTGACCGTGAGTTATTAGCCATTAAAGCCGCATTAGAAGAATGGAGGTACCTTCTCGAGGGGGCAACCCACCCAATTACTATTTTTACTGATCATAAAAACCTCGAATATTTACGTACCGCCAAACGGTTGAGGCCTCGTCAAGCCCGCTGGGCACTTTTTTTTTCAAGATTCACTTTCCACATCTCTTACCGGCCGGGGTCCAAAAATGGCAAGGCAGATGCTCTCTCCCGAATCTACCCGGAATCTTCTCAAGTGTCGGAACCAAGCACCATTTTGGCCCCTCAAAATTTTCTGCTCCTTACGCCAGCGGATCTATCTTCTTCTCTCCTCGCTGCTTCAGCCCATTGCCAGGATCCCATTGTGTCTACCCTGGAGAGACGTGAAGACCTATTCTGGTCTCAAGATAAGATCTTTGTACCCATAGAAGTAAGACCTTTAGTCTTGAAGACGCTCCACGACCATAAACTGGCAGGTCACTTCGGGAACCGAAAGACGGCTGAACTCATCTCACGCACCTTCTGGTGGCCAGGCTGGAGGCGGGACTGCCGCACTTACATCTCTTCCTGTGTCCCGTGCCAACGAAATAAGGGTCCTAAAACCAAGCCCTGGGGATTATTGAAGCCATTACCCATTCCGGAACGTCCATGGGCGGACATTTCAATGGACTTTATTGTGGAACTACCCCCCCTCAGAAGGCTTTTCCACCATACTGGTAGTAGTTGATCGACTATCTAAAATGGGCCATTTCCTGCCCATGGTGGGTACTCCCTCTGCTCTTGAAACTGCCAACATTTTTATTAAAGAGGTCGTCAGGCTCCATGGGGTCCCCAGGAGCATTGTCTCTGACAGAGGCTCTCAATTCACCTCAAAGTTCTGGAAGGAACTCTGCAAAACCCTAGGAATTAAGGCCTGTCTTTCCTCGGCTTACCACCCACAGAGCAATGGTCAAACGGAGCGTACCAACCAAACGCTCGAGCAATATTTACGTTGTTTCTGCTCCTCTGCACAAGATGACTGGTCCTCCCTGCTGGCATACGCGGAATTCGCTTACAACAATTCCTCCCACTCAGCCACCAACCAAACTCCCTTCTGGGCAAACTCGGGCTTCCACCCATCTTTCCTCCCAAACTCGTTTCCTGAATCACCAGTTCCTGCTGTACAAGAACGTCTAGAGGCCATTCAAACCAATTTTAAAAAACTCCAGGAGACCATGCAACAGGCCCAAGAAGGGTACGAGAAGTATCACAACAGGGGAAGGAGGGAGAACCCTCATTTTAAAGTCGGAGAAAAGGTGTGGTTGTCAACGGCTCATCTCAGGCTCTCTTGCCCTTCACGGAAACTGGGTCCCAAATTTATTGGGCCATTTGAGGTTAAGAAGGCAGTAAACCCCGTGGCTTTTGAGCTCTCGCTACCTAAGGCATACAAGATACATCCTGTTTTTCATGCATCGCTTCTGAGACCTTTGGTTCCAAGTCCCTTCCCAAATAGGGAGGAACTTCCTCCACCACCCGTCACAATCGATGGTATGGAAGAATTCGAGGTGGAATCACTTCTAGGGTGCAGAAAGGTGGGTCGTCAGCTACAATACTTAGTGAAATGGAAGGGGTACCCGCCGGAGGATAATTCCTGGGAGCCATCGGGAAATTTCCATGCACCAAGGCTAATTAAGATTTTCCAGCAGGAGCATCCCGAACTAATGGATAGCCTGGGCGTCCGGAGTCCGCCCCTCAGGGGGGGGCACTATCAGGGACCTGGTCCGCCGCGCGCCCCAGTGCGCAGGCGCATAGGTCCGGCGCTGCGGCGCACAGTAGGAGTCAGAGGGACGCTGTGGCGGCGCACGCACGTTCGCGGCCCAGCTGAACGGCGCGCGCGCATGCGCACTAGCGCACGCCCCATGTGACCTCCAGCCGGCCTATAAAAGAGAGGCCTCTGCACCCAAACAGACGCTGGTTCGTCTCTCAGCTGTTCCCTTGTACCTGTACCCGTGCTTGCTGTATCTACCTGCCTACCCGTTGCCGACCCGGATTCCATTGGACCTCTCTGCCTTCTCCTGACTTGACCCTTGGCTTGTGTTCCCGGATTACCGTCTCTCCCGTCTCCAGTGTTTGACCCTCGGCCTGTTTATTGGACTTCTGCTTCTGTCTTCTCAGTGTTTGACCCTCAGCCTGCCTTGACCCTTCTGCTTACGCCTGACCATTCTACCTGGACTTGCCCATCTGTATTTGATCCTCTGAACCTGTACCTAACTTACCTTGTGTTTGATCCTCAGCCTGCTGCCTGTCTACCCATCAGTGTTGGAACCTCAGCCAGTCTTCCAGCTTCTGCTCCACGATACCTGGATCCACGCCTAGCCACTACTCTACAGGTGGCTTGTGCCTCTTGGTGTCAACTGTCCCCTGTACCACCTTCAGGGGCAGTGGGCGCTGAGTCGCAAGGGCAACCGCTCTCGGCATCTTGGCCTCGGTGAGTACTTTAGTTCCTGATAGTACGAACCAGCCATGACAGAGGCCAACAGAGCGGGATCTCCTCTGGAGATGCTATGCCAACAGGTATCCGCCCTCATGGAAGCTGTACAAAAACTACAAGAGGGCTATGTACAAGTGGACAGTCGCCTCCAGCAATTGGCAGCAGCTTCCCTTCCGGCAAGCCCAGCTCCTGGACCAGCCAGTGGAGGTTCTGCACCACCAGCCCAAGGCCCACCTGCCATGATGATGGCTGTACCCGAACCTAAGGTACCAGTACCTGAGCGATTTTCAGGCGATCGCAGGAAGTTCAGGTCTTTTAAGAACGCCTGCACCTTATATCTTGCCTTACAGCCCCGCACCTTCTCCTCAGAAATCGTAAAAGTGGGATTTATCATGTCACTGCTATCCGAGGAACCCCAGACCTGGGCCCACGGCCTTATGGAGCAGAGGAACCCCCTGTTAAACACGGTAGACTCCTTCTTCGAAGCAATGGGCCAACTTTATGATGACCCCCAGTGTTCTGCCACAGCCGAAGCCACACTACATACCCTCTCCCAGGGT
Organism: Lithobates sylvaticus; assembly: GCA_028564925.1. Lineage (NCBI taxonomy): Eukaryota > Metazoa > Chordata > Amphibia > Anura > Ranidae > Lithobates > Lithobates sylvaticus. The sequence goes on from CM053029.1 coordinate 474,824,202, forward strand.
AAAAGGCTAGTAGAGGACTACACGGCAGAGTTCCGCAAGTGGTCAGCTGACACTACCTGGAATGAGGCTGCCCTCCGCTATCAATATCGGCTGGGGCTGAACGAAACCCTGAAGGATGAGTTAGCTCGTGTGGAGACCCCCACAACCCTAGAGGAGTTAATACAACTAGCCACTAAACTGGACCGACGCATGCGGGAACGGCGTTCCGAGCGCCTGCAAAATCCCCGACCAGTGTGGATTCCTCCTAGGCCTCCGCCTGCATACCCTGCCTCCTCCTTCCCTTCAGGTACGTCGGCTCCAGAGGGGGAGCCCATGCAACTTGGCCTAGTGCGCCCCCGGCTTTCCCAGGAAGAAAGACAACGCAGACGCAGATCCAATTTGTGCCTTTACTGCGGGGGTTCCGGACACTACCTACTGAATTGTCCCATCCGGCCCAGTAAGTTGCCACCTCAATCCACTATCAACTGTCAGTCCATTAACATTGTCCAGGCTTATGTGACTCTTTCTGTCTCCCTACAGCTGGCGGGAAAGAAGATTCGGCTTCCGGCCGTAATTGATTCGGGCGCCTGCAGTTGTTTTCTGGACATTTCCATCGCCAACGAATGGCATATTCCTTGCTTAAATAAAGAAAGACCTTTACTGGTTCACTTAGCTGATGGGTCCCTTCCACACTCAGGACCAGTAGTCCAGGAGACCCCACCTATCCTTACCACCACAGACTCTGGCCACCAGGAACTGTTACGATTTGACCTGATCTCCTCCCCGATGTTTCCCATCATACTTGGACTCCCCTGGTTACAGGCCCATGATCCCCAAATCCATTGGGACCGGAAGGAGGTCTCCTTCTCTTCTCCCTACTGTCACCAACATTGCATCTCCCCGGCTCCGAGCGGCCACCTGGCAGTCATCTCGGCACCAGAGAACCTTCAGCACATTCCGCCAGTCTACCAGGATTTCAAGGATGTGTTCGATAAAAAGAAGGCCGACCATCTACCACCTCACCGGGCTTATGACTGCCCCATCGAGTTATTGACTGGCTCCGTGATTCCTTTCGGGCGCATATTCCCGTTATCTGAGACCGAATTAAAGGCGTTGAAAACCTACATCGACGAAAACCTTGAAAAGGGCTTCATTCGGCCCTCTACCTCGCCGGCCGGGGCTGGCATTTTTTTTGTAGGGAAGAAGGATGGGTCACTCAGACCCTGCATCGACTATAGGGAGCTTAATAAAATCACTGTAAAAAACCGGTACCCATTACCTTTAATTCCTGAGCTTCTCCAACGTTTTCGATCAGCTAAGATTTTCTCCAAGCTTGACTTAAGAGGCGCCTATAATCTTGTCAGGATCCGCGCAGGTGACGAGTGGAAGACAGCCTTCAGGTCCAGGTTTGGCCATTATGAATATTTAGTGATGCCTTTTGGCCTGTGCAATGCTCCAGCTACCTTCCAACATCTGGTGAATGACATCTTTAGGGAGCACCTGGACGACTTTTTGGTTGTATACCTGGATGATATCCTCATTTTTTCTGCCACCTTGGATCTGCATCGGGAACACGTTAGGAGAGTACTTTCCATCCTTAGAACCCATCAACTATACCTTAAAGCCGAGAAATGTGAATTTGAGAAAGCTACGGTACAGTTCCTGGGATTTATCATCTCTACCAAAGGCACTGCAATGGATCCCCAAAAGGTCAAGGCAGTAATAGAGTGGTCAGCCCCCAAGGACAAAAAAGCCGTCCAACGTTTCATCGGGTTCGCTAATTTTTATCGGAGGTTCATCGTCGGGTTCTCTACTATTGTTGCACCCATCACCCGCCTAACCCAACAACATGGCCGTTTCCAGTGGTCTCAGGAAGCCCAGGATGCCTTCTCCAAATTAAAGAGCCTCTTCACCTCTGCTCCTATTCTTCGACATCCGGACCCGCTACTTCCCTTTGTACTAGAGGTAGACGCCTCGGAATCAGCCACAGGTGCCATTCTGTCACAACGTCACGGGCCAAAAGCCCTTCTTCATCCAGTGGCCTTTGCCTCCCGGAAATTGAGCCCGTCCGAAAGAAATTATGACGTTGGTGACCGTGAGTTATTAGCCATTAAAGCCGCATTAGAAGAATGGAGGTACCTTCTCGAGGGGGCAACCCACCCAATTACTATTTTTACTGATCATAAAAACCTCGAATATTTACGTACCGCCAAACGGTTGAGGCCTCGTCAAGCCCGCTGGGCACTTTTTTTTTTCAAGATTCACTTTCCACATCTCTTACCGGCCGGGGTCCAAAAATGGCAAGGCAGATGCTCTCTCCCGAATCTACCCGGAATCTTCTCAAGTGTCGGAACCAAGCACCATTTTGGCCCCTCAAAATTTTCTGCTCCTTACGCCAGCGGATCTATCTTCTTCTCTCCTCGCTGCTTCAGCCCATTGCCAGGATCCCATTGTGTCTACCCTGGAGAGACGTGAAGACCTATTCTGGTCTCAAGATAAGATCTTTGTACCCATAGAAGTAAGACCTTTAGTCTTGAAGACGCTCCACGACCATAAACTGGCAGGTCACTTCGGGAACCGAAAGACGGCTGAACTCATCTCACGCACCTTCTGGTGGCCAGGCTGGAGGCGGGACTGCCGCACTTACATCTCTTCCTGTGTCCCGTGCCAACGAAATAAGGGTCCTAAAACCAAGCCCTGGGGATTATTGAAGCCATTACCCATTCCGGAACGTCCATGGGCGGACATTTCAATGGACTTTATTGTGGAACTACCCCCCTCAGAAGGCTTTTCCACCATACTGGTAGTAGTTGATCGACTATCTAAAATGGGCCATTTCCTGCCCATGGTGGGTACTCCCTCTGCTCTTGAAACTGCCAACATTTTTATTAAAGAGGTCGTCAGGCTCCATGGGGTCCCCAGGAGCATTGTCTCTGACAGAGGCTCTCAATTCACCTCAAAGTTCTGGAAGGAACTCTGCAAAACCCTAGGAATTAAGGCCTGTCTTTCCTCGGCTTACCACCCACAGAGCAATGGTCAAACGGAGCGTACCAACCAAACGCTCGAGCAATATTTACGTTGTTTCTGCTCCTCTGCACAAGATGACTGGTCCTCCCTGCTGGCATACGCGGAATTCGCTTACAACAATTCCTCCCACTCAGCCACCAACCAAACTCCCTTCTGGGCAAACTCGGGCTTCCACCCATCTTTCCTCCCAAACTCGTTTCCTGAATCACCAGTTCCTGCTGTACAAGAACGTCTAGAGGCCATTCAAACCAATTTTAAAAAACTCCAGGAGACCATGCAACAGGCCCAAGAAGGGTACGAGAAGTATCACAACAGGGGAAGGAGGGAGAACCCTCATTTTAAAGTCGGAGAAAAGGTGTGGTTGTCAACGGCTCATCTCAGGCTCTCTTGCCCTTCACGGAAACTGGGTCCCAAATTTATTGGGCCATTTGAGGTTAAGAAGGCAGTAAACCCCGTGGCTTTTGAGCTCTCGCTACCTAAGGCATACAAGATACATCCTGTTTTTCATGCATCGCTTCTGAGACCTTTGGTTCCAAGTCCCTTCCCAAATAGGGAGGAACTTCCTCCACCACCCGTCACAATCGATGGTATGGAAGAATTCGAGGTGGAATCACTTCTAGGGTGCAGAAAGGTGGGTCGTCAGCTACAATACTTAGTGAAATGGAAGGGGTACCCGCCGGAGGATAATTCCTGGGAGCCATCGGGAAATTTCCATGCACCAAGGCTAATTAAGATTTTCCAGCAGGAGCATCCCGAACTAATGGATAGCCTGGGCGTCCGGAGTCCGCCCCTCAGGGGGGGGCACTATCAGGGACCTGGTCCGCCGCGCGCCCCAGTGCGCAGGCGCATAGGTCCGGCGCTGCGGCGCACAGTAGGAGTCAGAGGGACGCTGTGGCGGCGCACGCACGTTCGCGGCCCAGCTGAACGGCGCGCGCGCATGCGCACTAGCGCACGCCCCATGTGACCTCCAGCCGGCCTATAAAAGAGAGGCCTCTGCACCCAAACAGACGCTGGTTCGTCTCTCAGCTGTTCCCTTGTACCTGTACCCGTGCTTGCTGTATCTACCTGCCTACCCGTTGCCGACCCGGATTCCATTGGACCTCTCTGCCTTCTCCTGACTTGACCCTTGGCTTGTGTTCCCGGATTACCGTCTCTCCCGTCTCCAGTGTTTGACCCTCGGCCTGTTTATTGGACTTCTGCTTCTGTCTTCTCAGTGTTTGACCCTCAGCCTGCCTTGACCCTTCTGCTTACGCCTGACCATTCTACCTGGACTTGCCCATCTGTATTTGATCCTCTGAACCTGTACCTAACTTACCTTGTGTTTGATCCTCAGCCTGCTGCCTGTCTACCCATCAGTGTTGGAACCTCAGCCAGTCTTCCAGCTTCTGCTCCACGATACCTGGATCCACGCCTAGCCACTACTCTACAGGTGGCTTGTGCCTCTTGGTGTCAACTGTCCCCTGTACCACCTTCAGGGGCAGTGGGCGCTGAGTCGCAAGGGCAACCGCTCTCGGCATCTTGGCCTCGGTGAGTACTTTAGTTCCTGATAGTTCCGCTCTTAAAGGGCCCCGTTTCGCGGGCTTTAGCGCTCCCGCCGCCATCCACCAATCAGGCGCTGTTGCTAGCCTGCTGCACTCACCAATAGCAACCTGCAGATAGATAACATTCCCCTCATACTCCCCCATGTTCGCCCTGCATATTGCAAGGCTTGCCATACTACCCACCGCCCTACACTGTGCACTCCTCTCCTGCACATACTGCCCACCACCATACAAAAGGTTTGTACACCTACACCGCAGTGCAGGATTGGAGCAGCCCCTTGGACTTTTTAGGCAGAAATGGTCATAAAGATAATTATCTTTACAGACTAGTTCTGTTCTGAGTGGAACCTGTCCTGTTAAACCGCTGAATGGTCTTGGCCACCTTGCTGCAGCTCAGTTTCAGGGTCTTGGCAATCTTCTTATAGCCTAGGCCATCTTTATGTAGAGCAAAAAATAATTTTTCAGATCCTCAGAGAGTTCTTTGCCATGAGGTGCCATGTTGAACTTCCAGTGACCAGCATGAGGGAGTGAGAGCGATAACCCCAAATTTAACACACCTGCTCCCCATTCAAACCTGAGGCCTTGTAACACTAATGAGTCACATGACACCGGAGAGGGAAAATGGCTAATTGGGCCCAATTTGGACATTTTCACTTAGGGGTGTACTCACTTTTGTGTTGAGTTATTTTGAGGGGGACAGCAAATTTACACTGTTATACAAGCTGTACACTCACTACTTTACATGGTAGCAAAGTGTCATTTCTTCAGTGTTGTCAGAGGAAAAGATATAATAAAATAGTTACAAAAATGTGAGGGGTGTACTCACTTTTGTGAGATACTGTAGTTGTATATAAAATGCACTTTTTATCTTTCAAAGTTTCCCAGTGCTAAACCTTTCATCCACATTCTAAATGGCTGTATTTGTAAATTTTAAAAGTCAGTATAAAGGAATAGTAGTGGTAAAAAAAATCCCTTGTGGCTTAACCCCTTCAGATCTGCACTATAGCCGAATGATGGCTACAGCGCGGATCTGCTTTGCCGGGAGGGCGTCAATAGATGTCCTTCCCTTTGCATGCTCGCCACGCTCCCCTGAAGGGCGCGCACATCGATCACCCAAGTCAATGAGACTCGAGTGATCACAGATTGGAGTAAGGGGTCGGTCCCGACCCCTTACCACGTGATCAGCTGTCAGCCAATGACAGCTAATCGCGTGATTTGAACAGAAGATCAGTAAAAAAAAAAGCCGATCACCGGCTTCTGTTGAAGGGACATCGGTCCTGAAGAGGAAGAGGCGAAGCCGCCTCATATGTACCCACCAGTACTGCCTGCGAGTGCCACGAATCAGTGCCCACCAGTGCCAGCAATAAGTGCCACCTATCAATGCCCACGAGTGCCACCTATCAATGCCCATCAGTGGTGCCAATCAGTGCCACCTATCAGTGTCACCTACCAATGCCGATCAGTGCCCATAACTGCCAGCTATCAGTGCCACCTCATCAGTGCCGCCTATTAGTGCCCATCAGTACCGCCTTATCAGTGCCCCTCAGTGCCGCCTTAATGCAGCCTATCGGTGCCCATCAGTGAAGCCTCATCAGAGTACATCAATGAAGGAAAAAATTACCTGTTTGATTAATTCATTAACAAAATATAAAACGTTTTTTTATTTACATTTTTTTAAATCAGTCTTTTTTTATTTTTTTAACCAAAAATAAAAAACCCAGAGGTGATCAAATACCACCAAAAGAAAGCTCTATATGTGGGGGGGAAAAATGCTAAAAAATGTATTTCAGCGTTGTATGACCACGCAATTGTCGTTTAAAGAGTGACAGTGCTGAAAGCTGAAAATTGGTCTGGGCAGGAGGGGGGTTTAGGTGCCCAGTAAGCAAGTGGTTAATTAACCTTTTTTTTTTAGTTCATTCTCCTTTAAGGGGGTGTGGCAGGGGGCGTGTCCTAAACCTACATACGTTTGCTAGTAGCTGTTCCTCATTCACATGTCAAAACGTTGGGCGGTTTGTTATGTCTCCTAACTGCTCCTACATCCCCACGTGTCCCCAGACACTGACAGATCGGCTGACACACATCACACAGACATGGCCCCCTCTGGTCACCATTAGTTTCCTATAAGACAGCTTGTATAAAGCAGGTTAGATGGTCTGCCCGTCACCTCTACACAGTGTACAGCACACTGACACTCCAGCATGCTCCCGAACAAACTTTCCGCCTCTATGTAGTCGTGGTAACCACCCACCAATGACAACCCAGTATCATCCTTTCCAGGCGTGGCCTCTCTGAATCCTGCCAATCAGCGTGCTCGTAGTTGCTGAGCTGCTGCCGGCTTCTGTGTGCGGCCCGTGTACTGGGTGACCCGGCTGCTTTCCTCAGAAGAGACACTGAGAGAGCGGCAGTGTGACATGGGGGGCAGCGGGAGCACCAGGAGGGTCTCGTTCGAGGCAGACGAGAATGATAACGTCACTGTGGTGAAGGGGATCCGGGTGAGTGGAGGAGGACACGTGATTGTGGTGCACTGTGTGTGTCCGAGGCCTTGTCTCCTCTATAGGTCATGTAGTGGATGGGGCAGCACAGCCTGTGGGGTGTCACTCTGCTAACCTTGTGATGGCGGTGTGTGTACAGGAGGGAGGGGGAGCTTCTCATATAATCCATTCCAACACGTGGGTCATACCATGGAGCTCTGACCTTCTCAAGGTTATGAATTAGGCTGGCCTGCTGGTCACTAATGGACACCAATTGGTTAATAAAGCAGTGTGAGGGGAGATGTAGATGTGCAGCTAAATCTCCCTGTCCTCTGAAGCCTGATCTGCATTCAGATCGCCCTTCAGAGGCTACTGATAGGCGGTGAGGCCCCTTCTCACTGTCTGATTTAGCCCCCGTTTACACCAGTGCCACTTGTCATGGGATTTGACAGTTCCAAATCGCATGACAAGTCACACTCTATTATCGGCAATGGAATGGTTCAAATTGGTGCGACTTTTACTTTGCGATGCTGCACCGATTTGAAAACAGGTTCCTGCACTCATTTTTGCAATTTCAGGTGCGACTTGCATATACTACTGTGAATGAAGTCGCACAGATGTCAGGCAAGTTGCATGTGAAATTGCACTGACCTGCGGCTTTGAAATTGTGCTACTTAACCACTTTTCTCCTACGTATAAAAATCATAATTTTTTTGCTAGAAAATTACTCAGAACCCCCAAACATTATATATGTTTTTTTAGTATACACCCTAGGGAATAAAACGGCGGTCATTGCAACTTTTTATCTCGCACAGTATTTTTGCGCAATCATTTTTTCAAACGCCTTTTTTTTTTTTTGAAAAAAAAATGTTTCATGAATTAAAAAATAACAAAACAGTTAAGTTAGCCCAATTGTTTTGTATAATGTGAAAGATGATGTTACGCCAAGTAAATAGCTACCTAACGTCACGCTTTAAAATTACTCACGCTCATGGAATGGCGCCAAACATCAGTACTTAAAAATCTCCATAGGTGGCACATAGAATATTTTTACAGGTTACCAGTTCAGAGTTAGAGGAGGTCTAGTGCTAGTACTGTTGCACACGCTCTAACGCACGCAGCGATACCTCACACGTGTGGTTTGAATGGTGTTTACATATGTGGGCGGGACTTGCATGTGCGTTCGTTTCTGAGTGCAAGCTACCGGAGACTGGGGCGTTAAAGATTTTCCTTTTTTTTTTTATATTTTTGATCATTTTTTATTCCTATTACAAGGAATGTAAACATCCCTTGTAATAGGAATCTATTGTGACAGGTCCTCTTTCTGGAGAGATGCGGGGTTAATAAGACCCCACATCTCTCCTCCATGCTGGAAAGCATGAGATCGAGGAAAAAAAAACAAAAAACGATCTTATGGTGACAGCAGTGATCGCGGCTTTGTTTACATCTGGGAACAGGGGCGTCAACGTCACGCCCGGACCTCCGACGGTCATAGAGATGACTGGTGACTGATGGCACGGGAGAGTCCGGAGAAGCACCGGATGTCGGCGGGAGGTGGGGGGGGGGGGTCGTCCCCTCTCATTGCTTATAAGAACGATCAAGCATCGGAACTGCCGATATGATCATTCTTATCGTGCACAGAATCGCCAGCGGGAAAGAATGATATCTGAATGATGCCAGTAGCTGCAGGCATCATTCAGATATACCCCACAAAGTTAAGGATGTCATATGACTGTGCGGTATGGAAGAGGTTAAGCCCCCGTTCACATCGGGGCACTTTGACATGTCAAATTGCAGCCTATTGACGGCACCGTCCGAATCAGTGCGACATTGACTTTGTGGCGCCACATTTCCAAAAGTAGTTCCTGCACTACTTTTGGGGGCAATTTCAATAGACATCTGCACATGAACCCGCACAGATGTCGTTCAAATCGCCGCCCGAATGCACAATGAAATGCATACGTTTAGCTGAACTCGCACATTTTCAAACCCTCCTCAAATGTGAACGTCCTGATAAAGTGATTGTAAAGTTTTGTTTAACCACTAGAGATCCACCGGCGGCAGTGAGAGGGACATTAGTCCTGATCACTGCAAAATGCGCCAGCTACTCAGTGCCCACCTGTGCCCCTACAAGCGCCATCTGTCAGTGTCCACAGTGCCATCTGTCATTGTCCACAGTGCCTGAACAGTGCTGCACATCAGTGCCACCTATCAGTGCCCGTCTGTGTCGCCCATCAGTGCCACCTTATTTGTCCCCATCAGTGCCACCTTTTCTGTGCCTATGAGTGCTGCCTTTTCTGTGCCTATTAGTGCCCATCAGTGCAGCCTATCAGTGCCTACCATTGCCGCCTCATCAGCGCATATCAATGAAGCAGAAAAATTACCTGTTTGTAAAATTTTATAACAAACTATTAAACATTTTTTTTTTTTTTTCAAAATTTTCCATCTTTTTTTTTTTTTTTTAGCAAAAAATAAAATCCCCAGCTGTGATTAAATACCACCAAAAGAAAGCGCTATTTGTGGGGAAAAAGTGCGTCAGCGCCGAAAGCTGAAAATTGTTCTGGGCAGATGGGGGGTTTAAGTGTCCAGTAAGCAAGTCGTTAAACAAAAAAAAATAACAATCATGTTATACTTGCCTCCTCTGTGCAGTTTGTTTTGCACAGAGCAGCCCAGATCCTCCTCTTCTCGGGTCCCTCTTCTGTGATCCTGGCCCCTCCCTCCTGTTCAGTGTCCCCACAACAATCAGCTCGCTATGGGGTCAGCCGAGTCACTCATGTGCCTGTATGGAAGCACCCAGGATCATTCCCACCATCAGCCACATTTTCAGGTTGTTTGCTCTTTGGCAGTATCTAGGAGCGCTCCTGTACCCTGTGGATGTTTCACCTACAGTAGGTCCCTGTCAGTCTCCAGAGTCCATGAGAGTGGCTGGGCAGCGAATTATTGTCGCTCCAATACACACGAGGGGAACAATAGAGGGTCATTCCAAGACGCCCTTTGTAAGTGACTCCTTTGTTGGGCCTCGATGCGCCCTGACCTGTAGTCTCTTCTCTCTGGACCGGAATGGGTGGGCTTCTAGCCGCAGTTTGTTCCTAGCATATTTTAATCGGATGCAAGTTATTTTGAATGTTTATGCAATCTTCATGACTTATTCACATCCTGTTGTAACCTCCTACCCCTGAAGAAGAGAACAAATATCGCAGACTCGAAACGCATTGGGTATCTCTGTTGTCTTTTTTTTTTCAACAGATTAGTGGTGGTTGTCAAGTGTTGTTTAATTGCGCATCTTTGTATCTGCATCCCGCATATTCTATGCTGGATTTTTTTTGACAGCTCCAATTGCCGGTACTTCAGTTTACACTTCAGCTGCCAAAAAGGGAACCCCACAGACAGCTGAATGGGTCATCGGTTGTTATGGACGCGGCGGCCCCGATCCTTGAAGTAGAACTTTAGGCAAAACTTTTTTTTTTTCACTTTGGATAGAGGAAGAGAGGTTTATGACCCCTGTCAAAAATATTTTCGCCATCTGTGTCCCATTGTGGAGATTTCTCTTCACTTTCTGTCCCATAGCCAAACAGGAAGTGAGAGGAATTCCCTGCAAATTAAGTACATTTCTTGGGGACCCCCAGGTCACCAGAACTAGGTTCCACATTGGAAGATTTCCCCTCCATTACTTTTCTGGGGACTACTGAAAAAATTGTTTTCTTTTACTTTCAACGATAATGGTAAACAGGACAAATAGAGAGCGTGAATCTCCTTAACAGGGACATAGAGAACAATAACAACTGAAAGGGGTTCTAATACATCTCTACTCTATTCAAGACGAAAAAAAAAAAGTTTTACCTTTTAGTTATACTTTACCAACCGAATTGCTGTTTTTATCTGGTTCAGGTATTAGAGCATTTGCACGAGTGCCAATGCTTGTGCAAATGCTTAGTATTAGCACTGATATCGGTACAGGGGGTCCCCGGGTTACAAACCCGTTAGGGACTGTCCTGTTTGTAAATCGGAAATGTTCGTAAGTCGGCCGCGCATGAACGACAATTACGGACATTTTCGATGTTCCGTTGAATGCCGTTCTGTGCATGCGCAGCAAATTACGGACATTTCCGATGTTTGCCGTCATTTTCCGAGGCTCCGTCTGGCCGCGCATGCGCAGAACGGCCGGTGTCCGCGCAAAATGGCAGAGGATCCCTGCAGCGCCCGGTTCGTAAGTAGGAGATGTTCTTAGGTCGGGCGTGCGTAAGTCGGGGACCCCCTGTATCGGTGCAACCCTATATACAACTGCAACTCAAGTCGTATTGTATTTGAATATTGTTAAAAATTACCTTTCCTTTTCAATCTGCAGCTCTGTAATTTTCAGTTAAATACAATATGGCAACCTGGAGGTGTTCTATACACATGTGTTATACAGAATGCCCCCCAGAAATGTAATTTCCTGCTTGTGTGATTGGCTTACTGCTTTTTCTGGAAGTCTGCCCTAAGATACAAGTTAGATCTTAGGCATCCCCTGCAACACAAATGTCATTTTTGGTGAGATGCTCACAAAGGGAAATCACGTCTAAAGGGATTCAGACCCTGCCACTTTCGTCATTATAGCCCTTCAGGTGCAGCAGCTCACTTATAATTATAAAACCATTGTCAGACTCACTGTACACATGGACACAGTCAAACACACATCGCTTTCTTCAGAATAACAAAAGGTAGGATTCTGCTACAAAGTTTGTTAAAATCCTTGCAATGTACATGGATCACCCAGAGGGGAATGTTTTTTCTCAACAAAAGTGGAGTCACTCTTTAACCACTTCGCATCCGGAGGCCATCATATGACGGCCTCTACTTTCCGGGGGTATATCTGAATGATGCCTGTAGCTACAGACATCATTCAGATATTGCCGTTTTCAGCCAGCGATTCCCTGCACCATAAGAACGATCATAGCGGCTGTTCCGCCGCTTGATCGTTCTTATGGGCGGTGGGAGGGGACGCCCCCCCCTCCCGCCGTCCTCCGGTGCTTCTACCGACTCACCGCTTCCATCGGTGAGTCGGACACAGGATCCGCCGGCCCCCGGATGATGACCATAGAGATTTCCGGCGGACCAGATGGTCGCCGGAGTCTCTATGATCGTTCGGAGGCCGGGCGCGATGTTATGACGTCACGCCCGGCCTCTGCATTCAAATAACGGCGCCGCCTCCGCTGGGAAGCGGTGATGGTTTTTTTTTTTTTTTTATTTTATTTTTTTTTTATTTTAGGCTTCCCAGCCTAGAGGTGAGATGTGGGGTCTTATTGACCCCATATCTCACTGTAAATAGGTCCGATCATGTAATATTCCTATTACAAGGGATGTTTACATTCCTTATAATAGGAATAAAAGTAATCAAATTTTTATTTTTTTTTTAAACTGTCAAATTTAAAAAATAAAAGTCAAATTAACAATAAAAAAAATTTTTTTTTTTTTTAAAGCGCCCCTGTCCCCGTGAGCTCGTACGCAGAAGTGAACGCATACGTAAGCCCCGCCCACATATGAAAACGGTGTTCAAACCACACATGTGAGCAATAATTCTAGCCCTAGACCTCCTCTGTAACTCAAAACATGTAACCAGTAAAAAATTTTAAAGCGTCGCCTATGGGGATTTTTAAATACCAAAGTTTGGTGCCATTCCACGAGCGCGTGCAATTTTGAAGCGTGACATGTTGGGTATCTATTTACTCGGCGTATCTTCATCTTTCACATTATGCCAAAAAAATTGGGCTAACTTTACTGTTTTGTTTTTTTTTAAGCATGAAATAGTTTTTTTTCTGAAAAAAAAACGTGTTCGAAAAATTGCTGCCCAAATACCGTGCAAGATAAAAAGTTGCAACCACCGTCATTGTATTCTCTAGGGTCTTTGCTAAAAAAACATATATAATGTTTGGGGGTTCTATGTAATTTTCAAGCAAAAAAATTATCTGGGAGGCATTGAAGTGTCTCAACTCCTTCCATACAAATCTACAGTACCACGCCTGTAGCGTTTACAGCATGTTTGACAAACATTTATGAAATATCAGGGAGGTAGCAAAAAAAAAACAAAAAAACAATTTTCCTTAATATAAAAAGTAACTGGGATGGATTCTGGGGTATGTCCTTTATAGTGGATGTAAACCCAAATTTTTATATATTTTTTTTTTGGATTTCATAATGTAGAGAATACGATTTCCTTTCATTTGAGCCCAGTCTTGCCACACAGATTTACTCAAGGCCTGAGCAATCGTCTTTTATTGTTCAGTTAGAGAAATCTTGACAAAGTCTTGAAAACTTTGTCAAAAACGCCCCCTTGCTGTGAGTGACAGGTGATTTACATATCATCATGCACTAGCCTGAGACAGGCACATCCTGTGTAAAAAGTTCACAATTCACATCCCCCTCCCCTCCAGCTCTCCCAGGATTGGCTGCCTTTACTGGATGTTTCTCATCATGGTATGCAGTGGACAGTCAGCAGACTATAGACAGACAAGTGATTTAGGGGATTTTTTATTTTTTTTCAAAATTGTTGCTTTTTCTGTTTTGTACAGCGCAAAAAAATAAAAAACCCAGAGGTGATCAAATACCACCAAAAGAAAGCTCTATTTATGGGAAAAAAGGACATAATTTATTTGGATACAGCGTCCCACGACCACACAATTATCAGTTAAACGAATGTAGTGCCGTATCGCAAAAAAAAATGGCCTGGTCATAAGGGGATAAAACCTACTGAGGCTGAAGTGCTTAATGTGCCTTAAGTCCATCCAAAAAAAAAATGCATTAAAGATGTTGGAAACCCAAAACAAACAAAATTATTTTGCACAGTTTAGTAGATAATGTCTCTCTCTCTCTCTCTCTCTCTCTCTCTCTCTCTCTCTCTCTCTCTCTCTCTCTCTCTCTCTCTCGCTCGCTCTCGCTCTCGCTCTCGCTCTCGCTCTCGCTCTCGCTCTCGCTCTCGCTCTCGCTCTCTCTCTCTCGCCTCCTCTCTCTCGCCTCCTCTCTCTCGCCTCCTCTCTCTCTCGCCTCTCTCTCTCTCTCTCTCTCTCTCTCTCTCTCTCTCTCTCTCTCTCTCTCTCTCTCTCTCTCTCTCTCCTCTCTCTCTCTCTCTCTCTCTCTCTCTCTCGCCTCCTCTCTCTCTCTCTCTCGCCTCTCTCTCTCTCTCTCTCTCTCTCGCCTCCTCTCTCTCTCTCTCTCTCTCGCTCCTCTCTCTCTCTCTCTCTCGCCTCCTCTCTCTCTCTCTCTCTCTCTCGCCTCCTCTCTCTCTCTCTCTCTCTCTCTCTCTCTCTCTCTCTCTCTCTCTCTCTCTCTCTCTCTCTCTCCTCCTCTCTCTCTCTCTCTCTCTCTCTCTCTCGCCTCCTCTCTCTCTCTCTCGCCTCCTCTCTCTCTCTCTCTCTCGCCTCTCTCTCTCTCTCTCTCTCTCTCTCGCCTCTCTCTCTCTCTCTCTCTCTCTCGCCTCGCTCTCTCTCTCTCTCTCTCTCTCTCGCCTCCTCTCTCTCTCTCTCTCTCGCCTCCTCTCTCTCTCTCTCTCTCGCCTCTCTCTCTCTCTCTCTCTCTCTCGCCTCCTCTCTCTCTCTCTCGCCCCCTCTCTCTCTCGCCCCCTCTCTCTCTCTCTCGCCCCCTCTCTCTCTCTCTCTCGCCCCCCCTCTCTCTCTCTCTCTCTCGCCCCCTCTCTCTCTCTCGCCCCCTCTCTCTCTCTCGCCCCCTCTCTCTCTCTCGCCCCCCTCTCTCTCTCTCGCCCCCTCTCTCTCTCTCGCCCCCTCTCTCTCTCTCGCCCCCTCTCTCTCTCTCGCCCCCTCTCTCTCTCGCCCCCTCTCTCTCTCTCTCTCTCTCTCTCTCGCCCCCTCTCTCTCTCTCTCTCTCTCTCTCTCGTCTGTGTCTATGCCTTTAAAGTATTTACTGTATTGTGCCATGCTATGCTTCTTCCCGATAAACAATCCACCATCTACTGTGCAATCCTACTTCCGATATCCATTGCGCTCACCTGATCTTAATGTCGAGTTACACCCAAAATTGGAACTTCCACTCATTTGTCCCCCCCCCCTCCAGTGCCACAATTGGCACCTTTCGATGGGGAGGGGGAGCCACAGCCGCGGATATTGACATCATGGCTCGGCTCCCTCCTTTTCCTCCTGTCGCCGGGCCAGTAGTAGAGAGAAGCAGAGCCTTGCGCATGCGCAGTAGGGTTCCTGGTGTGAAGCCATAAGGCTACACTGCCGGGTCCCCTTACCCGCAATGGCTGCAGCAGCACCTGACAGCTGACAGAAACATCAGCTGCTGTGCCGACATCGCTGGACTCCAGGACAGGTAAGTGTCCTATTATTAAAAGCCAGCAGCTGCAGTATGTGTAGCTGCTGTTTTTTTTTTTTTTTTTTTTTTTTGGTACACTTGCAATAATTCTTATTTTATTCATACAAAGCCATTGACATATTGTTAATCATTTCTACTTTTTTCCTTTTTTATAGTTGTCTGACAATGTTATTAACCGTATGAGAGAGCCAACATCTGTTACTAGGCCGCAAACTCCACCACCACCGTCTCCTCCACAGGCAAAATTCCCAGCTGAACAACCAGTTACTGCTGGTTATACAGGTAACAGTGTGTGTGTGTGTGTGTGTGTGTGTGTGTGTGTGTTGCTAGTCACCCTGGTTCCTAGGTAAGTGAATTTGTTGACCCATTTAAGAGGTCTTTGTGTGTCTATGCAAGGGACTGAGGTGTGTAAGGTCAAAAGTACTGACTTATCCCAGTTTATACGGATTCCCGAGTATCGGTTGAATTGGTCAAATAGAGTTAACGCCGAGCGGAGCCACGAGGAGGCACCAGCCAAATAGAGTAGAGTGTCATAGGGACAGTTTCTCCTCAACTGGTCCTACTACTATACCCCGCACAACCCGATCCGCTCTCAGAAGTATGGCCAAAGGCTCCAAGGCTAGGGCAAACAATCCCAGAGACAGGGGACAACCTTGTCGTGTCCCACATCCCAAAAAGGAAAGGAATTAGAAAAGCTACTGTTTGTACGAACTCGCGCCCCTGGATTTGCATAAAGCGGTTAAATCCAGGTCAGAAATCGGGGGCCAAATCGAAATTTCGACAGAACCGCTCACAACACGAGTATCCCAATTCGACCGAGTCGAAGGCCTTCTCCGCATCCAGAGAGGCCACCACTCCCACAGTTTCCCATTGCGCCTTTGCAATATGAGTGTAAAGCCTTCAAATATTTATATCCGTGCCCCTTACCGGCATAAACCCTGTCTGGTCCGAGTGGACTAACTCAGTTATGACTGTACTTAGTCTGTTAACGAGGATTTTGGCTGGTAGCTTTGCATCTACATTTACGAGGGAGATGGTGCGGTATGAGGAGCATAAGGAGGTGTCCTTCCCTGGCTTGAGGATCACCACTATGTCCGCTTCCCCCATTGAGTTTGGAAGCATCCTTGTCGATTTGAGTGCCTTCAAAATCTCCTCCACCGTGATATAGGTGCATCCAGTTTACTCCGATATGTCGTTGGGAGAACCGGAATGTCTATATTCTCTAGGTATGATGTCAGCTCCTCTGTGCCATATGTTACCTGGGAGCTATAAATTGTTTGGTAAAATGAAGCGAAACACTGATTTATCTTGTCGGGGGTATAAAGAAGGTCTCCAGTCGGGCCAGTAATGTGAGGAATACTAATTCCCCCCAACTGCTCTTTGGAAAGCCAAGTCAGCAGCCTTCTTGTTTTCTCCCCTGTTCAAAAATGCGTTGGGACTGATATAATAGCTTTTTTTTGTGTGCGGGACATACGAATCTGGAGCACCTCTCTAGTCAGGGACTGTAGCCGTACATATTCTGTTGCGGGTCCTGAGTTCTAATAATAAAAAAAATATAATCTCTTCCTGAGCACTTGCTGTAGTTTCGGCCCTGATCAAGTCAGGGCTTTAGTTTTAGTAATGGTGGTCTGGTACTGTCCCCTCGTGAATGCTTTAAAAGCTTCCCAAACAGTCACCTCCTGTGCTGATCCTGGGTTGACTGCCCAAAATCCAGCCATAACCTCCCTAAACTGTATGTCTACCGTTGTGTCTGAGATCCAAAACCTGGAGAGCTGCCATAGTTGGTCTGAAGGACTGACGAGGGGATCAAGGCTTTAGCAGCGGAGCATGATCCAAGATATCCCTCGGCAGTATCCTGATGTCCCTGACTGGGCAGAACAGACCTCCCAGCAAAAGCCAAATCTATATGTCTATCTATATCCTCCACCTCCAATCATCCGTAAGACCATAGGTGTCCCCCAGGCTGCCAGGCCCAGATGCAGAGAACCTGCAGCTGTCAGCCTATCCATGCCAGAGTCAGGCACTAGATTAAAATCCCCCAAGAGAACATTGTCAGTAGCAAACTCCGCCACCTTGGCCGTGATCCTATTTAACAGAAAGGCAGGAGGCAGCAAGTATAAACATACAATAATCCCACTTTAGACTATGAATTTGTGCTTGAATAATGACATACAGTCATGGCCGAAATTGTTGGCACCCCAGAATTTTTTTTAGAAAATCAAGTATTTCTCACGGAAAAGTATTGCAGTAACACATGTTTTGCTATACATCCCTTTGTGTGTATTGGAACAAAACAAAAAAAGGGAGGTAAAAAAGCAAATTTCACACAAAATTCCAAAAATGGGCTGGTCAAAATTCTTGGCACCCTTTCAAAATTATGGATTAATAAGATCGTTTCATGCATGTGATGCTCCTTTAAACTCACCTGGGGCAAGCAACAGGTGTGGGCAATATAAAATCACACCTGAAAGCAGATAAAAAGGAGAGAAGTTCACTTAGTCTTTGCATTGTATGTCTGTGTGTGCCACACTAAGCATGGACTACAGAAAGAGGAGAAGAGAACTGTCTGAGGACTTGAGAACCAAAATGGTGAAAAAATATCAACAATCTCAAGGTTACAAGTCCATCTCCTGAGATATAGGTTTGCCTTTGTCCACAGTGAGCAACTTTATCAAGAAGTTTGCAACCCATGACACTGTAGCTAATCTCTCTGGGCGTGGACGGAAGAGAAAAATTGTTGAAAGGTTGCAACGCAGGATAGTCCGGATGGTGGATAAGCAGCTCCAAACAAGTTACAAAGAAATTCAAGCTGTCCTGCAGGCTCAGGGAGCATCGGTGTCAGTGCGAACTATCCGTCAACATTTAAATGAAATTAAATGCTATGGCAGGAGACCCAGGAGGACCCCACTGCTGACACAGAGACAAGCAAGACTACAGTTTGCCAAAATGTACTTGAGTAAGCCAAAATCCTTCTGGGAAAACGTCTTGTGGACAGATGAGACCAAGATAGAGCTTTTGGGTAAAGCACATCATTCTACTGTTTACTGAAAACGGAATGAGGCCTACAAAGAAAAGAACACAGTACCTACAGTGAAATATGGTGGAGGTTCAATGATGTTTTGGGGTTGTTTTGCTTCCTCTGGCACTGGGTGCCTTGAATGAATGTGTTCAAGGCATCATGAAATCTGAGGACTACCAAAGGATTTTGGGTTGCACTGTAGAGCCCAGTGTCAAAAACCTGGGTTTGCTTCTGAGATCTTGGGTCTTCCAGCAGGACAATGACTCCAAACATACGTCAAAAAGCACCCAGAATGGATGGCAACAAAACGCTGGAGAGTTCTAAAGTGGCCAGCAATGAGTCCAGATCTAAATCCCATTGAACACCTGTGGAGAGATCTTAAAATTGCTATTGGGAAAGGGCCCTTCCAATAAGAGAGACCTGGAGCAGTTTGCAAAGGAAGAGTGATCCAAAATTCCGGGTGAGAGGTGTAAGAAGCTTATTGATGGTTATAGGAAGCGACTGATTTCAGTTATATTTTCCAAAGGGTGTACAACCAAATATTAATTTAAGGGTGCTAAGAATTTTGACCAGCCCATTTTCGGAGTTTTGTATGACATTATGTCCAATTTTCTTTTTTTCCTCCCTTTTTTTTTTTTTTTTTTTTTTTTTTTTTTTTGTTTTTTGTTTTTGTTCCAATACACACAAAGTAGGTGGAGTGGTAGTGGTGTCCAACCCACGGCTTTCTGAGTGCAAGAGTTCTAATACCCACCAAGTGAGTCTCTTGAAACACACACATGTGTGGATTATACTGTATGTCTTAAATTGGAACACGAGGGATCGCTTTATTGGAGAATTCAGCCCACTAGTGTTCCAAGACAAGATGTTAAAGGAGGACATGCGTTCCGTCCAGTAAACGAGTGTTGGGATCAAAGACAGCAGCTTCCCCCCCACCAGGCCTGCTGAACCCGGACGAGGCAGTAATAGAAAGCCAAGCACAGTAATAGTTAAGTATAATGTCATGCAATAAGAAACAATCATGAAACCGATAAACACATAAGCCCATATAGGACAACATCTCCCCAGAATTGGGGAGTGTTTCCCACCCCAAAACCATGTCAGCTCGCCGATTGCAAAGCAGGGTCCAAGGCAAGAAATCTGAGGAAAATGGAGCTTCTTCCCCTTCCTGGATAATGTGCCCGACAATCTGCGTCTCATCCAGGTGTCAGTCGGTCATAGCAGGATGAATTGCACCCTCAGGAGCAGGAATTTCATTGGCTATACAGTGGAGCTTGAGAAGAATCAGCCGCTCACATCAACATCTTGGACTTGCTCCCAAAATTAATATTTTAGTTATACGAGGTGGTATAAAAAAGTTTTGAGATTTGGTTTTGTAACAGATGGTAGCACAAGGCTGCACGCGTCACGGAGCACCAACCTTCATAAGACCCTTTTGGTCAGGGGTGGTAAAAACAGGTTTCCTTAACCTGACGTGGGGACCAGAGCTTGTGGTACACATAGCCTGCCAAAAAATGTTAACACAGGTCGCATTCTTCAGGTAGTACCGTTGCTAGACATGACTCATTCAAGTGAATGGGTCTTTGCTGCAACTGTATGTAATGTACGCAGATTGCTGAGGCATAGGGTGAGGCTTAAATTTCATGAATGCCTCCAATCTTGAGGCTGATGGAGAGGTAACTGTAAAAATGCCTGTTCATAATTGCATACCAAAGCTTTGATTTGGCCAAAGGAGAGAAAAGTTCCGAAATGCGTGGGAAAACTTGGGTGACACAGTGACTTGAGCACCACTGCGAGTCTGGATGACCACGTAGTTAATTCAGAACAGTGAAGCAGGAGCCTTGAAGGTATACTTTGTCTTCAGATGTGAGCCATGCTTTTACTGACAGATCTAGAGAGGAGTGCTTTGATACAGTTCTCAACAATCATAATATATAATCTATCAGTCAGACAAACCTGAGAACCATATAGGTCCAACGTTAGGCAGATGTCCTTTTGGTGTAACAAATCATAGACCTATGATAGCTGGGATGTGGTTAACTATTGGGAAGTTCGGTTGGGCCAAAGCCCCTCCCTCCCTTGTTTTGCCATATGGAGATATTTGCTATTCCAGATAAAGGAGGAGATCATAGAATCTATTTGTGGAATATTTTACAAGGCAGAAACATAGGGTGATGCTTTTTAGCATGTATAGAAGTTTAGGAATGTATATCAACTTTATTCGGTTTATTCTACCTATTAAATTGAGAAGGAGGAAGCCCTAAATCCCTAGTCTAGATTGCATTAGTCTAGTAAATTTAGGAAAGGTCATTGTCAATTTTTATCCCTAAGGCCTCATGTACACTTCTGCTGGTAAACGGACGTTCAGAGGCAGTTGGCTGCTTTTTTTCAGCTGCCCCTGAACTCATCCAATTTTAATCTTATGTGTATATGTACACAGGTTCGTTTTAATGTGGTTTTTAGGCAGTTAAGTTTAGAGGCTTTTTTTGGAAAGAAAAAAAAAATCAGTTCAGACGCTGAGTTTAGAGGCATTTCAAGCGCTAAACGCGTTAACTCGTGTTAAGCCACGTTACGTTTACAGGCGTTTTTCATTTTGGCCATTTTGAAAAAACGCAGCTAAATGCGGCATTTAAAAACGGCAAAACAGACGTTTTAAACATGGGTTACTATTTGTCAAGTTAAATCGTTGAGGAGAGGTTGTAAAAACGTCACGTGTACATTAAGCCTAAGTCTTTAAAGTGGTTGTAACCCTAAGAAAAAGAAGCAAGGTAACAGATAATTGAGCTTCAGGTGGGGCAGCCTTCCTGTCACATAGGGGGAAGTTTCTATCCAAGCGTTTACGCTTTCAGGGCTAGCAAAAAAAAATTAAATAGTGGGTGTGGTGCTTGTATACCACCCTGGTATTCTGATCTATTCTTACTAGACTTAATATGTTGTCTTTGTCCCTGTAGTTCAGTAACTTCATATCAATTGGACCAGGAATCTGATCTGGTGGAGGTGGGTAGCTCAGCACCCAGTTTGCTCACTTAATAATAAAACTCCAGTTGGCTCCAGCATGGCCCATTTTTCTGTGTATTCCTCTGCATTGTTCTTCTGTAAGCCTACTAGGCTTAGATTGTTCTAGAGCAGCCAGTTTTGTAGGCCATCTTTTTTTTTTTTTTTTTTTTTTTTATTTCAGCAGTTTGATTTTGGCCTCCAGGCCACGGCAGTTATCAGTTCTCTCTTGAATGTTCTGTATATTCTATCTATCGCAAGATATTCACATTAAAGTGGAAGTAAACCCCCCTATCGTTTTCAGCCAAGAAGCTGCCATCTTTGCCTCTGTTTAATCTTCAACTGCCACAGTGCTGCACATGTGATCCGTTATGACACCAGCCATTGGATGGTTTGACTGTTTGGTTGAGAGCACAGCCAATGTGCAGTTAGCATTCACGGCATGCCTTTTTTTTTTTTAGACTGTTAAATCGATGGGTTTACTTCCGCTTTAAGGCTTGAGCCCTCCACCCTGACCATTAAAGCGGTGTTCCGGCCGAAATTATACTTTTTAAATAAAAATACCCCTATAATACACAAGCTTAATGTATTCTAGTAAAGTTAGTCTGTAAACTAAGGTCTGTTTTGTTAGTTTTTAGCAGTAGTTTTGTTATTTTATAAACTTGCAGCAGGCCGTGGCCATCTTAAGTGTGGGCATCTGAAGCCAGACTGTATTTCTTCCTGGATCTCATCCTTGCAGATCTCGTACATGCTCAGTGCAGCATAAGCAGTGTAATAGGTTTCAGGTCAGGTTTCCATAGCAACGGCAGTTTGAGAGGAAGTTGCTGCCCCTTCCCAGGAGGTATTGCAAACAGGAAATGATGCGATGGGCCACGGCCAGGGAGGAGGAAGTGAAAAATGAATACAGCAGATAAACAGTCTGTGCTGAAAAAAAAAATAAAAAAAATACCCAATTTGTTTACAGTGCACGGTTTAGTGAGGGATGCTGAAGAGTTGTAAAAGTGGGTGGAACTCCACTTTAACCACTTGCCGACCGGCGCACGACGATATACGTCGACAGAATGGCACGTACAGGCAGGAGGGCGTATATATACGTCCCTCCTTTAGCCTGTCCGTGCCATCGGGAGCGCGCCGGGAGCGGACTCGATCGCCGCGGGGACTCCCACGATCGTCTCACGGAGCGGCTGAAGGGGGAGATGCCGAGATAAACAGCATCTCCCCGTTCTGCCTAGCAACTAGTGACGCCGATCTCTGCTCCCTGTGATTGGAGCAGAGATCAGCATTCACTAGCTGACAGCCACGCCCCCCCACAGTAAAAAACACACCCCTAGGCATACTTAACTCTTTCACTGCCCCTTGTGGTTAACTCCTTCACTGCCAGTGTAATTTATACAGAAATCAATGCATTTAAATGCATTAATTGCTGTAAAAATGACAATGGTCCCAAAAATGTGTCAAAAATGTCCGATGTGTCCGCCATAATGTCGCAGTCACAAAAAAAAATCGCAGATCTCCGCCATTAATAAAAAAAAAATTAATAAAAATGCTATGAAACTATCCCCTATCTTGTAAACGCTATAACTTCTGCGCAAACCGATCAATAATCGCTTATTGCGATTTTTTTTTACCAAAAATATGTAGAAGAATACGTATCGGCCTAAACTGAGGAAAAAAAATGTTTTTTTATATATTTTTTGGGGATATTTATTATAGCAAAAAATAAAAAATAATGCATTTTTTTCAAAATTGTCGCTCTATTTTTGTTTATAGCGCAAAAAATAAAAACCGCAGGGGCGATCAAATACCACCAAAAGAAAGTTCTATTTGTGGGGAAAAAAAGGACGTCAATTTTGTTTGGGAGCCACGTCGCACGACCGCGCAATTGTCAGTTAAAGCGACGCAGTGCCGAATCGCAAAAAGGGGCCTGGTCCTTTGGCTGCAAATTGGTCCGGTCTGAAAGTGGTTAAGGAGTTTTTGTATAATGCACTGGCGAAGATGTGCTAGAACAGTTGTCATCAACCCTGTCCTCAGGGCCCACTAACAGGCCAGGTTTTATTTATTACCTTGGAGATGCAGACTAGAATACTGCAATCGCTGAGCTGCAAATTATATCACCTGTGATGTATTTCAGTTATCTTGCAAACCTGGCCTGTTAGTGGGTCCTGAGCACAGGGTTGATGACCACTGTGCTAAAATGTGAATGTTCCTATTGCAAGCTAGACCATGCCCCACTTAACTTTTATAGTTGAGAGACCATATTGTATTTGAATGCACTAAAATACATTTTCTTTTTGAAAATGCAGATTTCGTAAAACATTTACACTTTCTTTGTTGTGTGTTTTTCAATTTCAGCAACTCATATTTTTGACCAATTACTTGTTTTTAATAGGTTTTAAACACGTTTTGCATACTTGAGGCATGGCAGCTATTGGAAAAATTTACTGGTCTCTGGTCTCAGTAAGTTTGAGAACCATGGCATTAGAAAATGTAAACTCAAGTAATGCACAAATAGCACACAACAAAAGTACAATGCCTACCATACGTTGGACAGACAGAAACACTAAACCTGTCCTGCATGCAATTTATGTTCAACCAGTCATTACAGGAGTGAATAACATTAGAAACATAGTTTCGTGGTGGACATCAATATAAATCAAACACTTCAAACTACATGTTCTTGAAATACACATTATTGAATTTTCATATAAACAGAATGAGAAATAAATCCCTGTCAGTCTACATGCTAGCTGCTGAATATATTTATGCTTGCATTTTTTGTGCAAATAAAAAGCAAACAACCAATTTTCACCAGTACATTTCATGCAAATATAGAACTGCCGCTATATATCAAAAAATTAACCTGCCAAAAAAAAAGCAAAAATGCTTACATGATTAGGCTTTTACATTTCCCGACTCATTTGCTGCATGCAAGTTCCAGGGTGATAAAGTCAAACCTGATCATTAGCAGTATTCTCCATGGATCTTTATTTGTTTCTTTTTTTTAGCACATGAGATAAAAGAATAGTCTGTTGTCAAAAAATAGGGGTGAAATGAAATCACTGAGAAATAAATGAGGCTTACTTAATTTTTTTTTTTCCACCCAACGCAGTGTCCTCTGCCCCCCACAGTAGTGTCCCTGACCACCCAATGCTGTGTCCTCTGCCCCCTTCACATTACCCCCCCCCCCCACTGTAGTGGTGTCCTCTGCCCAGTAGTGTCCTGTACCCCGATAAACAGTGTGGTCTGATGTCCTTCACATCAAGCCCCCCCCGTAGTGCCATCTGTCCCCCTCCAACAGTGTTATCCCCCCCGCCCCCTACCCACTCACTGAGCAGCCCCCTACCCTGCCCTCCATCATGCTCCCGTCTCCCGCTCTCTGGCAGAGAGCCGTAGTCACAATCTACCTGTCGGTGCCCCCACCCCTGATCGACGAATTGCCGACCCCCCCCCCCCCCCAGTCTAAAGCAATTGTCCTTAAGGACGGAAGTGCAGTAAACTGTCCCCTTCTTTAAAAAGTTTGAAGACCTCCTGCTCCATACTATGCCAATTAGTATTTCCCTTGTTAGGTTCATCAGGTTCTAACTACAAGCCAATTTGCAAGGCACTGTTGCCTCCTCATTCTTTTCTTTTTCTGTTTGCGAGTGTTGTCTCGCACAAAAAACAGGATTCAAGCCTCTGCGGTATGCAGTACTACATTTGGCCAGAGGTGCGGGGGCACCGGTGACACTCTTAGCCATTCGGATGCACTAGGAAATACTCCGTTCCGAGTGCATCCGAGCGGTTTCTGAGTATTTCCGTGTCTCTCCAGCGCCCCCCCCACCTCTGGCCACATGCGGTACTGCATACAATAGAAGTCAATGTGGAATGAATTATTATCTTTGTTTCAAATTACTCTTATGGGGAAACTCGCTTTGATATGCAAATTCTTTGGATTACTAGCATTCTCTTGGAACGGATTATGCTCGTTTGTCAAGGTTCCACTGTATAAGGCTTCATGTATTCTGCTGCTAGTAAACAGACATTTAGGAGCAGTTGGGCGTGTTTTTCAGCTGTCCCTGAACCCTCCTCTTATCGGTACATGTACACAGGGTCGTTTATAGTCGTTTCTAGGCAATTGAGTTTAGAAGCATTTTCTGGAAATCAAAAAAAATGCATTCAGGATTGATGTTCAGAGGCATTTAAAGCGCTAAACACCTGTAACAGCTTGTAAACGTGGTAACTAGCGTTTTAATCGCATTTCGTTTTACAGGCATTTTTAATTATTGACTATTTGAAAAAAAAAAAAGGCGCATCTAATCGCAAATGGGGCAAAATGGACGTTTTAAACATCGGTTACTTTCTGTCAAATTAAATAGTTCAGAAGAGGTTGTAAAAGGTCCCGTGTACATTAAGCCTTGGAGATATAAAAGTATGAATATTTCCTTTCTACTTTTTGTTTGGAATTGCGCTGTCCATTTGTATGCAGTTTGAAGAGCCACCAATTTTCAGCCAGGAAATAAAGTTTGATTGGAGTGACTGATGAAAAGGTTATTTAGACTCTACACAAATGCTGTAGATTTTACTAAAGAAGAATCTTGCTTTTTAGGATTGACAAGAGTCTGGAAGTTGAAGGGTCTGTGAGCTTCTAATAAAGATTGTTTGCCAAGCTACTCATTGTTGGAGAGAAGTGTTTCCTTAATGTTTGTGTTTGCAGCTGCTGATTCCTTTACAAACTCACATCAGGAATAGATTTTAAATCTTTTGATTGCATTTTATTCCCCATATGTTCATCTAGCTATACAGGCAACCACTCAAATAAAAAAAAATCCAAGAGGCATCTGTACTTTAGTCACTGAATGTGTAATTATTTTGATCTCCTTCTGTACTGCTTTACTGTCAGCAGTTATGAAAATGTCACCTTTTGCATTTTTGGCCGCCTGTGACTTATTGATATACGTTCATATGTTTTCCTTATTTTTTGTTTCTTTTAATTCTGTATTAACCACTTCCCGACCGCCCCCTGTATATTTACGTCGGCAGAATGGCACGTACAGGCAGAATCACGTACCTGTACGTGACATTCTTCCGGCGGTTGGGGGGTCCGATCGGACCCCCCTTCGCCGGCGGGGACGGTCGGGATCGCTTCAGGAGCGATCCGGGACGAGGGGACGGCCAGTGGTTTCTGGCCACCCCCTCGCGATCGCTCCTGGCCAATGAAAAACTTCCCCTTCCTGTCTATTGTATAGACAGGAAGGCGGAAGTGATGTCACGCTCGGTGCGCCGGTCTATGTGACCGGAGACGCCGAGCGGCGAACATGTACAGGTTAGTGCACAACACTACACTGACACCAGTACAGTTAGGCACATATTCCACCCCCCTGTCACCCCCTGATCACCCCCCAGATCACCCCCTCCCCCCCCAGTCACAGTGTCACTAATTGCAGTGATCATTTATTTACTGATCACTGCATTTAGTGTCAGTGTGACTGTAATAACTGTCAGGGCAGTTAGTTTTAGGTCCCAGGTAGCCCCCTACCCCCCCCCTAATAAAGGTTTAACCCCTTGATTGCCCCCCAGGTAACCCTTTCACCCCCTTTTGCCAGTGTCACTAAGCGATCGTTTTTCTGATCGCTGTATTAGTGTCACTGCTGTCGCTAGGTAACCATTTTTTTTTTAGGTAACCGCCATGTTTATATAGGTTCATAAATAGGTTTATAGGTCAGGTACCCCCATATTACAACCTAAATAAAGGTTTTAACCCCCTGATTGCCCCTAGAGTTAACCCTTTCACCAGTGATCACTGTATAACTGTCACTGGTGACGCTGGTTAGCCAGTTAGTTATTTTGTTATTTAGGTTCCCCGTCAGGTTTTTATATAGCGTCAGGTACCCCCATATATATTACCTAATAAAGGTTTTAACCCCCTGATTGCCCCTAGTTAACCCTTTCACCCCCTTTTGCCAGTGTCACTAAGCGATCGTTTTTCTGATCGCTGCATTAGTGTCGCTAGGTAACCATTTTTTTTTTTTAGGTAACCGCCATGTTTATATAGGTTCATAAATAGGTTTATAGGTCAGGTACCCCCATATTACAACCTAAATAAAGGTTTTAACCCCCTGATTGCCCCTAGAGTTAACCCTTTCACCAGTGATCACTGTATAACTGTCACTGGTGACGCTGGTTAGCCAGTTAGTTATTTCGTTATTTAGGTTCCCCGTCAGGTTTTTATATAGCGTCAGGTACCCCCATATATTACCTAATAAAGGTTTAACCCCCTGATTGCCCCTAGTTAACCCTTTCACCCCCTTTTGCCAGTGTCACTAAGCGATCGTTTTTCTGATCGCTGCAGTGTGTCGCTAGGTAACCAGTTTTTTTTTGTATTACTGTTACGGGTGACGCTGGTTAGTTAGCTTGTTTTTTATACTGTCAGGGCACCCGCCATTTATTACCCAATAACGGTTTAACCCCCTGATCGCCCGGCGGGTGATATCAATTAGGTTTTAGGGTCAAATAAGGTCTGCGTCGCCCCAGGTTAGTGCCAGTACCGCAAACACCCACGCGCAAAGCATACACCTCCCTTAGTGGCACAGTATCTGAACAGATCGATATCTGATCTGATCAGATCTATACTAGCGTCCCAGCAGTTTAGGGTTCCAAAAAAAACCGCATTGTTAGCGGGATCAGCCCAGATACCTGCTAGCACCTGCGTTTTCCCCCTCCGCCCAGCCCAGCCCACCCAAGTGCAGTATCGATCGATCACTGTCACTTACAAAACACTAAGCACACATAACTGCAGCGTTCGCAGAGTCAGGCCTGATCCCTGCGATCGCTAACAGTTTTTTTGTGGTAGCGTTTTGATTCAGTCGCTTCAGTCAGGAGCTTTTTTACCTGTGAATCTCAAAAAAAAAAAAAAAAAAATAAAATAGTTGTCGTTTTATTGTTCTCTCTCTCACTCTATTCTCTCTCTATTGTTGCTCTTTTTTTTACTCCATTCTATTCTGCAATGTTTTATTATGTTTTATCATGTTTTATCATGCTTGCTTTTCAGGTATGTAATTTTGTTTACTGTGTTTTAGTGTTGAGCATTTTTTTGTTTTCAGGTGCGCCATTCAGTTGCAACGCGGATTTATTTATCTTGACAGCAACAGCGTTTGCTCCCACGATACATAAAGCCGCGACTCCAACGCTGTAGGAGGTGATTTCACCACCACAGTTAAAAAAAAGAGCATATATGCCGAAGCATGGGGGCAGCAGGGGGGGGCGGAGGAGCGATTGGCTCCTAATGCCACGTACATACGGTCGAAATTCCGACCGTGTGTACACGGCATAACTTTTGCGGGAGGATGCCCCCATGCATCGGCATATATAAATGGTGCATGTATGCCCATCATTAGAAGTGGGTGGATGAAGGGAGGTATTCTAATGGTGGGCATACCCACCAATCAATCTCTTTTTTTCGTTCAGCCAAGAGGCTGCATGAAAAAAAAAAGATTACAATATATGTCCAGTATGTTGCTGGACTTTGAATGGTTATACCAGAATGATGCCTGCAGGTTTAGGTATCATCTTGGTATCATTCTTTTCAGCCAGTGATCGGCTTTCATGTAAAAGCAATTCTAGCGGGTAATTAGCCTCTAGACTGCTTTTACAAGCAGTGGGAGGGAATGTCCCCCCCTCCCGGATATAAACCGCGCCATTGGGAAATTGGGAAAGCATTTTATCACACCAATCTTGGTGTGGTCAGATGCTTTGAGGGCAGAGGAAAGATCTAGGGTCTAATAGACCCCAATTTTTTCAAAAAAAGAGTACCTGTCACTGCCTATTGCTATCATAGGGGATATTTACATTCCCTGAGATAACAATAAAAATCATAACAAAGAAAAAAAATGGAAGGAACAGTTTAAAAATAAAATAAAAAAGCTAAATAAATAAAAAAAAAAACAAAAAAAAAAAAAAAAAAGCACCCCTGCCCCCCTTCTCTTGCGCAAAGGCGTACACAAGCGTTGGTCTGGCGTCATATGTAAACAGCAATTGCACCATGCATGTGAGGTATCACCGCGAAGGTCAGATCGAGGGCAGTAATTTTAGCAGTAGACCTCCTCCGTGAATCTAATGTGGTATCATGTAAAGGCTTTTAAAGGCTTTTAAAAATGTATGTAGTTTGTCGCCACTGCGTGTTTGTGCGCAATTTTAAAGCATGTCGTGTTTGGTATCCATGTACTCGGCCTAAGATCATATTTTTTATTTCATCAAAAATTTGAGCAATATAGTGTGTTTTAGTGCATTAAAATAAAAAAAAGTGTATTTTTTCCACAAAAAATGCGTTTGAAAAATCGCTGCGCAAATACTGTGTGGAAAAAAAAAATGCAACACCCACCATTTTAATCTGTAGGGCCTTTGCTTTAACAATATATATAGTGTTTTGGGGTTCAACGTAATTTTCTTGCAAAAAAAAAATATGTTTTCATGTAAACAAAAAGTGTCAGAAAGGGCTTTGTCTACAAGTGGTTAGAAGAGTGGGTGACGTGTGACATAGGCTTCTAAATGTTGTGCATAAAATGCCAGGACAGTTCAAACCCCCCCCAAATGACCCCATTTTGGAAAGTAGACACCCCAAGCTATTTGATGAGAGCAATGTTGAGCCCATTAAATATTTTTTTTTTTTGTCCCAAGAGATTGAATAATGAAAAAAAAAAAAATATATATATTTTTTTTTACAAAAAGTTGTCACTAAATGATATATTGCTCAAACATGTCATGGGCATATGTGGAAATACACCCCAAAATACATTCTGTTGCTTCTCCTGAGTACGGGGATACCACATGTGTGGGACTTTTTGGGAGCCTAGCTGCGTACGGAACCCCAAAAACCAATCACCGCCTTCAGGCTTTCTAAGGGTGTAATTTTTTTATTTCACTTCTCACTGCCAATCACAGTTTCGGAGGCCATGGAATGCCCAGATGGCATAAAACCCCCCAAAATGACCCCATTTTGGAAAGTAGACACCCCAAGCTATTTGCTGAGAGGTATTGTGAGTATTTTGCAGATGTCGCTTTTTGTCACAAAGTTTTGAAAATTGAAAAAAAAAAAATTTTTTTTTTTTTCTTTACTTTCTTCATTTTCAAAAACAAATGAGAGCTGTAAAATACTCACCATGCCTCTCAACAAATAGCTTGGGGTGTCTACTTTCCAAAATGGGGTCATTTGGGGGGGTTTTGTGCTATTTTGGCATTTTATGGCCTTCGAAACTGTGATAGGTAGTGAGGAGTGAAATCAAAAATTTGCACCCTTAGAAATCCTGAAGGCGGTGCTTGGGTTTCGGGGCCCCGTACGCGGCTAGGCTCCCAAAAAGTCCCACACATGTGGTATCCCCATACTCAGGAGAAGCAGCAAAATGTATTTTGGGGTGCAATTCCACATATAACTATGGCATGTGTGAGCAATATATCATTTAGTGACAACTTTTTGAAAAAAAAAAAAAATCTTTTTTATTTTTGTCTTTATTCAATCACTTGGGACTAAAAAAAAAAATATTCAATGGGCTCAACATGCCTCTCAGCAAATAGCTTGGGGTGTCTACTTTCCAAAATGGGGTCATTTGGGGGGGTTTTGTACTTCTCTGCCATTTTAGCACCTCAAGAAATGAAATAGGCAGTCATAAATTAAAAGCGGTGTAAATTCCAGAAAATGTACTCTAGTTTGTAGACGCTATAACTTTTGCGCAAACCAATAAATATACGCTTATTGGCATTTTTTTTTACTAAAGACATGTGGCTGAATACATTTTGGCCCAAATGTTTGACTAAAATTGAGTTTATTAGATTTTTTTTATAACAAAAAGTAGAAAATCTCTTTTTTTTTCAAAATTTTCGCTCTTTTTCCGTTTATATCTCAAAAAATAAAAATCACAGAGGCAATCAAATACCATCAAAAGAAAGCTCTATTTGTGGGAAGAAAAGGACGCAAATTTCGTTTGGTTACAAAATTGCATGACCGCGCAATTACCAGTTAAAGTAGTGCAGTGCGAAATTGAAAAAAGACCTCTGGTCCTTTGGCTGCCAAATGGTCCGGGGCTGAAGTGGTTAAGAGAACTAAATTTGTGATTATTTCCCCCCTAGTTAAAGCATATCTAAACTCCATAACAAATATGTAGTATGTTGCAGCTTACCAGTCGTTCGATGTGGTGGCTGCATTTTGTTTTCACCCCCCCCCCCCCCCCCCCCCCCTCAATTTCACTTGGTAATCCTGTGCTGGGTGGCTACATTTGCTCCTTTTTATTATATCTATGGATAGGAAGCCATAGTTGCTACCTAGACTGGACTAAAATCAATTGGCAGGCATGTTTATATCTTTATTATATCAAAGTTGATTAGTCGTTTACATAAGAAAGACAACTTTTTATTTTCTCCAGTGCAGCTCACAGGAAGTGACAAGGCATTTCCGGCAAGATCATCTGGTATTTTCTGTACTTGCTGAAAATGTTCTTGTCCCTTTTAAAAAGACTGGTAAGCTACAATAAAATGTTTTTTGTTCTCTTCCCATGGCATTAACTTGACATGTGGTTGGTGTTGGAGTGGTCATGTGACACTTAAGAGGCCCAGCACTGAGAGAAATGTGGGTGCTGCCATTGTTGCACTTTTACTGAAAATCTAGTTGCATGGCTGATTTTAACTTAAAGGAGAAGTACAGCCAACTATAGATCACAGGAGTACATTCTTATGACCCATTTTCAGCAGAGAGCAGCCTGAAGTCCTCTCTCTGCTGACGTCAGTCGGTCCGGGCTTGGCGTCATCACGATTATGGAAGTTGGGATCCGCCAGATCCCTGGACCGACACCCGGCTCAAGCTCTCCACACCGGCCGCTCCCGCCCCCTCCACAGCCCAGCGCCCCAGTGAGCGAGGAGGGGGCAGAGCAGAGAGCTGTGACTGACAGTAAGACAACTCTCTGCTCATGGAGCTGTGAGAACCGAGTGATCAGCAGTGTTTGATCGCTCGGTTCTCAGTGTTAGGCACCGGGGGACAGATGCAGCATCGGACCGATGATTAAAGTCTAAAGATCAGCTGGGAAACCGGTATAAAAAAAAAAATGATGTAATGGACAGATATAAAAGTTATTCAACGTTACCACAGATGGGGAAGAGGGGTAAACAGACATCCGGAGGGCTCGCTGGTATCACATGGTGGGCGCCAATGCCCATGTTAAAAAGGATGGAAATATGGACCCAAGGAGCCCAGAGGCTGTAGACGATAGTGATTTGGGTGTACGTTTTAATAAACTGTGATAAGCTGAGATCATGATGATCTCCGCTTATCTCAGAGCATTGCCGGTTTAATATACTGAGATGAGTACTGGAGAACTTATTCTTCTCTTCTCATCTCAGTACACAAAACGGCTGCATTGACTGCAATAGAAACGGCCTGTTTAATATACAGTGATACCACTTTATCACTGTGCTTCTCTTTTGAGTTCTCCTTTCTGGCTTCTCAAGCCCAGAGGTGGAGTTAGCAGCAAAAAAGAGGAGATCTCTGGCAGTGAATAGCTTCCTTCATCCATCTGCCAAAAGTGAAAGTAAAAACTTTCTACAGCAGTGGAAAATACAACAGCATGTTAAAATTTCATTAACTAGACAATTACACACACATTATATATATATATATATATATATATATATATATATAGTGTGTGTATGTATGTATGTATATATATATGTATATATATATATATATATATATATATATATATATATATATATATATATATATATATAATATATAATATATATATATATATATATATCCTCCGAGTCCTTCACATTTGTGTATTACAGTGTACACCCATGCAAAGGCAGTGTTGTGGCTACAGTTAAATGTGTTGTTGCTTATGTATTAATCATTATAATGTTTTACTGTTATGGGGTGTCTGTTTATTGGGTAGGGGGAATATATCTTTATTATTAAGTTTGTATGTGCAGTGTATGTGGAGTGCTTCGTGTTTCACTTTGGGGTTCTGATACTGAAATCTCCCGAGCTATCACTAGATTACAGAAACAGAAGCCGTTTGGGATTCTCAAGGCATTTGTAGATCACTTCTATTCTCAGTGAGAGAAGCGATCTACAATGTATATTAAACTGCCACAAGGGGGAGAACAGATATCTCAGAGAAGTGCCGAGAACCCCTGAGATCTGAAATTTCTCAATATATTAAACGGACACCATAGCCAGGTCCAAGATGGATAAAGCCGCTAGGAGTGGGAGGATAGAGGGCCATGTATGTCCGGACTGGGAAGATGTGAGGTTGCCTGGATGTGACCAAATCACAGGACTCAGCAGGTAAGACCACTCGGTGGTGACACCACAACTGAGGCAAACCGGAGGAGCAGAGCCAAGAGCAACCAAACATGTACATTAACAATTACAACATGTTACATGTGTTGCAATTTTACTTTCTTTAAAAATAGTTTTGTACTTGCTGATCTCGGAAGCAGGCAGGTTCCATTTTAGCTGTGGGCATCTGAAGCCCTGCCGTCTTTTTTTTCGGGATTTCCTCCTGATTTCACACATGTGCAGTAATGCCGCTGCATGGCTCTCCATCTTCCTGACAGGTTGCCATAGCAATATCGGCGGAAGTTCCCGACCCGTTGATGTCGCAAACGTGTCTGATTGACAGGTTACTATATTTACTGTCTGCAAATGGCACGAGATTTCTTCAGTAGGCTATTCGCAAGGACTCCTGGGATAGATGACGCCTCTATCCCAGGAGCCCTTGTGAATTGCCTAGTGACGTAATCGCCTAGGCGGGGACATGCTGGAAGTGTGAGTGAAACCTTAAAATAAAATGTATTTACATGCCAAAGAAATATTTCCATTAGTAAAAGCATGATCAATGGGTATGCAATGGACATCAAGTAAATAAAATGGGTGGAACTCCGCTTTAAGGAGGCATCCATGAGTTTGTGCTCCCTTTTGGGTCCTGTGCCGAGCTGTGTGCATTCATGAACACACAGTGGCGATAAGCCACGCCCCCGTTCCCTCCTCATTGGAGTTTGATGACAGCAGGAGCCTGTTGCTCTGTTTCAGTCATTTTCTCCTGTGAAATCCGGAAGTAAGGGGAGTGACATGAAGCCAGGTAAGTGTTTGGAGGGGGTAAGGGCTCTTTCACACGGACGGACCGTATGTCCGTTTTTCACCCTTCCGTTTTCGGATGAAAAACGGACATACAGGTATCCCTATGGGATAGCGGGTGTCAGAGGATGAGCATCCGCTGACACCCGTTCTCGTCCGTGCCCGCTATGCTCCGTTTCTGCAGACGGAGGAAAACCCCATTTTTTCATCCGTCTGCAGAGCGGATCGGGTGACGACGGACTCTACGGTCCGTCGTCACCCGATCTCCCATAGGGGAGAGCGGCGCTCTGACAGGTCCGTCCCTGCACGGAGTGCAGGGACGGACCTGTCATCTTCTGCTCAGCGGAGATCGCTACGGCGATCCCCGCTGAGCAAGCGGCTATCCACGGGGCGGATCTGCACTGATCCGCCCCGTGTGAAAGAGCCCTAAGGCCGTGTGGTGGGGTATATTTACCTTCACACAGAGCATTTGGTTTTAGAACTACT
Organism: Lithobates sylvaticus; assembly: GCA_028564925.1. NCBI lineage: Eukaryota > Metazoa > Chordata > Amphibia > Anura > Ranidae > Lithobates > Lithobates sylvaticus. The sequence goes on from CM053029.1 coordinate 474,859,122, forward strand.
TTAAAGTAAATGTGTAAACCTGGAGTTAGGCTTTACATTTTATATCTCAAAAGTCTGCCTATACATATTATAACCTAGGGTGTTAAATTTCCTAAATATTATTATAGAATGTAGACTAGTGATCTGCCTTTTGCTTGAAGCCTACATTATCATGGATATGTACGGAAATTAAAAGGATGGCTTCTGTAGAACCAAACTTAGACCAAACTCTTTGAATTATGTCTGTTGTGATGTAGAAATTTAATTTCAAGATGACATTTCTTATTCTGTGCTACAGATGCTGTTCATTTGAATCTCCAAATGGAGTGGCAGGTGTCTGAATGTCATTGCCAGGAACCTCTCTGTAGTACAGAGATACTGAACTCAAGAGATTTGCTCTCTAAAAAGTGCATCTGTGTTCTGTGCTAACCAAAAAAAAAACGTTTAAATGTAGAGCCACTCATGATGTACTGTGCACATTTTGCACCCATACAACTGTTGTACTAATAATCATGCTTTTGATATAAAGGAAGTCCTATTCATGTTTTTTGTTGGAAGGCTTGTAGACCAAGAGAGAGTTAAAGTGTTACTAAGCAACATAAATAATGACTTAAATTATTGAGGCTGTTTCTAGAATTAACCCAGCAACCCTAAGCAACATAAATAATGACTTAAATTATTGAGGCTGTTTCTAGAATTAACCCAGCAGTTGTGTTTTTTTCTGAGCTCCCCGTAACATAATTTTATTACCTGTTGATCCTGTCAGCAAGCAGATCTGTTACTTTTCACTTCCCGCAATGGCCAAGAGTTATCCAGTAGTAAAGGAGGTCCCAGTCTTACATAATTTATGATTAAAGCAGATGGCAATCAGCTAGCAGGGTGTTGACTGCAGCGCATTGGATGAAAGCACAGCGGCTCCATTCACACTCAACACCCTATTAAAGAATGACTCCGATAGGGAGTCAGGATCCACAGGTATTTATTAAACATTATAAACCTTGCTTAAATACACTTCACTGTACACTTGGAGAGTAACCTATAAGCTGCCTTTTTCTTTTCTTATTTGGAAAATGCTAGTTGCCCAGTTGTCCTCTGCTTGTTGGGAGTCGGTGACTGTGTACTGAAGCCAAACAGATGAGTTTCAGAAAAGTGGTGGAATTCTTTAGCTCTATTTTTGTTCTGGGTCATTAACCAACCCTATAAAGCCAAAACATTAGCATTAGTGGTAGGCAACTAGAGTTTACTTAAAGTGGTTGTAAACCTCTGAAATGAGCAGAGCATATCTCTCTATAGTGTAGTAGTAGCGTCAATCCAAAGCACACTGTGATTTTTTTTTTTTGTCTGCTATTTATTCCCTCTGGTATCTGCATAAGTCACTTCTGACGGTTACTTTTTACAACAGGCGATCGTGGGAGACAGCCCCGCCCACCTACCTACCAGCACACCAAATGTGATTTGACATCCTCAGCTGTGCATGTTTCCCTACGAGAATGTGTCTGGTCCCTACACTCAAGTCTCAGATTACACTCAGCTCTTCTCTGCTTTTCAGTCTTTGTACTGTCAAAAACAAAACAGTACGCAGGTTTTTAAAGTAATTTTATTAAGGCAGCTCTGGCATCTCTTCCGATTTCTTCTCCGGCTCTTCTGCCTCCTCCGCTGATGTCTTCTGCCTCTGCTGGTTCTTCTCCCCTCTGGCCACTGTCTTCTGCCGGGTCTTCTCCGCTCTCTTCACGCTCTTTTTTGCCGTGTCTTCTCCGCTATTTTCTCCCTCTATTTTTCTTCTGAAGTTGACTCAACGCTCTCTCCCGCTCTAATGCTGGCTGCGTGGTGTGCCACTACTTATACTGGCATGGGGCGGGTCACTGTCGGGAAGAGGCCCATGTCCTTATCAACATGGGGACAACGTGCTTTGGGGTGGGGGGGCGGCCTGGTACAGTTCAGGAGGAAGGGGGGGTGCTCGCTCGTCCCCACCCTTTTCCTGACCTGCCGGGCTGCGCGCTCGACTAACAGTTTGGTATGGATTCGGGGGGGGGACCCCACACCATTTATTTGGCGTGGGGGTTTGCCTTATAATCCATACCAGACCGATGGGCCTGTTATGCTCTTGGAAGAGGAACCCATGCCGTTTTTTTTTTTTTATTTGGGCGTGGGGTTCCCCTTCAAGATCATCAGAGCACAAGTCACATGCCAAAGTCGGATCAGTTAAGACCGTGATCCGACTTTTATCCGACTTCAGTGATATTTAATGGACTGAAGTAGGATCAAAGTCGGACCAAGTAGTGCAGGGAGCATTATCAAAGTCGGACCAGTTAAGATGGCTCTCATAGGAAAACATTGATTTTCACACGTCATGCGACAAGAGCTCCTAATGTTGGGTCGTTCGTCGTACAAGTGTGAACCCGGCCTCAAGGAGAAAGCCCATGCTCCCTGCTGATTAGATAGAGCTGTAGGTCTGACTCGCTTCTCTCACACAGCAGCAAAATGTATCTGTATTCAGATGCTGGGATGAGGTTTTTTGCTCTCACTGGAACAGATTTAAACAAGAAAAATATAAGTAGGATGGGTGTATTTCTGCATACCTACTTTTAAAATTTTAAATCAATAGCCTTTAAGGCATTGTCATTGATATGTCCTTTTATCTGATGTTTTATTATCAAAAAAAAGGATATAAATAGTAAACAAAATTAAAATTTACTTTTAACCAGTAGGCTTCATGCATGTGGGTGCATTTGCCCATACAGCATAAATACCCTGTTTATTTTGTGTTTTCCCAGTTGTCCTAGATTTGTGCAGCTATTTGTGCAAAGTATTTTATGCACAGATGTAACACACCATATGCACCCTAGGTAAAGCCTTGTAGTCGTTCTTCAACACATATTTTTCCTGGAAGAGAATTGAGCAACTGTTAAGCAGATTGCAGAAACGTTGGGGGTTCAGGTTATGAATAGACCTTGTATCTCTCCTTAAACATGACCTGTTGCCCCCCTTGTGATAGTAAGTTTAAATTGCAAAAAAAATTGTTTACAAAATTCAATCCAAACCCACCCACCCTAATTGCAAATACAAGTATTGGGCATGCACGTTTTATGAGAACGAATGCACAGCACATATTTGGGTATAGGGTATTCCTGTGTCAACTGGAGTGCGAGATCTTCAGTGCCTTGAAAAAGTATTTATACCCCTTGAAATTTTCCACATTTTGTAATGTTCCAACCAAAAACATAATTGTATTTTATGTGATAGACCAACACAAAGTGGAACATAATTGTCAAGTGGAATAAAAATTTTATAAATGGGTTTTCAATTATTTTTTTTTTTTTAGAAATATCTGAAAAGTGTGGCGTGCATTTTGTATTCAGCCCCTTTTACTCTGATACCTCTTACTAAAATCAAGTGGAACCAATTGCCTTCAGAAGTCCCCTAATTAGTAAATAGAGTCCACCTGTGCATAATTTAATCTCCGTATAAATACAGCTGTTCTGTGAAGCCCTCAGAGGTTTGTTAGAGAACCTTAGTGAACAAACAGCATCATGAAGGCCAAGGAACACACCAAACAGGTCAGGGATAAAGTTATAGAGAAGTTTAAAGCAGTGTTAGGTTATAAAAAAAAAAAATATCCCAAGCTTGGAACATCTCACGGTGCACTTTTCAATCCATCATCCAAAAATGAAATGAGTATGGCACTGCCAAACCTACCAAGACATGGCCGTCCACCTAAACTGACAGGCCGGGCAAGGAGAGCATTAATCAGAGAAACAGCTAAGAGGCCCATGGAAACTCTGGAGGAACTGAAGAGATCCATAGCTCAGGTGGGAGCATCTGTCCACAGGACAACTATTAGTCGTGCACTCCACAAGTCTGACCTCTATGACAGAGTGACAAGAAGAAAGCCATAAGAAGTCCAGTTTGCAAGAATCCATGAAGAGGACACCGCAAACATGTGGAAGAAGGTGCTCTGGTCAGATGAGACCAAAATTGAACTTTTTGGCCTAAAGGCAAAATGCTATGTGTGGTGGAACACTAGCACTGCACAGCACCCTGAGCACACCATCCCCACCGTGAAACATGGTGGTGGCAGCATCATGTTGTGAGGATGCTTTTCTTCAGCAGGGAAAGGGAAGCTAGTCGGAGTTGATGGGAAGATGGATGGAGCCATATACAGGGCAATCTTAGATAAAAACCAGTTAAGAGTCTGCAAAAGACTTGAGACTGGGGCCAATAAAATACATTTACATTTTTGGTTGTAACATGACAAAATGTGGAAAATTTCAAGGGGTATGAATACTTTTTCAAGACACTGTAATTCTATTCACCTTCTGTAGTTCAGTCTAAACTGCTGAGCTGCCAAGGCTTTTAAAGCATTTCCTATGGACAATTTTGAGTACTGCTTTTTTTTTTTTTTTTTGCAGTTTTGAGATTTGACATATTTGGTATCCTTTTTTTTTACTGAGTGCAGCCTCATCCTATCTGCAGATTATAGGGATATAGAAAATATCCTGCAACGTATAAAGTCCATTACCATAATCTTATTCTATAGGCCCAGGCAGTGAAAGGGGTAAAACAGCCTTTATTTAAATTAGTTCTAAAGTGTCAAGGTTTTTTTTCTACCTTTTTTAAAGCAGAACTCCACCCAAAAGGGGAAGCCCCCTTGTTTGCACCCTCCACTTCAACTTTTCCTGCACCCGAAGCTGATTGAACAATTAGTTCAGGTGAGGACATCGCTGGATAACTGGACAGGTAAGTGTCCTTATATTAAGTTAGCAGCTACAGAATTTGTATTTCTACACATTAAGGTAAAAAACCTTATCTGCTGCAGGGTCCCCCCAGCCTCCCCTTATTCTTACTAGAGCCCGATCTGATCCGATGACATGCACACGAGCAGCAGCAGCTAATGCTGCTGTCTCTCTCATTCTGCAGATTGATAGTAGTGGGAGCCATTGTCTCTTACTCCAGTGTCGCTAGAGAGGGGGGGCGGGGGTCGAGTCCCACTGTCTGTGTTAATGCACGCAGCAGCAGGGCTCAGGAGCAAGCCTGCACGATTGCCCCCATGGGAATCCATTTTTTTTTTTATTGGGGACACTCGCAAGAGTTGAGGAGCAAGGAGCTCTGGTGGTGGACCCAAGTAGAGGAAGATTGGTGCCGCTCTGTGGTAAGTATAGGCATGTTTGTTATATTGAAAAGAAAACAAAAATGTCTTTACAACCACTTTAATTTATTTCACGGCACGCCCCAATATATTTTAGTGTTTGGGTTCAATTTCATTTCATTTTCAAGTTGAAGTTCATTTAATATCTACCTTTTCGGTTTTACTGAGCTATGATGGTGTGGATTTCCTTCTCTACCTATTTTAACGACTTCAGCCCCAGAAGATTTTACCCCCTTCCGGAACAGAGCACTTTTTGCGATTCGGCACTGTGACGTTTTCACTGACAATTGCGTGGGCGTGCGACGTTGTACCCAAACAAATTTGACGCCCTTTTTTTTCCCACAAATAGAGCTTTCTTTTGGTGGTATTTGATCGTCTCTGTGTTTTTTTTTTTTTGCGCTATAAACAAAAAAAAGAGCGACAATTTTGAAACCAGTTTTTTTGCTATAATAAATATCCCCCAAAATATATACCGTATAAAGCAAACTATTTTTTTTTACTCGGTTTAGGCCGATATGTATTCTTCTACATATTTTTGGTAAAAAAAATGGCAATAAGCGTATATTGATTGGTTTGCACAAAATTTATAGCGTCAACAAAATGGGGGATAGTTTTATGGCATTTTTTATTAGTAATGGCGGCAATCTGCGATTTTTTTTTTTTTTTTTTTTTTTTTTTTATCAGGACTGCAACATTATGGAGGACACAACGGACATTTTTAACACTATATTGGGACTGTTGTCATTTATACAGCAATCCATAAAAATGCATTGATTACTGTGTAAATGACAGTGAAGGGGTTAACCACTAGGGGGGCAGTGAAGGGGTTAAGTGTGTCCTAGGGAGTGCTTCTAACTGTGAGGCGGCTGGGCTTCAACACACAGGACAGTGATCACTGCTCTCGATGACATAGAGCTGTGATCTCTGTCCTGTCGTTAGGCAGAACGGGGAAATGCTTTGTTTACATCTTCCTCTGCGTGACACCATCGCGGGCACCCGGCTTTCATCGAGTCCGCGGGACCCGAGACCGCCGCGGGCGTGTGCCTGCGACAACGCTTCTTAAAGGGGACGTATCTGTACGCCCTTTAGCCTACCAGCGCCATTCTGCCAACGTACTTCGATGTGCGCTAGTTGGCAAGTGCTTAATGAGAGTGTTTCGTTTTGTTAGTCCTATGCTGGCCATACACTGTATGAACAATCAGCCAAACTCATTTTCGAAAAAAGGAAATTCGGCTGTGAGAGAAAACGATAGTGCCATCGTGTAATGACCAATAAATCGTTCAGTGGACATAAATGAATCTATTTTTTGTTAATTTTTTTACATATACTATACTTAGTAAAAACAGTTCGGACAGGAAACACATTAACGTTTTAATTTATCATTCGTTCAGAATAAAATTAACAAACTTTTCCTTTGTTTTTTCGGCTCAAAAACACCCCAACGATTATCGATTTTTGTGCTGATTAACTGGCCAAATGACCGACGTTCGACGATTTGTCATATAGTGTATGGCCAGCATTAGATTCACGGAGGAGGTCTATGGCCAGCATTAGATACTGCACTTGGGTGGGCTGGGCTGGGCGGAGGGGGAAAACGCAGGTGCTAGCAGGTATCTGGGCTGATCCCGCTAACAATGCGTTTTTTTTGGAACCCTAAACTGCTGGGACGCTAGTATAGATCTGATCAGATCAGATATTGATCTGTTCAGATACTATACCACTAAGGGAGGTGTATGCTTTGCGCGTGGGGTGTTTGCGGTACTGGCACTAACCTGGGGCGACGCAGACCTTATTTGACCCTAAAACCTAATTGATATCACCCGCCGGGCGATCAGGGGGTTAAACCGTTATTGGGTAATAAATGGCGGGTGCCCTGACAGTATAAAAAACAAGCTAACTAACCAGCGTCACCCGTAACAGTAATACAAAAAAAAACTGGTTACCTAGCGACACTAATGCAGGGATCAGAAAAAACGATCGCTTAGTGACACTGGCAAAAGGGGGTGAAAGGGTTAACTAGGGGCAATCAGGGGTTAAACCTTTATTAGGTAATATATGGGGGTACCTGACGCTATATAAAAACCTGACGGGGAACCTAAATAACGAAATAACTAACTGGCTAACCAGCGTCACCAGTGACATTTTATACGGTGATCACTGGTGAAAGGGTTAACTCTAGGGGCAATCAGGGGGTTAAAACCTTTATTTAGGTTGTAATATGGGGGTACCTGACCTATAAACCTATTTATGAACCTATATAAACATGGCGGTTAACCTAAAAAAAAACTGGTTACCTAGCGACACTAATGCAGCGATCAGAAAAACGATCGCTTAGTGACACTGGCAAAAGGGGGTGAAAGGGTTAACTAGGGGCAATCAGGGGGTTAAACCTTTATTAGGTAATATATGGGGGTACCTGACGCTATAATAAAAACCTGACGGGGAACCTAAATAACGAAATAACTAACTGGCTAACCAGCGTCACCAGTGACAGTTATACGGTGATTACTGGTGAAAGGGTTAACTCTAGGGGCAATCAGGGGGTTAAAACCTTTATTTAGGTTGTAATATGGGGGTACCTGACCTATAAAACTATTTATGAACCTATATAAAACATGGCGGTTAAATAAAAAAAAAATGGTTACCTTGCGACACAATGCAGCGATCAGAAAAACGATCGCTTAGTGACACTGGCAAAAGGGGGTGAAGGGGTTAACTAGGGGCAATCAGGGGGTTAAACCTTTATTAGGGGGGGGTAGGGGGCTACCTAGGACCTAAAACTAACTGCCCTGACAGTTATTACAGTCACACTGACACTAAATGCAGTGATCAGTAAATAAATGATCACTGCAATTAGTGACACTGTGACTGGGGGGGGAGGGGGTGATCTGGGGGTGATCAGGGGGTGACAGGGGGGTGGAATATGTGCCTAACTGTACTGGTGTCAGTGTAGTGTTGTGCACTAACCTTAACATGTTCGCCGCTCGGCGTCTCCGGTCACATAGACCGGCGCACCGAGCGTGACATCACTTCCGCCTTCCTGTCTATACAATAGACAGGAAGGGGAAGCTTTTTCATTCGCCAGGAGCGATCGCGAGGGGGTGGCCAGAAACCACTGGCCGTCCCCTCGTCCCGGATCGCTCCTGAAGCGATGCCGACCGTCCCCGCCGGCGGAGGGGGGGTCCGATCGGACCCCCCAACCGCCTAAAGAATGGCACCGAAGTTATTGGATGTTTTTTTTAATTTATTTTTTTACATTTTCCTCGGGACCTCCATCCCACTGCTACATTATTTTTTTTTTTTTTTTTTTTTTGTGGCGCGCAGACCATCCTGCACCCGAACCCGATGGACAGGTCGGACTCGGGTGCCGACATCGTGGGCTACCTGGACAGGTAAGTGTCCATGTATTAAAAGTCAGCAGCTACAGTATTTGTAACTGCTGACTTTTTTTTTTAAAAAAAATTCTCCCAGGATGAAACTCCTTTTACCATACCTGCAAACGATTTTTCATTTTCACATTATCCTGATATGCCTGCCGTTTTAAATATTGCTATAGTGTTAGCCTTTACGTTTTCTAAGAAATAAAAACACTGTTTGTGTGAGTGTGTATAGTTTTTTCTGAAATGTTGGGTTAGTTGCAATAACAGAAAGTGTACCACCCTATTTTCAAACTCTTTAAAGCGTTTCTTGATAATATCAAAAATAAAAAAAGAGTATTGTGTATGTGTAGTGCATTGCAATAAAGTCTTTTGGTAAACACTTTATTTTTGATTCCTCTGCAATGTCTTTTTGTTGTGTCTTCCTGGACTAGACAGATGAAATAGCTGTCACTGATATTTCTTATCAAGATCCAAAAGCTCATATATTTCTTCTCGCTCATCTGGAATTCATAAATGTGCTTTGTCTTCATGTGGCGTGCAATATCCAGCCGTGACACATCCTGCAGTCCTTATTAGGTGGCACATAATAAAATGAAGATTATTTGCATATTATGCGTTTCAAATTGGAATGAAATAAAGAAGCAGATTAATCCTGAAGGAGCAATAAAACCAGATAATAAACTCTTGCCTTGATGCTGTTAGTGCTGCAGGTCACCGCCATAGTGTTTGTAACTGTGTGCTTTCTGGCTCAGTATTTATGATTATTTAGTGTACTGTTAAGACTTCTCCTTTTGACAACTTCATTAACTTTTATGTCTCTAATGCTACTGCGTCTCTGTCAGCTACTGTATTTAGGCAGATGGTGCTGTCATTAAAGGGTTCATAATGTCTGTCCTGTGTAAGTTCATGAATGAAAAACCGAGATGTAAATAATTTGGTGCTTTATTAAGGTTGCATTAAAATCTATTTTGTAATACCAGATAGCTCAGAATGCATATATAAAGCACATGGCTATTCTAATACTATTGCATATCCAGGCTTTTCTTAGTATGGTTAATGCAACATATATGTTAGCTTTTGGAGAGTTTTCATTGGGTGTAAGTACAAAAACTTTTTTTCTTTTAATTAATAATTACATTTGCTTTAACCAATGCATACAGTGTACCTACAGAACATCCACATTTTTAGTTTTGAAAGCAACAGATAAGGTTTAAAACAACTATTAGTTTTTTATTGTGAGCCGTGTCCCCAATTTTTCACATGAACTATCCGTTCAGGTCCGCCTCTTAGTTTTTTTAGGCGGACCTGAGCTAATGCTCCATAGAGCTCAATGGAGCGCCGGATGTCAGCGGTGACATGTCCGCTGACATCTGACCCGCTCCGATCCAAAAAAGTGTGATGGTGGAAAAACCTACTTTTCCACCCGTCATCGGATCGGGTGACTACGGACTCTACGGTCCATCGTCATCTGATCTCCCCTAGAGGAAAGCAGCGCTCACAGGTCTGTCCCTGCATAGTGTTCAGAGACGGACCTGTCATTTGCCTGCTCAGCGGGGATCTACGGAGCGATCCCTGCTGAGCAAGCGGATGTTCACGGCTTCATGCACAGTAGCATTTTCTTTTTTTAAGCTAAAAAAATGGTGGATAAAACACACTGCTAATAGCTTTTTGTAGTAGTGTATTAGTCACGTTTAGGAACGTTGACATTTTTTCAGTTCCTTTTAAAAGAAGGGGGGGGGGGGGGGGCTAAAATGAACACTATTAGGAGCGTTCAGCTGCTGGAAAAACGCTCTAGGAAACTACGAAAACATATTATATATATATATATATATATATATATATATATATATTTTTTTTATGCTCCTAGATTGCTATTAACCGCTTCTATGACCTTAAAAAAAGAACATGGAGTTTATATTTAAAAAAAATGTTAAGATGGTGGTTCACCACAGTGAAGGTGCACTGTTGCTGCCACAGCCTAGCATCTCAAACCACCTTCAACCCCAAATGGCATTGCTGCTCTTGCTGGCACTTGATGCTTGTCTAACCATTTAGGCCTAGTACACACTAGTGCAATTTCAGATGCTACTTGGGTTACACAGAATTGCATGACAATGGAAATAACATTGTTTTCAATGGTGCCTGTTCACATCAATGCAGCACGGCACAATTTTGCAAAAGGGTCCTGTGCTACTTTGGTGTGATTTCAGCATTATTCTGAATATGCAAACCACATCCAAGTAGCGTCACATAATCGCACTGAAAGTCTGATCAAAATCTGATCGGACTGTGTGAACCAAGCCTTACAGCCAGCTCCAGCAAGCACCAGTGCACTGTCCATTCTCCAGAATCCAAGGGGTTCGACATCATGAAATCAGGAGGAGGACAGCATGGCTCTTGATTCAAATATGAGGATCAGAGAGGACCGCGCACTGATATTCTGCAACCATGTTGATGTAGGGACAGTTGTTAGGGTATTGTTGTCAAGGTTGAATGCGTATAACTTGTGAGTATACACAGCTGAATGGTGGGTGTCATCGGCTAGTTTGATACCCATGGGTACTGGAGTTGGCCCGATTCGGCCGGCTTCTGTGGAAGGGGGCTTGATCGAACAAGGTCTGCCGACCAGCTCCCAATCAGCGCTTTCCGCCAATGGCCGGAGTGTTCTGGCAGGGGACACAATAGGGGTTTTTCACAGAGCAGTTCCAATCCTCCTCTTCATAGTTACCCTGCTGACACTCTGGGCCCCTCCCCCTTGCCGAGTGCCCCCATAGCAAGCCGCTTACAATGGGAACACTCGTGCATGCTCGCTATTGACCCGGCTCTCTTGTGTCCATGAGCCCCACCCCTTGCTCTCTCCTCAATAGCTGTGATTTAGCCTTCTCCTATCCTGTTTTAAAGGGACCTTGTCATCAGAGATCATTTTTGATTGAAAAAAATCCTGCAGTCTTGTGTTACCATTTGCATTCTTAAGTAACTATCAAACTTAGTTTATCTTGCACCCATTGCTTTTTCCAATGTTGTGACCCATGTAACATTTACTAGGAATCTGACTGCTTCCTGGAAGTATCAGTTCTCATCAGTGATAAAGGCGGTGTGCCATAACGTGTCTGCTTTTGTACTTTCTCCAGTCGCCTTTCAGGACAACCCTGGAGAGAGCGCAGCTCCGCCCGTTTTGAGGAAACACTTGCATTTCTTTAAAGCTCCTCCTCTTCCACCATGGCCTCAGTTATTGTGTTTCCTCCGCCATGGATGGAAGCACTTGTGGGAACCAGGGCTGCGTTCTCTCCAGGGGGAGGGGAGGTAGTCCTACCTTTATGCAGGAGCCGCTGCAGAGACCATCCCAGCCCCCCCCCTAGTACGAACGGGGGGGGGTTCCGGAGTCCCGGACCTTCTCCAGCTCACAGGAGCAGTGGCCGGCAGGAATGTCGAGGCGTCCATGCCCCCGGGAGCCGCCGGTTTTGAATTTCGCGCGCCGCGCGGTGAGGCTCCCGGGAGGTGTCACATGGCGGGCGGATGACGCGGCGGCCAGTGACGCGGCTTCCTGTTCGGGCGGGGCGGCGTTGGTTCCAGCCGCCCGGAACGCAAGGGTCAGGGGGCGGGTCCACAGACCGGTACTTCCGCTTCCGGCGTGCGTAGTGACGCCGTGCCCGGGAAGATTTAAAAACGTCTGTTTGTTCAAGCCCCGCTGCGCTCTCTGCAACATGGAGGAGAGATCTGCAGCACCGGTGGAGGCAGGCACCCCAAGCACCGGTCAGGCCCAGGTAAGAGGGGTACAAAGGTACTCTTTATTCTTCACCTTATGGGCTGTTTCTTTCTGTTGTCACTTGTTTATTCCTCCCTGTGGGGGGTCCTGTCACTACAAAGTCAAAGGTTACTGTCCTTGGACCTGTAGTTTGGTGGTTGCTGCACTCAGGTGGTCTGTATTACTCTGGTGGTGGTATGTTTAGTCCAGACTCTGGTAGTAAGACAAGCTTTTGTTTTTTTCCCTAGGAAACTGTGTCAGGGAAAGTAAAGAAAGCAAACACGCCAGGAAAGAGATGCCCTGTGTGTAAGAACCCCTTACGGGAATCCTGGCAGAAGGCGTTATGTAGGTCCTGTATTAAGGAGATAGTGGAGGAGGAGTCCTCTCAGCAGTATGGTGAGCTGTATTCATCTGTGCGAGAAATAGCAAGCTCACTAAGCTCCGTCAAGACTCTGTTTGTTGGTTCAGAGCCCAGCAAGTCAGGGCGGTAGCCAGCAACCACCACCATCAAGTCCTCGAGCATCTACCTCCAGGCAGAGGGAGGTGTTAGATTCAGAGGACGAAGGGGCAAGTACTCTCCCTTCCCTCAGAGATTCAGAGGAGGAGGTAGAAGAGGAGGATGACAGCCGTGGTTCCAGGTACAAGCTGTCTTTAGAAGAGGTAGATGACCTCTTGAGGGCTATCTATACGACCCTGGACATCCAGGAGGAAAAGGTCCAGCTGTCTGTACACGACAGGATGTATCAGGGGCTGGATGAGGTTAAATCCAGAGTTTTCCCTGTTCATAAAGTTTTGTCGGACACGGTTAAAAAAGAATGGAAGGACCCAGAGAGGGGTCCTTTCCTTTCTAAGAGCCAGAAAAGACGCTTTCCCTTTGATGAAAAAGAGTCAGAGGTGTGGAACAAAAAACCACGTGTGGACGCAGCCTTTTTTACAGGTATCGCGTAGGACAGACTTGGCCTTTGAGGACATGGGGGTACTCAAAGATGCCATGGATAAAAGAGCAGATACTCTTTTAAAGAGGGCATGGGATTCAGCATCTGCCAGCCTCAAACCAGCTATGGCATCCACGGTGGTGGCTAGGAATTTAGAGTGTTGGATAGATAAATTGCAGAGCCACGTGGAAGCAGGCACACCACGTAAGGACTTGATGGAATCCTTTCCACTAATCCTTAGAGCGGTGAAATACATGGCTGATGCCTCTGTGGAGTCCATCAAAATGGCAGCCAGATCTGCGGCCCTGGTGAATTCCGCCAGGAGAGCTGTCTGGCTTAAAACGTGGTCAGGTGACACAGCCTCCAAGGTTAGGTTGTGTGGTCTGCCCTTTTCAGGGGATCTGCTGTTTGGGCCAGAGCTGGAAACAGTGCTGGACAGAACAGCAGACAAAAACAAGGCCTTTCCTGCAAAGAAAAAACAGGCAGGCAAAAGGAATTTTCGTCCTGTTCAACAGTCCCGTAAGGGTGGGGAAGACAGCAAAAGTCGCTGGAACCCCCAGAAGGGTAGAGGTAAAGGAGGAATTTTGTTCAAAACTCCCTCCAGTCAACCCCCTAAGGATAAGTGACTGCTCTGCTCCAGTGGGAGGAAGGTTGTCCGCCTTCCTTCCTCAATGGAGCCAGTGTTCCTCAAGTCAATTTGTGAGGAACATTGTGGCACAGGGATACAGCCTGGAATTTTCCAACATTCCCCCAAACAGATTTTATGTCACAACCCTTCCGAGGGATCAGGACAAAGCCTCTGCCATGAGGAGCCTTTTGGAGGATCTGATTCAACAGGAGGTGATCGTTCAGGTTCCAAGGGAACAGGAAGGCCATGGGTTTTATTCTCACATCTTCCTAGTGAGAAAACCTTCGGGCAAATATCGATTGATACTGAATCTAAAAATTCTGAATCAATCGATACGATACAAGCACTTCCGCATGGATACAATCCATACAATAACAAGGTTGTTATCCAAAAATTGCTTCATGGCCTCCCTGGATCTGAGGGACGCCTATCTACATGTCCCGATCGCCCAATCCTCCCAAAGGTTCCTCAGGTTGGCAGTGAATCTAGGGTCATCAGTATGGCACCTACAATTCAGGGCCTTGCCGTTCGGGCTGTCGTCCTCCCCCAGGATCTTCACCAAGGTCATGGCGGAAGCCCTGGAACCACTGAGGCTGAGGGGAATCTCAGTGGTCCCATATCTGGACGATCTCCTGTTTTTTGCGGACTCCAGGGAACAGGTGCTGTCGAATCTTCAGATTGCACAGGCTCACCTGGGGGACTTAGGGTGGCTTCTCAATCTGGAGAAGTCAAACCTGGTTCCAAGCCAGGAAGTAGTTTTTCTAGGGTACACCATCAATTCTACCCTGCAAAAAGTTTTTCTTCCGCAAGAAAAAGTGGAAAAGATCCTGACGGCAGTAAAACAAATTCAGACGAATCGGGTAGTTTCAGTCCGTTCAGCCATGAGGGTGTTAGGTCTCCTTACAGCCTCCATCCCAGCTGTCCAGTGGGCCCGGTTCCATTCCAGACCTCTTCAGGCAGAGATCCTGCAGGTCTGGTCTCATCAGGTTCCCCTAGAAAGGAAATTCAGCCTCACCTCAAAAGTAAAACGGGCTCTGTGGTGGTGGCGAAACACAGCCAATCTCACAAAAGGCCTTCCCTGGTTCTGGCCACTAGACAAGCGCCTGACGACGGACGCGAGTGCCTGGGGTTGGGGAGCCCACCTAGACGGGCTGACGGTCCAAGGGACTTGGTCCAAGGCAGAGTCTCGGAGATCCTCGAATTGGAGAGAACTCAAGGCTGTGTCGCTGGCCCTTCGGGCTTTTCAGCACGTAGTAGAGGGACAGCATGTACAGATCTTGTCGGACAATATGACAACAGTAGCATATGTCCTAAAACAAGGGGGGACCAGGAGCAGGGGTCTCATGGAATTAGCCAGGCATCTATTCGCATGGGCAGAAAAAAGCGTGGCCTCTCTCTCAGCAGTCCATCTAAAGGGCTCTCTGAATCTTTGGGCGGATCTTCTCAGCAGGAAGAGACTGGTGGAAGCAGAATGGAGCTTAAATCAGGAGGTCTTCCTGATGATCGCCAGTACTTGGGGCTTCCCTCAGGTGGATCTGTTTGCAAATCAGCAAAACTGCAAGGTCCAAAAATACTATTCTCTTCACCGGGAAGATCAGGCCATAGGTTTAGACGCCCTAGCCCATCCTTGGCATTACCGTCCTGTGCTATGCCTTTCCCCCCTTTCCTCTAATTCCGGTGGTCCTGAGGAAGTTCAGGGAAGAGAGGACCAGCATGATTCTCATCACGCCCTTCTGGCCAAAAAGACCCTGGTTCTCGGCTCTTCTAAATCTAGCCACAGAACCCCCGTGGAGGCTACCAGTCAGGCAGGACCTTCTGACACAAGGGTCAGTGATCCATCCAGAAGCAGGCAGGCGGCAGCTAACCGCCTGGTTTCTGAAGAGGATCTCTTGAGAGCTAAGGGTTTGTCTGAGGGACTAGTAAGGACTTTACTCTCAAGCAGGAAGGAAGTGACTCGGGCCATCTACCTGAAAGTCTGGAAGAAGTACAACTCGTATTGTACTCTTAGAGGGTTCCAGGTGAAAAGTACCAGTTCAGTACTGGAATTTCTCCATGAAGGAATGGAGAAAGGTTTGGCAGCCAGCACCCTGAAAACTCAGGTGGCTGCCCTTTCTGTTTATTTAGAAAAAACCCTTTCCAGGGAAGCTTTAATTTCCAGGTTTTTCAGGGCAATGGCACGGAATAGGCCAGTTCCCCTCCAGGAATTTTCCCAGTTGGGATTTATCCATAGTCCTTCAGGGTTTAACGGGAGCTCCGTTTGAACCTCTTAAGGACTCTTGTTTAAAAAATTTAGTTTTAAAAACAATTTTCCTAGTAGCCATTACGTCGGCTAGACGAGTGAGCGAATTACAGGCTCTGGCAGTTACAGAGCCTTTCCTAAGGATTTTTCCCGATAGGATAGTGCTGCAGATAGACCCAGCCTTTCTTCCCAAGGTATCTTCAGAGTTCCATCGTACCCAACAAATAGTGTTGCCTACCTTTTCCTCCAACCCTACCAACACAGGGGAGGAGGCCTTTCATACCTTAGACGTAAGGAGGTGTCTTCTCCATTTCCTGGCAGTTACCAGGGAATTCAGAAAGACGAATGCTCTGTTTGTAATCTTTTCAGGTTCCAGAAAAGGGGAAAAAGCCTCCAAGAGTACTCTAGGTAGGTGGCTTAGAGAGGCAATTTCGGAGGCATACAAAGCTAGAGGAGAATCCCCTCCCTCCGGAATTGCTGCCCATTCCACTAGGGCAACAGCAGTGTCTTGGGCCGAGAGGGCCGGTGCTACGCCTGATCAGATCTGCAAGGCGGCCACGTGGTCAAGTTACTCAACTTTCCTTCGGCACTACAGACTGGACTTGCTGTCAGCTGCGGATCAAGCCTTCGGCAGGAAGGTACTGCAGGCAGTGGTCCCACCCTAGGGTAAGCTTCTCGTTTATCCTCTCCAGGGTTGTCCTGAAAGGCGACTGAAGAAAATACCTAGTTAGACTTACCGGTGACGGTATTTCTAAGAGCCTTTCAGGACAACGCCTAGTTCCCTCCCTTGTGTTCTATGTTTAAAGATGATACAAGTATCTGTCATGGTTTGTTTGTGTTCTCTGTGCTTTATCTTCCAGTATGCCGGAGGTAACAATAACTGAGGCCATGGTGGAAGAGGAGGAGCTTTAAAGAAATGCAAGTGTTTCCTCAAAGTGGGCGGAGCTGCGCTCTCTCCAGGGTTGTCCTGAAAGGCTCTTAGAAATACCGTCACCGGTAAGTCTAACTAGGTATTTTTTTTAACGTACCAATAAAAGTATTTACATTTTTGATATGGACATGGAGTTGCTGGCCCTTCTCTCTTCTACTGTTTTCATGTGTGATGTCCCCTGCCCCCGCCACCTGCAGTTATGAAGGCAACAAGAGGAGCTTGCACAGCTACTTGTTTGCAAATGTTAGGATTTCAGGCAAGATCAGTGATTTAGGGCCGGTTCACACCTTCAATTGCACAGGAATGCACCATGCGTTCCTATGTGATTCACATGCGATCCGGGTGCAGTGATTTCAGCCCATTCACTTGCATGCACTACTTTACAAAAGCAAGAGTAACTGGACTGCAAGGTACTTGTGTACCATGCGATCTGTTGCAGGCAAATGCTTTGCAACCTATGTTTGGGGTGTCGTTAGCGTTGCACTGACACCCACTACAGATTGCAAGTGCAGTGCGTTTTGATCGTGGTGCTGAAAACTAGGGGTGCAACGGATCGTCGCCGATCCGTGATCCGAACGGGTCACCCAGTTCGGATCGGCACACCCCGCGATCCGCGGAGCGCTCTGCGGCCTCGGCCTTAGGAAAGGCCGCGGCTTCGGCCTAGCTCCGGAGCGGCGGCCATCTTGGTACACCCGGCCGCTGTTTACAATGTGATCGCTCCGTCAAATGACGGAGCGATCACTTGTAAACAAACTCTGCATTACCCAGCATATACTCTGCATTACCCAGCATATACTCTGCATTACCCAGCATATACTCTGCGATACCCTGCCATACCCTGCCGATACTCTGCCATACCCTGCCGATACTCTGCCATACCCTGCCGATACTCTGCCGATACCCTGCCGATACTCTGCCATACCCTGCCATACTCTGCCAATACTCTGCCAATACCCTGCCATACTCTGCCATACCCTGCCAATACTCTGCCATACCCTGCCAATACTCTGCCATACCCTGCCAATACTCTGCCATACTCAGACAATATTACAGTGGGGGAGAGGATGTGGATATTACAGTGGGGGAGATGACGTGGATATTACAGTGGGGACTATATGGTGGCAGAATTTTCACAGGTTTTTGCAAATTCAATTATTTGCTGATCCGAAAAATGATCCGATCCGTGAGTTTTTTGATCCGTTGCACCCCTACTGAAAACACACACCCCGAACATGGGTTTCCCAAAGTGCATTCTGATGTGAACTGAGCATTATTGTCTATGCATCCATAAAGTAATTAACAATGTAAAATAAATTTATTGTATTTGCAAAGTAGAGAAGATATCACTGCTGGCATTTTTTAGGGCTCTGTTTATTGTATCTGTGAGCTGGGTAGGGTCAAAATGTGTTGATTGGCATGGTGATCATTTTGATTTCATAATGTGTACAAATTAAAATCATAGTAAACTCGGTTTATACATAAAAATATGAACCCCCCCTGTAGGTTTAAGTCGCAATGTACTTTCACCACATACTAGCACATTATGACAGTCTTACCCGTGATAATGTGCCCTACAGCACTGCAATGTCACCAATTTCTGCGGGTCCACGGTGCTTCTAACTTCACCCGGTCTTCCCTCCTAGGTCCCGTCTCCTTTGCTGCACATGCGACCACGAAGTCATATCATCGTCGCACAGATCGGGTGCCAATAATGATATATATTTTTTTTAAATAGTGGGTTTAAAAAAGAGCCATTTATTCATTGATCTCTTGTTTTTTTTGGCATCATCATCATAATGCAGTACTCTCTCTATTCCTGTTTGATCCAACATGGGTAAATAGTTTTTTGTTGTGAACTGTGTAGGACAGTCCTCAAGTACCCCCAACAGGCCATGTTTTGGGTATTTCTCTTAGATGATAAAATAGCTGTCCAAAATACCAAGCCATTGACTGATTTTTAACCACCTGATTACTTTGCACTTAAACCCCCCTCGTGACCAGACCAATTTTCAGCTTTCGGCGCTGACGCACTTGGAATGACAATTGCGCGATCATACAACACTGTACCCAAATGACATTTTTACCATTCTTTTCCCCACAAATAGAGCTTTCTTTTGGTGGTATTTAATCACAGCTGGGGTTTTTATTTTTTGCTAAACAAATAAAAAAAAATGGAAAATTTAAGAAAAAAAATAAAATCATGTTTAACAGTTTGTTATAAAATTTTGCAAACAGGTAATTTTTCTGCTTCATTGATATGCGCTGATGAGGTGGCACTGGTGGGCACCGATAGGTGGCACTGGTGGGCACCGATAGGTGGCACTGGTGGGCACCGATAGGTGGCACTGGTGGGCACCGATAGGTGGCACTGGTGGGCACCGATAGGCGGCACTGGTGGGCACCGATAGGCTGCACTGGTGGGGACAGATAAGTCGGTACTGATGGGCACAGCAAAGATGGCACGGATGGGTGGCACTGATGGGCACTGATAGGTGGCACTGATGGGCACTGATAGGTGGCACTGGGCACTGGTAGGGGACACTGATGTGCAGCACTGGGGGCACTGACAGATGGCACTGACAGATGGCACTGGGGGCACTTTTATTATCACAGGTTGGGCACCATGGACCCTGGGCATATTGCAGTGAGAGGGACGTATGTCCCTCTCACTGCCGCCGGTGATCGGCTTTTTTTTCTCTCCTCGCGCTGTCAGCGCGAGCAGGAAAAAAAGCCGATTACCGGCTCTGTTACTGTCACATGATCAGCTGTCATTGGCTGACAGCTGATCACGTGGTAAGGGGTCGGGATCGACCCCTTACTCGGATCTGTGATCCAGCGAGTCTCAGACTCGTGGATCACAGAGCGCGCCGCTCAATAGACGTCGTCCCGGCACAACAGATCCGCGCTATAGCCGTCATTTGGCTATGGCGCGGATCTCAGGCGGTTAAAGGACCTGTGCAAGATAAAGGAAAACCTGCAAACATCGCCGGTTGGGTGTACTTGAGGGCAGGGTTGAGAACCACTGGTGTAGGAAGACGACATCTGAATACCTAATGCCCCTTTTTCCTTTATTTTGATCTGAAGATAGAAAATTTTAACTCTTTGAATAGAATTGATGTATGTTTGCTCTTTTTCATACCCAACTGTGTCAATCTAAAATTTTTGTGAAAATAATTATTAATTTGTTGTAAACTCTATATAAAAACACTCCAGGGATTTCTGGGAGCTTGTATATTAGGGAAATTAATTCATTTTTTTAGCATTGTAACTCCAAAGCTGTGACTTGAATTTCTGATACTAAGATTAGTTATTACTAAACTGTATACTGAAATGTGTAAAGCTAGGAGGATATCTTACATCCATTTAATTATTAGTCAATAGTCCAAATTGGTAAGCTGCTTAAACACAATGCTGCATATTCCAATAGAAGACAGTTCACAGTGTTTTATGTAGATCATAAATAAAGGGACTAGCCATTTACCAGCCATTGCATGCAGCATGTTTCTTATTTTCTTATTCTGTAAACCACCTTCTATTAACACTTGGAAATGTCTTAACTTAAAAGGCCTCATGCACACAGATGATTTGAGGAAAAAAATATGGTTTGCCATAAAATCCCTGATGTTTTTCCTGCATTCAGGGATCCACAATTGGTGCATAAAGCCAGACTTAGAATTGAATGCCTTATGTACCTGAATACGGTCAAAAATTTGGTGCCCTCGAAATGCATCCATATGTTATGTGCTCATGGCTAGGTGGGGGCAAAGTCACTGGGCCTTCTCTCGGGTTAGGGAAAGCTAAAGATCTCAAATCGGATGAGCGTGTACTTCTGTGTAATGCAATAACGCAGTCTTATGAGATTTGGACACCTCGGCAGTCCCAGCATCCTGGAGGAAGACTCCGGTGGCGGTGCAATTTCACTGGAACCTTTTAAGTTTTATACTTTTTTTTTTTTTTTTTTTTTTTTCCTTCCAGCTTTATATTTGTGTTTGCATTATCATAACACTTTTTTTTTTTTTTTTTAAATGTAGGAGGTGAAAGCGAGCTGGTCATTTTATTTTGTGTGCTTTTGTGTAAAGCCCAACTTGAGGCACAAGGTTTTACTTTTTAATTTTTTTTTACTTTTGTAATCGTGTCATTGTTTCTACGATAAAAGTTAAATATTATTTGGAGAGTTCTTTCCAATGTTATTGCCACAAATGTGTAACACTCTTGGGTGTCTTTTTTTTGTTTTTCATCTTTTTTTCTAAGGTAGTTCTGACATAGTCTGGAGGTAGGTTTTGAAACACTCTCTGTAATGCTCCTGCCCTATTTTTGCTGCTGGTCTCATTCCAGCATCAATATTTTGGTTGTGATACACTCCCCCTGCCTGTGTGTCCACCTGCAAGTTGCTGTATGATGTAGCCAGTCTCTGGGCGGAGACCAAACTGGATTTAGCCAGCCAAGCCTGCAGTCTCATGCTTGTGATATTGTGTTTGTAACATGTGCTCCAAGCTCTGTTTGTTTGTCTGCTCCCTGTTTTATGATCTTGGATTGGATATTGACTACTCTCTTAACTCTGCCTGCCTTTTGACTACAGATTTCACCCTGACTATTCTGAACCTTGCCTGCATTGTACCTGGACTGTCATTGAACCAATCTGCCTGTCTGACAAACTCAAGTACCTGCTTGCTATGTTCAGTTCATGCCTTCCCTGGCATGGTATCCAGGCACTATAGCATTGTGTATGGGGGCAACTGAGAACCAGTAGGCCTGCTTGCCTTATGGGAAAGGGGCTGCTATAGGTGAAGAACACAAGCCAGCTATAGTGCCTGACCACCTGTGTTAGGGGTAAACATGACAACTGCTGCCACATGCTAAGGAATTATCCTTTTACTTACTTGGTGCCATACAAAAACCCTGCTTGATGAAGTGAGGATTCCAAACCTTGATTCATTGGCTTGTTCCAGTCTTAAGTAATTCCTGGTTTTAGCAAGTGATTGGCCCTGGAGGCAGGTAGTCTACATCCAGGGCTGATCATGTGATCGCTGCATAAGCATTTACAATGCAGACGGTTGCGATTAGCTACAGGAAGGCTCCCATTGCATTCATTGGGGCTGCCTCCTGCAGTTAATCTCAGGAACACCTGCTGGGGTTCTTGGATCTTAGGCCCCTTTCAGACGAGGCGGACTCCGCTTGCACGGAGCCCGCCTCTGTCCGTCGGCTCAGCGGGAGATCTGTCCGTTGATCTCCGCTGAGCCGGCGGATGACAAGCCTCTCTCCGCTCACTGAGCGGGGAGGGGCTTGCGAGCGCCGCTGATCTCTATGGAGAGATCGGATGAAAACGGACAGTGTGTCCGTTTTCACCCGATCTCACCCGATCCGATCCGCCAGCGACGGATCTGGACGTGTGGCCATACGTCTGCTT
Organism: Lithobates sylvaticus; assembly: GCA_028564925.1. Classification (NCBI taxonomy): domain Eukaryota; kingdom Metazoa; phylum Chordata; class Amphibia; order Anura; family Ranidae; genus Lithobates; species Lithobates sylvaticus. Next base: position 474,881,512 of record CM053029.1, read on the forward strand.
TTGGCGGATCGGACCGGATCGGATGTCAGCGGACATGTCTCCGCTGACATCCGACGCTCCATAGAGTAACATGGAGCGCCCGTTCAGATCCGCCGTCAAAACTGACAGGCGGATCTGAACGGGCCGTCCGTGTGAAAGGGGCCTAATCGGAGTCTAATAATTAATTAATTTATCAATATATCTCTTTAGCATAGGAACAGGCCAAAAGTATATTGTATTACGGAAACTTTTTTACATTTTGTATTTTCTATATTGACTTTTTCATATGTGATCTGAATGTGCTTTAGGCTCAGAAACTTGTGAAACTTTAATAAAACTTTTTATTCTATTTATTTATATAATCTATTTATTCTTAGGCCCCATGCACAGGAGACGCAGATGCAAACTCTGCTGAACGCATGTTTTAAAAAGCAGAAACCTGCGTTTAAAAATGCGCGTTTTTTCTTGTTAAAAAAAAAAAATGCGCGTTTTGCTGTGTTTTCATGTTGCGTTTAGACGCGTTTGCGTCTATAAGCATTTGTAAAGATAACATTATATAGACCCTCCCCAAGCTCAGAAAGCATGTATTAACTATTTCTGCCATTGTGTGAGCAGCAGCAGCAGAGAGAGCAGTTGTACACTTGCATTTGCCTCTCTTTCTGTGTTTTTTTTTTTTTGGAAATTGATCCCATATTGAATATATGTCAGGAAATGCTCCTGATGCTGCTCTTGATGAGGCAGCAACGTCGTCGCAAATTTGCATGAGAGGTCCAGAATCCAGAGCTTGGCGATATTGGACCCATCCTTTGATGGCACAGCGAATGTCCGTTGGATATTTCACAAACATGTATGCATTAGTGAGTATATATGCTCTATGAACTATCTAAACTAAACTAATTATGACATTTTAAACACATTTTTCTAGTATTTTTTATGGTTTACCATCATATTTCTGAGTTTTCTCAGAAATTTTTTTTCAATTGGGTTCCTTTTTAAAAGGGCTTATAAACGCAAACGCGGCTAAACGCGGGTGCCTGCGTTTAGCCGCGTTTAGCTGCGTTTTGCGTCTGAAACGTGGAAAAGCAAAGTGTCTGAACGCATTTTTTTTGCTTCTGGAAAAACGAGGTTAAACGCAACTGCATAAAAACGAGACTGTGTACATGGACACATAGGATAACATTGCATGCGTTCAGGTGCAGTTGAAAAAAGTGTCCAACTGCCTCTGAACGCGCGTTTAACAGCGTCTCGTGTGCACGGGGCCTTAGAGTATAGGCTGTTCAATTTCTCCAAAGATTAGTGAATGAGGTGAAGCTCTGCTGATTTAAATTATGCCATAAATTAAACCTTTTTTTTTTTTTTTTCTTGCACCTGATTGTTGTTTGCAAAGTGAATTTTTACCACATTCGCCAAGCTAGGTGAAAACTCCTGTGCAAAGTGAGCCTGCGCAATTCAGTTAGTAAATAGACTTCTCTGATTATCTCAATTAGCAGCAAAAAAATAAATTTGGTTTCTGTTTAGTCCGTGGTTACATTCTTAAAGTGGTGTGCCCATTTAAAAAAAAAAAAATTTTTTAAAGTCAGCAGCTACAAATACTGCAGCTGCTGAAGTTTAACACTTACCTGTCCCAGGGTCCAGCGACGCAGGGGATCGAAGCTCCGCTCGTCTCCACCTCCGTTCTGCAGCGCCGGCATTGTAATTGTGGGCACCCGGCTGTGGCTTCACATCCGGGCACCCACTGCTCATGCGCGAGCGGTGCCGCGCGCCATGAGTGCCCGCGCAATCATCTGGGACCTGTCGCGTGTCCCAGATAATTGACAGGAGGGAGGGAGCAGAGCTGAGCCCTTCCTGCGCCGAGGGGAAGTGATGTCACCAGCCCAGGCACTGAAGGAGGCAGACTACGAGGGACCCCCTAGAAACAGCCATTTAGAGGTGAGTTAGAAAGGGAAAAAAAAAAAAATTCCAATATTTTCCTGAATATGTGGTCACTTTGATAACTTAAACTGTCTCCTTATGACAATAAAGTAAAGGTAAAAATATATTAAAGATGGAGTCCACCTTAACAAGCTGCATGTCTTTACTGGTCCCCGTTGTGTCCTGGGAACTGTGTGTTTCCCAGGACACAACGGGGGGCAGCTGAGGCTAGCTAGTCCCGGAAGTGGGTGCATATACCTGGATTATCCAGATATCTGCATCCCCCTCCCCCTGAATGGTGCCAATTGTGGCTCCGGAGGGGGGGGAGGAATCCGATAAGTGGAAGTTCCACTTTAGGGTGGAGCTCCGCTTTAAGTAAAATAGCAACCTTGCAAAAAAATAACAATTTGGAACTATAGTTTTCTATGCTGTCCATTGCATTTTCTCTCTTCTTATTTTTTTTTTTTTTTTTTTTTCTGATGTTGTTTATTTTTATGTTTTTTTTGTTCGGAACATCCAATGTGGAATGCCATTTTAAAGGGGTATAGAAAGCATGAATATGAGAGCAATGATTTGGAAAGGTGTTTTATTATCTGTGATCTCTAGCATTTTTAAGTAGCATGTAATTAGTCTTCAACCATGTTCGGTATTATGTACCCACTGTCAGATTGTTTGGGTAGCATTGCATTTTCTTGACCATTATGTGTGGCTATTTGGCAATATACTTAAGTCCCCATATATCTAGCAAGTTTACCCACCACTGATCTGATGCCCTTTGACATTTTCAGGGGTCACACTTGAGGCTTGCTATGTTCCGAAGCTGACCACCACAGACCTATACATACATTTAGAATGCACAGATAAAAGACTGTTCTGCTATACCTGTTAGGTATCCCTGCACATGTTAGAGGTTTAAGAATAGAATTATCAAAGAGAAGAAAAGGCGCCACTCGCCAACCTAGTGCGTTAATATGTAAATGAATGTGGCCTCGGCCAACGCCACTCCATCCATGCCCCTCTGACATGTTTTGCCCCACTCTCCAGGGCTTGGTCACAGAGGAATGGCGCTGGCTGAGGCAACATTCATCCACATACTAATGCACTAGGTTGGTGAGTGGTGCCTTTTTGTCTCTTTGATAATGCTCTTACACCTCTGGTGCACTGACGCCAGCTCCCTTCACTGCAACTGGCGGGGAGATCTCTGTCTCGGCTTAGATCGGCACTTCAAGTTTTATTTTGATTACTATTAAAAAATATTGTTGCACAATTATCATGGGACTTAAACAACCAAAAGTAAAAAAACATATCAATACATTTTGGCTGTTGAGACAACAGATCTTTTCATTTTCTAGTTTAGACATAGTACACTTTTAACCCTTTTACTGCCAATGGCGTAAGGCATACCGTGGCACAGAACCCTTTCCAGCTGACCAGGCCAGTGTGCTTTACATAACTTGCATTCCCCCTTCTGCTATAAGCTCATTGTTACTAAAGTGACCATGAACTTATTGCAGAATTGTTAAGCAGTCTGTGCTGAACAAAAGATCAGCTGTGATTAGTGGCTGATGAGCCGCTGTGTGCATTCAAAATGATCAAAAATGTTAGCCTGCTACCGGCACTGCTTTTTCCTTCTTTCCCTGCTGTTGCATTATCCCACACAGTTCTAAAATCCCCCATCCACTGACATTCCCAGACCCAAATCACCCTTCAAGACCGATCCCCTGTACCCCCCTGCCTTTCCGCAGTGCTTGCGATTTATTCTCCTCTTCCTCTCGCCTCCTGTCAGCTGCTGCTTGGGCACATGGGGGATCAGGTTAAGGATGGATGGTGGTGGTGGGGCGGGGACTGGTACATAATTTACCAGTCCTTTCCTTTCCTGAATGAACGGTACCAATCACTCAGTTTTTTTAATAACCTAAACAAAGTAAACAATGTTTACTATGATTTCAGTTTGTGAATGAACAGGCAGTCTCTGTACAGTGTGCTTTCTGTTCATTCATTCTGCAGTGGAGAGATGGGAATTGAAAATCCTTGTTCAAGCGGTGTTGAATGAAAAAGCAAACATTTTACTATATTGCAGTTTACCAGTTTTTGGATGTGATGGCTTGATTTTTCATTTTTTTTTTTTTTTTTTTTGGGCTTTCTTTCCTTTTATTTTTACCTTGTGACCCAGTCTGTAAGTCTGTTTTTCAAAATAAGAACTTGAGGCCATGTTTCCCCACATGGGGAATACAAAGGTGTTCCACGCATCGCTGTGCAGGCAGTCACATTCATGTCAGTTGAACATGCTGCTGCTCCCAATTAGACAGCCATGTGCGTGCACGGCCCTCAAATGCACACTGTCAGATTGGGAGCAGTCTCCGTGCAGCTGCTGTGCCCCAGTTGATGTGAATGGGACTGCCTGCACAGGGATGCTTGGAACAGCTGTGCATTCCAGTACATGCTTTTGCAGACAAAACCGCACAGGCATACACTATCGTACATCCATTTAAACTGTGCATAAGGGCTCATTTGTATGGGTGCTCTGTCCAATACAGCACGATGAACAGTTTGTCAATGCTGCTGGAGCTACCTTCAGCTGCATGCAGTCAGCCCAGTGTTATTCTATGGCAGGGGTCCTCAAACAGGGGGCCGGTTCACTGTCCCTCAGACTGTTGAGAGGCTGGACTATAGTTGTAAAACAAATATGAACAAATTCCTATGCACACATCTTATTATGTAGAATGCAGGGTTCTGGAGTGCGCTGCGCTCAGAATGCAGGGTTCTCGAGTGCGCTGCGCACAGAATGCAGGGTTCTCGAGTGCGCTGCGCTCAGAATGCAGGGTTCTCGAGTGCGCTGCGCTCAGAATGCAGGGTTCTCGAGTGCGCTGCGCTCAGAATGCAGGGTTCTCGAGTGCGCTGCGCTCAGAATGCAGGGTTCTGGAGTACGTTGCATTTAGAATGCAGGGTTCTGGAGTGCATTGCGCTCAGAATGCAGGGTTGTTGACTGATGACAGTGGCGGAGGAGGCTTGCGGAGGTGAAGGTTTGTAGGAGCAGGACCCATGATAGGGCCGGCCCTACTGAGCGGGTTGGGTAAATTACCTCGACGGGCAGTTGTTTGAGGACCCCTGCTCTATGGGGTGCTCGTAAGCAACCCTGAATGCACACTGTCTGCATTCGGTGCCATGCATCCACATATTAAATTAGGACCTGCAGCTGTGTTTGGATAGCTGCTTTGTCCCCATATAGCAGTGATGGCGAACCTTTTTGAGCCCGAGTGCCCAAACTGCAACACAAAACCAACGTATTCATTTCAAAGTGCCAACATATACAGAACTAGATGAGTGTGTGCTGTGATGTCTGGGGGTGAACATGGGACACATCAGAAATCATTGTGTATTAACTATGTAGTCATAGTGTTTTTTACAAGAAGATCTAAAACTAGAACACATTTTGACAAAAGTAAATTTTTTTGGAAGCTGTCCTAGCATTGTGCAATTAAATTCCAGTATCACTATTCTACTAACTATACATTAATATTCAATACACTCAAGTTGCATGACAGCTGCACTTTAAATTACTAGTTGTTCAGTAGACGCACTGGCTGGATGATAAAGAAATCCTGTTACAGGGGTGACATGCAACCAGCAACTCTCCAGCTGCAGCAGAACTTCCAGTCCCCCCATGCCCTGCTGGCACACATTATGCACTCTTTGGTTGCCAAGGTATGTTGAGATCTGTAGTTCTACTCCAGCTGAAGACGTACTGGTTCCCCTGCATTGCTGTAGCAGAAGACTACTTGAAAAATCTCTCATTCCTGACTGATGTTCACAGTCCTATATGTCCAGGAAACATCATTCTGAACGTGAACACTCAAGGACAACTGTAGCAATGCTTTACCAATGTGGTTCACTCACAATGCCTCATTGCATGTTCATTGCATGTGGAATGCAAACTCCCAGCAGCAGCAGCTCTACACCTCCTCCCTGTATAATGCCAGTGATTCTGGACTGTCTGTCATGTGACTCTTGTGTCATGAAATACAGGGGGATGGCAGGGGAAAAACTATATGTATTTACATCTCACTGTACTGCAGTGGTCTCTGCTAAATCTAGCAGGCATTCCCAGCCAGATAACCTGAATAGCCAACACAAAGTATCATGGCATCAAAGCTCATATCCTACAGAAAATTCTTCTGACAGCTTTGATAGAGAGTAACACAGACAGCATATACACAACATTATTCTTACCATACCCTTCCATATATTGTGGCAATGTTGGGAACGAGAAGAAAAAAAAAAAGTCCCCAAGAAGTAGATCCTATTTGAAGAGGCACAGAAACAGTGTACACAGCTAAACACATTTATTCCTCCACTTACTTTACCAACGGTTGCACAGCACTCCAATTATACTCTCATCAGCTGACTCAGTTCCCGGGCACAAGAACGGCCTGCGATTGGGCATCTTCCCCACCACATGTTCTGCTTGCCACCCAACCCGGAGCGATTCTTCATCTAGTCCACGCCCATCCTAGACACGGCCCCCCATTGGCTCAATCCCCACCACATGTTCTGCCTGCCATCCAACCCAGAGCAACCCTTCATCTCATCCACGCCCATCCTAGACACATCACCCCTTGTCCTAGAGACTTGTGGGAAATGTAGTTCTATGGGGAGGGGAGCTGTGCATGAAATACACCTCCGTACAGGATTTTCTCACGTGCCCACAGAGAGGACTCGGCGTGCCGGATGTGGCACGCGTGCCATAGGTTCGCCATCACTGCCATATAGTAACATAGGCTGTCAGCACGCAGCTATTGCTGCATTAGCAAACCGCTCGTCGCTCTGTACTGGCCACCGTACCAGTGTGAATGATCTCAGAGACCTCATTAACACACAGAACACCCTTCTGCGCCCAGGAGTCATATGTGTTTACTTACACCTACCTGTATGAACTGACAACTGACAGACACTGCACAGGCTGATAGATACTGTGGCTATACACCTGTAATCTCCCATCCTGGACACAAGCTGGGCTGTTCATAAATCCCAATGTTCTTGTAACCACTTGAATGTGTGGTTACATGCGAACAGCCACAGTGTCTGTCAGCCTGTCATTGATTTGTACGCAAAGACTTTTGTTTCCTGGGCACAGAAATACTCTTTTTTTCTTGGTGTTGTACAGCCCCTATTTGCTGTGTGAATGAGGCCTGAAACGCCACACAAAGGTGCGTTGTTGCACACATGACATTGCAGTTGGGCGTTGGCAATATGCATAGGTAAAAGTCAACCTCCCAGATTTTACAGTTTTGCATACCTTTCGATTTTCACCGTTTTGCAAGAAGGAACAAATTTACAAATATCTGTTTTGTTATTAACTCAATACAGCTTTAGATTTAGTAGAATTTTAGCAGGAATTTTGATATTTTTGCTGTGTTTGTCCGCTAATAATGATTTTGGTGTGTTTTTAGCAAAAATATAATTTTGATAAATTTGTGCAGCTATCGTGAGATCCTAAAAAATTAACCAGTTCTATGCTTTCAGATAATGTATGGTTTATGGGGGGGCTTTTAAAAATGATATCTAAATCTACCCTAAGATCATTGAGCCGGGGCACTCTGGAATATTATATTGCTGATTCATGGGGTTTAGCTAAATTTAATCTTATAGTGGCGTGAAATGTTTAATTTGTTACGGGCTTATACTACAGTGTATTTAGTTAATCACACAATATGTAATGTTTAGTTTACTATATTACAAGGCAAAAACAGTGATAACCTTACTTATTTTCTCTTTTTGTTATTAGTTAATGAAGAAGAGCTCAGGAGAAAAATTGCTGAAGAACTAGCTCTAGAACAAGCAAGAAGAGAGTCTGCGAATCAAAAAAGGTTTGTTTTGTATAGGATCTAAATCAAACTATTGTCTATTCTGCACTCTAACAATTGTACAGAAATCGCATAAAATATCCGCTTCAATATGCACAGTGGAATATAAGGATATGAGTACAGCACTAAGTACACAGTGGTCCAAAAGTATTACCAATCATATAGAATGAATTAAAGTGATGTTCAACCCAACATATTATATATTGCAGGTTTCCAATCTTTAGATGTGGTGGCTGTTTAGTTTTTACCTGGTGATCTGGTCAGTAATGATACACTTCCTGTATTAGGGTCCCTGCAGCCTCGATGGAGACAGCATTGGACAGCAGCATTGTTGATCTGGAGGGAGGGTCATGCAGTGGTGTACTTATAGTGTGTATAGTGGTGTAGCTTGCACCAGCTCCCACAATTTCGAGGCCACACCCCAGCCAGTTATGTAATGTCCATATCAGTTTAATTTCTGTGTTTACTGTAAACACAGCCACAGTGGCTAGTCCAGCATTATTTGGAGTGGTGGATTGGTAAACAACTATTGTTGCTAAGCAACAGTAATAAATGGTTTGTATGTGGGTGGCGGGGTGGGGTGATTCAGCGCTAGTGCACAGCAACGCCGGTCTTTTGCCTAAATCCAGCCCACACAACTGTACATTGCCATTCTTTACAGTGACGCAAGAGGGGCTAAAGAACTCGGAGCCTCTGGTAAGGTGTGTTTATTGTGGTAGTCATCCTTTGGATTAGGAGAGGGTGGGTAGGAGAGTATTGTGTGGAGGAGGCCACCAGAGGTGTGTTCTTTGTGGTAGCCAGCCCTGAGTTAGAGTGGTGCATGGAGTCCTTGAACTAGGAGAGGGTTGCATGGGGCGCAGTCTCTGGACTAGGAGAGGAGTGCATAAATGGGAGGCTCTGGACTGGGAAAAGGGTGCGTGAAGTGGAGTCTTTGGACTGAGAGGAGGTGCATAAAAGGGAATTCCTGGACCAAAAGAGGTGCGCATGAAGCCGAGTCTCTGGACCAAGAGACGGGGGTGTGAAACAGAGGCTGTGGACTGTGAGAGGGGTGCATGGAGTTAGGGCCCTGAACTAGTAGAGTGGAGTGTGGAGTCAAGTCTCTGGAGCAGGAGGGCAGTGCATGAAGCAGAGACTCTGGACTGGGTGATAAGTACCTGGAGCGAAGTCCCTAGGGTGGGAGAGGAATGCGTCGAGCTCAGGCCCTGGACTAAGAGAGGAGTGTGTGGAGTGGAGGCCCTCAACTAGGAGGGGTGTGGGAAGTGCAGGCTCTGGACTAGAAGGGTGCATGGTGCTCAGGCTCTGGACTAGGAGAGGGGTGCATGGAGTGGAGAACCTGGATTAGTAGAGAGGTGCATAGAGCAGATGCCCTGGGTTACTAAAAGGGTGCATTAATAAATGGAGGCTTTGGACTAGGAGAGGGGTGCATGCAGCAGGGGCCCTGCATTTGGAGAAGGGTGTGTGGAGCAGAGGCCCTGGATTAGGAGAGGAGTATATGGAGCCAAGGCCCTGGACTAGGAAAAGGGGTGTGTGGAGCAGAGTCTCTGGAATAGGAAGGGGGGTTGCGTGGAGAAGGCCTTAGACTAGAAAAGTGGGGTTGTGGAGCAGAGATCCTGGACTAAGAGAGGGGGGGGGGGGCAGAGGCCCTGGACTATAACTTTTTTTTTTTGGAGGCTACAAAAGGGGAGAAAGAGCTTGGGTCCTGGAGTGGTGCACAGTAAAGTAATGCCAAACCGGAGCAGAGAAGTGGCACCACCGGGTGTGGACTCTTTGGGGGTGCTGCATGCAAGATTCGCAGCACCATAAAAGAAAATATTAGGCAGCTGTGGCCCCCCCAGCGAGTCTGCACCTGCTGCTTCAGTGACAGCTAGAGCTCAGTTTGAGAGCAAATTCTTTCCCTGCTCCACCCATAACTTTTCTTCCCTGCCCCCTCACTCTGAGATCCTGCTGTATATCATCTGTGAGTGTGGAGGGTTCCAGTTCTTAGAGTTCTGTGCCCTGGGGCAGGGGAAGGGGTGTGTCAGTACTGTGGGCTTATGTGCTGAGGGATCTGCACTGAGAATGGGACGAGGTCTGTACCGGGGGATGGGGTGTCTGTACTGAGGGGTCTGCACTGGGAGTTTGGGGGATTTAGGTATGTACTGAGGGGTCTGTGCTGGGTGGGGTTATTCTGTAACTGCATTTGTAAAGGGTTAACTGCTCGGTTGAAGTGCCCCAGTGGTGATAATTCAAAGTCTGCCAGTGTTTAGACTATTGTCCTGAAAACTGAAAAAAAATCTTTCTGTATGTTGAGGCTGAGAATGTGTAGGTCATATAATTCTTTAAATATTATTTTCTTATCGTACATCACGGGACATCGAGCCATAGTAGTTACTATGTGGGTTATAGGCCACCTTCAGTTGATGGAGACTGGCACACCCTAAATTAAAAAGTGCGATCCCTATATAACCCCTCCCACTGGTGGGAGTACCTACGATTTTTCTCCAGTGTCTAAGGTGAGGATATCGCCTTCGGGCGCTGTGTACTGCAGGCTGCAGTATGTGTCCTCTAGTCTCTTGGTGCCCTCCTTTCAGTTGGCATTGCTATGGGACATCCCACATAGTAACTACTATGGCTCTGTGTCCCGTGATATACGATAAGAAAATAGGATTTTTATAACAGCTTACCTGTGGTCCCTCCCTTCTTTGGTATACACGTGTATTGCTTTGCTACAAAACTGAGGTACTCAGGGATGTCAAAAGGGTCAAACGTGACTCCTTTGTAATTTTTTTCGTGGCTTTAACCTTTTTATTGCCACATATGTCATTCATTGATGGCAGTGGAAAGTTTTGCACACACTCCCACTGTTGTGCACATCTGACAAGCCAGATGTCGTCTTTCAGCCAATCTTTTTTTTTTCTCCTCACCTGCCATGTTACCCAGACTCCGCTATCCCAACTGTGCTGTTGTCGTCTCCCTTAGCTAGTTAGAACCCAGAGGCAACAATTTCCTCACTTTTGGTTCCTGCTGTCATTTTCCCAAGGGAATAAGCTAATAGTGTACTATATTGGCTTTAGTTGAGACCCTGATGTGTCATTAAAGAGAATCTGTCGCACTTAAAATGCTATCACATGGGGGCTATTGGTTCCCTATGTGATAGCAAAAAAATTAAGTGAAAAAAGTATGAAAATTAAGGATACACCCAAATCCGACTTAAAAAGGACTCATACTTACAAGTGGAGGGAGACAACGGGAAGTGTGAAAAAAATCTACTCCTAGGAAGGGAAACTTACTCCTGTAAGAGTTATCATGGGAAAAAGGTGTCTCCACTGAAGCTTTAGCACCAATCCTTGTTTCCACAACAACCCAAAATTTTCAAAATCCAATCGTCGCAGGGACAGAAAGTGAGATGAAATCTGCACAGAGGTACAGACAGCAAAACTAATGTTGCAGGGATGTTAACCCTTTCCTATGCTATCCGAAAAAACGTAAAAATATTTTTTTTGGCAGGAGTTCTACTTAAAAGGGTTGTAAAGGTAAATAATAAAAAACCAAACAAAACTATACTTACCTACTCTATGCAATGGATTCGCACAGAGCGGGTGGAAAACTCCTCCCGCCCTGCTTCTTTGTCACTGGCTTTGATTGACAGCACTGGGAGCCAATGGCTCCCTGTGCCCCAGCAAATCCAGCGAGACCTGGAAGTGAGAGAAGAGGTGCAGACGTGCGCAGCCTTGGATCAAATAAGGTCTCAGGTAAGTAAAGGGGGGCTGAGGGGGCGATGCTGACACCTAAACATTTTTTACCTTAATGCAAAGAATGCATTAAGGTAAAAAACATTTAGACTTTAAAGCCCCTTTTTAAATGTACCTTTACTGAATTGCATACAAATTCAACTTAAATAACAAGTATGGCTTTTTAAAAATTTTTTTATTAAGAATCATACTTAACTAGGATGCAGAATCGGTCCGATGCTGCATCTGTCCCCTGCCGGCTCTAAGACTGAGAACCAATGGATCAAACACCGCCGATCACTCAGTTCTCACAGCTCCGTGAGCTAAGAGCTGGTCACTGTCAGTCATCACTCTCTGCTTGCCCCCCCCCCCCCCCCCCCGCGCTCACTGGGCTCTGGGATGTGAAGGGGGTGGGAGCGGCCAACTCAGGCTCTCAGCCGGCTCGCATTTGGTTTGATCCCAACTTTATTGTTGCAAACTTCCCAGAGCCTGGACCGGCTCTGTGATATTAGCCGACAGCGGGCTGAAAACGGCTCACAGGAGTGCAGAACAAACTGCACTCATGTGATCCGTAGGAGCAGTACAAAAAGACAATCTTTGGGTGTACTTCTCCTTTTTAGAACAAACCTACAGACCCTATCTTTGTAACCTTGGGACTGGCTGTATTGTACTTGATAAAGTGTTTTCTGGGTGTATGTTCCTTTCTTGGATGATGTTCTTGTTGCTTTTGAATGAGATGCTTTACAAAAATACATTTGTGCCGTGGTGAGTTGAAATTCATCAAAATAGGAAAGTGTGCTTTTCCAAAGCATATTTGGAATATTCATAATTGTTGTTTGGTACAGGCATTTTGGTAGCAGATTACTTAAGCAAACTTTTTGATGTAGATGCCTGTTGTGGTTGGTTTTTAATTTTTCCGTGTGCCTCCAGTGTTGAAAAAGCCAACACTTTTTTAGTGTAGCAGAGGTCAGATGTTTTCCACTCGGTCTTTGCATGCTTAGCAATGACAAAAGACAAGCCTCTCCTCTTTCAGACTCAATCCCAGAAATATACTGTATATACCTAAAAAAAATAAATAAAAAAAATAAATAAAAAAATGTATGTTTTAGATTCATTTATAGGAAATCGTTAAAAAATTGATTTTATATCAAAATGCATAAAGCACATGCAAATTAAAGCGGTTCTGCACTCGTTTTTTATTTTTTGGGCTATATGCCAAGGGCATATAGCTCAATTGGGGGACTTACCTGTTCCATCTACCATCTCGATCGCCGACGGTTTTCCTCCGATAAAGTTCTTCATCTTCTTCTTGTCTGCTGGGGTCCATCTTGCCTGTGGGCATGTGAAACCCCACAGGCACTTTAGATGGCCCAGCATGCACCGCCGTTACTCGCGCGTGCGCAGTAACGGCACATCTGCCGAAATCTCGCGAGATTTCGGAAGATGTCCGCACTGACTCCTGGGAACAATGACACCAGATCCCAGGAGACAGTGCGGCCTGACGACGATCGACGCAGAGACCCCGCCCACCCCCGAAGAGACAGAAGACAGGAAGTCATCAATTACAAGGTAAGTAAAAAAAAAAAAAAAACACATTTCATTTAGTACTCTTTGCCTTATTTGGAAGGCAAAGAGATTTACTAAATGAAATGGGTGCAGAACCGCTTTAACATAAAGTACCACAATAAATCACATGCATAAAAAGGCCTTTAGAAACCGAGCTAAAACACACACACACCACACACACACACACACACCACACACACACACACACACACACACACACACACACACACACACACTTTTATTTATTTTTTTATTCTGTGGACACTTATTGTGGTACATGTGCAGGGCATTGTGCACATTGGGGGCTAGAGAGGATGTAACTCCTGTGTACCCATTGGCCTTAAATCTACCCTTGGAGTCAACCTTGCCTAAGGCCACAGATTGTGTTTTGGAAAGCTCTCAAACCTCCTAAAACTTCCCGCTTCATTTTCATGTGCAGGAGATCCTTTAAGAGACCTGGGCACATCCAAGATCTTTGTTGTTCCTCCAAAATGGTTAGCGTAGGAATATACCATGAAAGTATTTCTACAAGAAGTAGGTTGTTGTAGCAGTTAATACTGCTGTCTTGTACCAACTTTTGAAGCAATTTACGGGGGCTATGGCTGCAGCTGTCCGCCATAACTCGGATATTGTTTTTTCAGTTGCCAGGTGATGAGTGGTGCCTGGTTTCCTACAGACATGACGCTTGCCACTCAGGCCAAAGTGTTCAATCTTTGTTTCAAGAATTTTCTCATGGTCTGAGAGTCCTTCAGGTGCCTTTTGGCAAACTCCAGGCAGTCTGTCATGTGCCTTCCGTTTTGGCAACCCTCCATACAGGCCTGATTGGAGTGCTGCAGAGATTGTTGTTTCTCTGGAAGGTTCTCCGCTCTCCACAGAGAAATGCTGGAGCTCTGTCAGAGTGACCTTCGGGTTCTTGATCACATCCCTGACTAAGGCCCTTCTCCCTCATCGCTCAGTTTGGCCGGGCGGCTCGCTTTAGGAAGAGTCCCGATGGTTCCAAACTTCCATTTATGGATGATGGAGGCCACTGTGCTCATTGGGACCTTCAATGCTGCAGAAATTTTTCTGTACCTTTCCCCAGATCTGTGCTCAAAACTATCCTGTCTCGGAGGTCTACAAACAACTCCTTGGATTTTATGGCTTGGTTTGTGCTGACATGCACTGTTAACTGTGGGACCTTAAATAGACAGGGATGTGTCTTTCCAAATCGTATCCAATTAACTGAATTTACCACAGGTGGACTCCAATCAAGTTGTAGGAACATCTCAAGGATGATCAGTGGAAACAGGAGGCACCTGAGCTCAATTTTGAGTCATGGCAAAGGCTGTAAATATTTATGTACATGTGATTTTTATTTTTTGTAGTTTTTTTTTTTTTTATTTAATTTGTAAAGATTTCTAACAAACTTCTTTCATGTTGTCATTATGGGGTACTGTTTGTAGAATTTTGAGGAAGATAAAGAATTTAATACATTTTGGAATAAGGCTGTAACATAACAAAATGTGGAGAATGATGCGCTGCATACGGTTGCGGCCCGTTTAGCAGTATGAATTTTAGCTGGTGGTTGAGGAGCCGGTCGCGAAGCTGTCCGCCGCATCCTTAACCGCTTCAATACCCGCCCATAGTCATATGACGCCCACAAGGTGGATCTCCCATCCTGGGTGGGCGTCATATGATGTCCGCGCGCGCCCCCCCCGCGGCGTCGCTCGGGCCCGGTGCGAGTGCCCGGTGGCCGCGATGTCCGCCGGGCACCCGCGATTGCCCGTTAAAACAACGGGACCGTGCGGGACCGTGGAGCTGTGTGTATAAACACACAGCTCCACGTCCTGTCAGTGGCGAGGAGACCGATCATGTGTTCACAGTACACGTGAACACCGATCGGTCTCCTCCCCTTGCAATAAATCTATCCCCTAGTTTGTAGACGCTATAACTTTTGCGCAAACCGATCAATATACGCTTATTGCGATTTTTTTTTTTTTTTTTTTTTACCAAAAATATGTAGAAGAATACGTATCGGCCTAAACTGAGTAAAAAATTAGTTTTTTTTTTTAAAAATGGGATATTTATTATAGCAAAAAGTTAAAAATATTGTGTTTTTTTTTTTTTCAAAATTGTCGATCTTCTTTTGTTTATAGCGCAAAAAATAAAAACCACAGAGGTGATCAAATACCACCAAAAGAAAGCTCTATTTGTGGGAAAAAAAGGACGTCAATTTTGTTTGGGTGTAACGTCGCACGTCCACGCAATTGTTAGTTAAAGCGACGCAGTGCCAAATCGCAAAAAGTGCTCTGGTAAGGAAGGGTGTAAAATGGCCCGGTGCTGAAGCAGTTAACAATTGATGACTCATCAGGAAGCCCGCTGACAGCTGAATGTAAAAAACACAATTGCCGGCAATAAAAAAAAAAAATTGTGAAAAATAAACGGCTTGGGGTCCCCCAATTTAAAAAAAAAAAATTGGGATGGGGTCTCCCCCATAATCCATACAGACCCTTATCCGAGCATTCAGCTCAGGAAAGGGTAGGGATGAGTGCACGCTCCCCCCCCCCCTTTAGAAGGTACAATGTAACCCATACTTATTCGCCCAGATCCTGCCCCCTTGTTAGAGGGCTTCCAGTTTACGATAACCCTAACCCCCCCTGCCCGCAAACCCCCACAACCACCGGCCAGGGTTGTGTGGAAGAGGCCCTTGTGCCCATCAACATGACCCCACCCCAAAGCACCCCCATGTTGAGGGCATGTGGCCTGGTATGGTTCAGGGGAGGGGGAGCGCTCGCTCGTCTTCCCTCTCTTTCCTGATCTACCGGGCTGCATGCTCGGATAAGGGTCTGGTATCCATACCAGATTCAAAGGAATTGAAGGAGACCCAATGCATTTTTTTCCTCAATTTTATTTATTTATTTTGTTACATTTTTTTTTATTTTTATTGCCGGTAATTATTTTTCTTATGTTCAGCTGTCAGCGGGGAAGCCCGCTTACAGCTATAACTCATAAGTTGTTGAAGTGGTTGTAAACCCTTACAAACCACTTTGACCTACAGGTAAGCCTAGATTAAGGCTTACCTGTAGGTCCAATAAATATCTCCTAAACCTACATGGTTTAGGAGATTTTTAAAAAAAAAAAAAAACAGGCATCGCTGTCTACGGCGCACTGAGCATGCCGAGATCACGGCGATATGCCTCTTTCGTGCACATGCGCGGGAGTGACGTCATCGCCGCTCCAGCGAATGACAGCGCTGGAGCAGCGAGACCCGGAAGTCACTCCGGGATTGGTGGCGGCGGAGGAGGTCGTGGATGAGGGTCGCTTCGGGGGCTTCGTTCTCAGGTAAGTTATTCATAATAAGCTAGTATGCTATGCACCTTTGCCTTGCAGGTTCCGTTTTTTTTTTTTTTTTTTTTTTTGCAGGAGGCTTTACTTCCTCTTTAAGGACATGGCAACCGCCTTCCCGGCCTGCTCCTTAACAACCAGCGATTATATTATTTATTATTATTTAAGGTACTTGTATAACGCCGTCAATTTACGCAGCACTTTACATATACATTGTAGATTCACAACGGTCCACAATATAGGCGTTTGGTTCAGTTTTAAAAAGCCAAAAAAGCTTCTGAACTGCACGGCAAACACGCGTAGGGCGTTTGGGGGAGCGTTTTCAATGTGCTCATTAAACTTTTACCAACCGCACCTATTAACGCTCATTAACGCTATAGGTGCGTTTGATTAGCATCAGTATTTAGAGCAAGTGTTAACGAGCCCTTAGTTTGCTATGGATACACCCGGTTAAAATTCTGTGATTTTGGTAGAGAGAATGATTATTAATGGTTATAATATAGAGAGGTGAAATAAAAGGAGGGAAAGCATTTATTTCAATCGCATCAATTTCAGTATAAAATATTTTGTGTAATCTATTACAAATTGTACACTTTGAGGTGGTAGTCTGTCTTGAACAGGAATTGTCATGGAAAGTAATTACATTTTTTAGATGTCAATCAAGCCTTATGTTTTATTATATTGCCAACCTTTATCAATGTATTACAGCTTTTTCACAGTCAATAATTTATTAATTCCCATTTTGCTACAGAAAATAACTCATATCCCAGGTCTGATACAAAGGAAAAGAAAAATGGAAAGTAATATTTAAAAAGAACCCTTTGGGAGGCTGAGCAAAAAGTGTTATATTAAAATCGATACATGGGACCTAACCTTTTGTGTTTTGGTACACACAAGAGCTTTTTTCCTATTGATCTCTGTTTTAATAACATGTTTATTCTAGTTTCCTTGGCTTGGCCTTGAGAGACTAAACAGAAAGGATTGAATTCTTTATTATCGCAAAGACTTGGGTTTGGTGATAATATTCCCAAACGTGACTCGTGTATTTATTGTTTGTTGCATCGAGCAGAGCTGCATGTTTTATTTCAAGTTTATTTTTTTAATTCAAAGTGAAACTTCTATAAATTGCAAGGGCTTCATCAAACCCCACTAAAACCTTTTGGGTGCATCTGTAGACTTCTCTCAGAATTAATGGTATTTTTTCTTCCCCATAATCACATGATCAGTCCCAGTATTGTAAAGAGAAGTACTTTTATCAATGTCATCCCTTGGGTGCAAGTATTGCATCAAAGTTAAAAATTAACCAAAGGGTATGGCCAGGGAAGCTATAATCCTGTAATTTGCCCTCAAGCTCTGTATGGACTTCTAGAAGGTAGCATTTGTTTTGTATTTAAACTGAAGATCAAAACTTAGTGTTTGGAAAGTTTTTGTAAAGTTAATAAAAATTTTTTTTAATAACAAACATGTTATACTTTTCGGCCCTGTGCAATAGTATTGCACAGAGCGGACCCGAACCTCCTCTTTTGGGGTCCCTCGTCAGTGCTGTATGCTCCTCCTTTTCTCTGAGTGCCCCCATGGCAAGCCACTTGCTATGGGGGCACTCATGTGGGCTTGTTCCCAAGCCAGGCTGTGTGCATCTGTTGACACAGTGTGGCATGACTCCGCCTCCCGATCCCTCGATGGGTTTGACTGACAGCAGCAAGAACCAATGGCTCCCGCTGCTCTCAGCCAAGTCGGTGAATGCAGGAAAAGAGCCGAGCTGCTGGCAGGGACAACGCTGGATCCAGATTAGTGGCAGGTAGATGTTTAAGAAGAGGGGAGAGGCAGTAAAAGTAAAAGTTTTTTTTTTTACCTTAATTCATTATACTTAAAAATCACCTGCCTTTAAAACCACTTTTAAATATATTGCAGCTTTATTTAATTTTTTTAAGCTTTCTCCTTTTTTTGCCTGTTATCTTGACATTAACATACTTGCTATCACTGGGTAACATTACTCACTCATCATCATACTGTATATATAGAGAATCAGCGTTGTTCTCACTCTGGGACAGGACTACAGAACACCTCCTTTCTTGTTTATTCTTCGTAATTTCAATCTGGATACACATGGATAGAAATTTGGCCAATTTTTGAATTGTGTAGCCCTTCCAGTTTGACAGAAAATAATCTTTAGATATGCTTCTATTTAATGGATCCGCTGGAAAACCTTTTGATCAGTGGTTTTTAGCGCTGATCGGTGTATATTAACAGCGGAGAGTTCCCGATGTCAGAATACAATATCCCAGCAGGGGTGGGTGAATGGATTCCTGCATCCACCTCAGTTCTGTAGATGCAGGAATCTGTTTTTTTTTTTTTTTTTTTTTTCAACCCACTGGCTAAAAGCGAAAACCTAACTTTACCTCCACTCCAGCGATATAGTGCCCCCAAACTCCTTCACAGGTGCCGATATTTTCACCAGTCTTCTGAGTAAAGCATCTCTGGCCATCTTAGTAGAGCAGGATGACCCAGCAGTTTAGTGAGGTGAAAAGTTTGCCATAAAAGGATATACCTTAGATTGTAAGCTCCTTCAGGGAAGGGACTGATGTGAATGTGTGTGTGTGTGTATATATATATATATATATATATATATATATATATATATATATATATATATATATATATATATATGTATATGTATATATATATATATATATATATATATATATATATATATATATGTGTATGTATATATGTATATATATATATATATATGTGTGTGTATGTATGTATGTATGTATGTATGTATATGTATATATATATATATATATATATATATATATATATATATATATATATATATATATATATATATATATATATATATATATGTAAAGTGCTGCGTAAATTGATGGCACTATATAAGCACCTGAAATAAATGCAGATTCTCCTCACCTAAAGTGGTAGTATAGTAAAATTTTTAACTATAATAAGGCTTACCTGTAGGTAAAAAAAAAAAATATCTCCTAACCCTGTATGGTTTAGGAGATATTCCCCGTGCAATGAGCCGCTGTGCATGCGCACAGGGGATTCTCGGCTGAGAGCCCCGCAGACGCCAGACCTTGCCGGAAAGAAGTCTCCCGCACACATGTGCGGGAGTGACGACATCGCGGCTCCAGCCACTCTCAGCTCTGGAGCCGCGATACCCGGAAGACACGCTGAGCCAACATGTCAGCTACCTCGGCGTGGACCAGGTGAGATACCGACGTCTGGTTCTAAGGTAAGTATTTCATAATGAGCTGGTATGTGGTGCATACTAGCCCATTATGCCTTTTGCCTTACATGTGTAGAAAAAAAAAAGTGTCAACTGGTTTACTATCGCTTTAATGACCAGGTTCCGTAAGCATTCTTAACTACTGTACTGTGAAAAAAAGGTCTAAACAGAAAACTCCAGCTCAATAACGTTGTTTTAATTTGCATAAGTACAGAACACAAACAAATTCTGTACTGTACAATACAATGATGTATAGCGGGTTGTTCGGTTGGGGAGAGTTGGTCTTAGATCCGAGTGGTCGTTAAACGGTTAAGTCGTTAAACGAGGATTATCTGTATTTTATTCTGTACATGAAAAGTAATATCTTGAATTTTAGGGAATGTGGAGGTTCGCATTTCTTTACTAATCATTGAACAGTCTTCCTAGAAATTGCTTGCATGATAAATCGTCTGTTTCTTTTGTGTTGTCTAAAAAAAGATTAGCCTGAACTTTGCTGCCAAAGTCACTAAAATTGTGCTGTAAAATGCATAAATAATCAATGTTTAATCATCAGGCACAGAATTTCCAATAGCAGTTATTTGCATGTGGTCAGCTTGATGTCTACTTGTGAATTTCCTGACTTCCTGTAGTGCAGAAGAGGAAGACCAAACTTTTTAATTATAATATTGACGTTTTTTTGTGATTGTGTAAGTAATTGAATCCACTGGGAATGTGCTTTATTATAGGTTTTATTTCTTTTTTCTGAATTGAGTGATTTACTTTCACTGCAATTATAGCCATTTTCATATAGTTACATCTAGCCCTGAGTTGAATGAGCGGGGACTGATGGCTTTGGTAAATGGCTGAGAATATAATGAAGCCAAGCTGATTGAGAGCTAAATTATTCATGTTGTTAGTTCAAGGGGGACAACTTCAAATCGACAGATTCAGTTTATTCTCTGGGCCAGGACAGCATAATTATAAGCAATGGTTGTTAACCTTCAGAGTATTTATGCACAGTGCACGTGTTTACCGTTACTTTTTCTTCAGAAATTAAAAACATTTTCAGGGGAGTTCATCCAAATACTTTAGATCACTTACTTTCTTTGAAATGTGACAGGTGGTTTTATTTTTTGGAAGTTAAGATAACTTGGTTATTAAAATCTATTTGATGTGGCATCTTTGTCCACTCTCCTCTCCTGTGAGTGTGGTTCTGTCTTGTGTTCTCCATAAAAAGTTAGACTGGCCATAGAGAGTGCAAATTCCTTTCCTGCAGCCACAGGTTGCTCTGACGGGAATCCCTCCTGCCGAACCGTTGTCTGCTCCCGGTGGGAGACTATCACCTTGTAAAACAAGCCATTCAGTTTAAAATGGAAATGAAAGGCAAAACATTTTTGTATAGATGTAAAAGAAAAAAACATAAATACCTTTTTTATAAGTGATCACATTCCCTCTGTTCCCAGCTGCATAAGAGCTGGGGAGGGGAGACAACTGTACACTGAGCTTCCCAGTAACGGGCTGTGCAGGACAAGTCTTATCATTGGAAGAGAGCGCACTGAGTTCCCAGCATAGCTAGAGAACTGACTACCGTGTGCTCTCCTCAGTGTGGTCAGTTTTTAATAGGAAAGCAGAGGGACTGATAAGAAAACCTGGGATTTCACACAAAGGAATCAATACAAAGAGAACAGGATACTTTCTCACAAAAGTACATGGTACAGCAGGCTCATCTCAGGAATATTAAATGTTGGGGTAACAAATGCTTTAAGTGATCTAGTGATCTGATCGTCGGTAAATAGAATCATATTAGTTTTTTAACATTCAAACGGAAAAATCATACAACATTGATGACAGAGCTCCTGAGTGCTCGATCCACAGTTGTTGGCTGAGTCGAATAATGAAGGAAAGATGATCCGCACACCGGTTGTTGCTCTTAAGAAATCTTCATTTTATTGGAAAGCCACAATGTACAAGCACAGATAAAATCAGTTGATGCATTTCAGCCAATAAGGCCTTAGTCCTAACCATCGCCTTGTGACTAAGGCCTTACAGGTGACTAAACTCTAAATATCTTGAACAGCAACTATCAACTAGAGCAGGGGTCTCAAACTGGCAGCCCTCCAGCTGTTGTGAAACTACAAGTCCCATCATGCCTCTGCCTGTGGGAGTCATGCTTGTAACTGTCAGCCTTGCAATGCCTCATGGGACTTGCAGTTTCGCAACAGCTGGAGGGCCACCAGTTTGAGACCCCTGAACTAGAGTGTCTCGCTGGCATTAGTTTCTTCTGTCAGCCGCTACATCACTACAGTGTTTTCCATGCCATCCATGCAATTGTACATGCATTTGGCTTGTTCTGCCTTGTCATAAAGGGACACATTTTCTGCAGTGACAACTTAGACCTGTGGGTTGAGTTAAAGTAATTCTTAAATGACTGTAGGCCTCCTTTTGATCAAATATTTTAGAGACATTATGCTTCCCTAATTTAGCTTTTCTCTTGCATGTTTCTAGAAAACGTTAGAAAATTGTAAGGGTGATCTGATTGGGTGGTTAGCAGCAACAGCTCAGTCGTTAGGCTTAAAACAACAGTTCAGGCTTATTGTAACAAGCATTTGAGAGGAATGTTCAACTAAATTCACTATTGTGGATTCAACCACAAAAGAAATATCTGCTCTTGTCTTGATGATATGAGGTTCACAAATCTTGTTTTCAGGTTTAGCTAATAACCTGCTGGAAGTGCCATTTTGTCATGGTAGTTTCTCCAACTGAAATGTTCTAGTCCACAACTGCACTTACAGGACATCATGCTACACTTCCAATTTAGTAAACTTGGTCTTTGATTTATGAAGACTTTTGCAATTCAGCTTTGAGATTGATTAGGAAACTTTAATTTGTTGAAACCAACAAGATCCTAGACTGGCTACAGACATAGCAGTTAAAATATACTGTAGGTAAATAGTAAAGTATAAGAAAATAAGCAACTGTAGTGCCCAATACAAGTTAACCTATTTGGTTATAGACTGTATTTTCAGTAAAGTACAGGGGGTCCCCGGGTTACAAACAAGATAGGGACTGTAGGTTTGTTCTTAAGTTGAATCTGTTTGTAAGTTGGAACAGGTACATTTTTTAAGTGTAGCTCCAGCCAAAAAATCTATTTTTAAGTTTTTTTGATAACATAGAGAAGGGTTATCACCCCTGTAACATTTGTTTTGCTGTCTGTGCCCCTGTTCAGAAGATTTCACCTCACCTTCTGTCCCAATGACAATTGGATTTTGAAAATTTTGGGTTGTTAGGGAAGCATGACTGGTGATAAAGCATCAGTGGAGAAACCAAAAAAAAATTTATTAAGAATCATACTTAACTAGGATGCAGAATCGGTCCGATGCTGCATCTGTCCCCTGCCGGCTCTAAGACTGAGAACACTCAGTTCTCACAGCTCTGTGAGCAAAGAGCTGGTCACTGTCAGTCATCACTCTCTGCTTGCCCCCCCCCCCCCCCGCGCTCACTGGGGCTCTGGGATGTGAAGGGGGTGGAAGCGGCCAACTCAGGCTCTCAGCGGCCCGCATTTGGTTTGATCCCAACTTTATTGTTGCAAACTTCCCAGAGCCTGGGCCGGCTCTGTGATATTAGCCGACAGCGGGCTGAAAACGGGTCACAGGAGTGCAGAACAAACTGCACTCATGTGATCCGTAGGAGCAGTACAAAAAGACAATCTTTCGGTGTACTTCTCCTTTAAGAACAAACCTACAGACCCTATCTTTGTAACCTTGGGACTGGCTGTATTGTACTTGATAAAGTGTTTTCTGGGTGTATGTTCCTTTCTTGGATGATGTTCTTGTTGCTTATGAATGAGATGCTTTACAAAAATACATTTGTGCCGTGGCGAGTTGAAATTCATCAAAATAGGAAAGTGTGCTTTTCCAAAGCATATTTGGAATATTCATAATTGTTGTTTGGTACAGGCATTTTGGTAGCAGATTTTTCAGACTTTTTGATGTAGATGCCTGTTGTGGTTGGTTTATAATTTTTCCGTGTGCCTCCAGTGTTGAAAAAGCCAACACTTTTTTAGTGTAGCAGAGGTCAGATGTTTTCCACTCGGTCTTTGCATACTTAGCCTCTCTTCTTTCAGACTCAATCCCAGAAATATACTGTATATACCTAAAAAAAGAAATCGTTAAAAAATAGATTTTATATCAAAATGCATAAAGCACATGCAAATTAACATAAAGTACCACAATAAATCACATGCATAAAAAGGCCTTTAGAAACCGAGCTCACACACACACACACACACACACACACACACACACACACACACACACACACACACACACACACACACACACACACACACACACACACACTTATTTTTTATTCTGTGGACACTTATTGTGGTACATGTGCAGGGCATTGTGCACACTGGGGGCTAGAGAGGATGTAACTCCTGTGTACCCATTGGCCTTAAATCTACCCTTGGAGTCAACCTTGCCTAAGGCCACAGATTTAGTGTTTTGGAAAGCTCTCAAACCTCCTAAAACTTCCCTGCTTCATTTTCATGTGCAGGAGATCCTTTAAGAGACCTGGGCACATCCAAGATCTTTGTTGTTCCTCCAAAATGGTTAGCGTAGGAATATACCATGAAGGTATTTCTACAAGAAGTAGGTTGTTCTAGCAGTTAATACTGCTGTCTTGTACCAACTTCAAGACCGCAATACGTATATATACGTTGCGGTTTTGAAGCAATTTACGGGGGCTATGGCTGCAACTGTCCGCCATAACTCGGATATTGTTTTTTCAGTTGCCAGGTGATGAGTGGTGCCTGGTTTCCTCCAGACATGATGCTTGCCACTCAGGCCAAAGTGTTCAATCTTTGTTCCCTCAGACAAGAGAATTTTCTCATGGTCAGAGTCCTTCAGGTGCCTTTTGGCAAACTCCAGGCAGTCTGTCATGTGCCTTCCGTTTTGGCAACCCTCCATACAGGCCTGATTGGAGTGCTGCAGAGATTGTTGTTTCTCTGGAAGGTTCTCCGCTCTCCACAGAGAAATGCTGGAGCTCTGTCAGTGACCTTCGGGTTCTTGATCACATCCCTGACTAAGGCCCTTCTCCCTCATCGCTCAGTTTGGCCGGGCGGCTCGCTTTAGGAAGAGTCCCGTTGGTTCCAAACTTCCATTTATGGATGATGGACGCCACTGTGCTCATTGGGACCTTCAATGCTGCAGAAATTTTTCTGTACCTTTCCCCAGATCTGTGCTCAAAACTATCCTGTCTCGGAGGTCTACAAACAACTCCTTGGACTTCATGGCTTGGTTTGTGCTCTGACATGCACTGTTAACTGTGGGACCTTAAATAGACAGGTGTGTGCCTTTCCAAATCATGTCCAATCAACTGAATTTACCACAGGTGGACTCCAATCAAGTTGTAGGAACATCTCAAGGATGATCAGTGGAAGCAGGAGGCACCTGAGCTCAATTTTGAGTCATGGCAAAGGCTGTAAATACTTACCGTATTTTCCGGCGTATAAGACGACTCCCTATTTTTCCAGTGAAAACTTAGGTTTGGGGCTATACTCGCCATATAAGACTACCCCCCTTCCGAGGCAACACCTTTTACAAAAAAACATCAGAAACAAAAAAAAAATAAAAAAAAAATCAGACTTAACATCAGAAAAAGGAAACTGGTGAACTACAAGTCCCAGAGATCCCACAATTGGTAGGCAGCAACAATGAATCCTCTCCTCCAAAGCACCATAAATCATACCTGTATTTTAGGGGAAATCTGGAGCTGGATGTGCAGTACAGGATGCTTTGTTAATATGTAGAGCACCAAGTACACACAGTATATGATGCTGTGTTAGTACAGTAGCGCCAGGTACACTTCAGAATACAGTGTGCACCACTGAGCCAATCACGGCAGGCATTATATTTTACTAATCTGTTGATGTATACAAAGCCTGCTCGGATTGGCAGAGGCTGTGACATCAGCCCGCGCCGCTCTGACTCATGTAGCCTGCTCGTATTGGCAGAGGTTGTTACCCAATCCGAGCAGGCTTAGCAGGCTCTGTATTCATCAGAGTGCATCGCCCGCCGGGATTGGCTGAGCAGCGCATACTGTATACATATTACAATTTTACAGAGCGCCCGGCGGACTGATATCCATGCTTCTTCACCCGGCGTATAAGACGACCCCCGCTTTTTGGCTGTGTAATTTCGGTGTAAAAGGTAGTCTTATACGCCAGAAAATACAGTATGTACATGTCCTTTTTTATTTTTTGTAGTTTTTTTTTTTTTTATTAAATTTGCAAAGATTTCTAACAAACTTCTTTCATGTTGTCATTATGGGGTACTGTTTGTAGAATTTTGAGGAAGATAAAGAATTTAATACATTTTGGAATAAGGCTGTAACATAACAAAATGTGGAGAAAGTGAAGCGCTGCATACGGTTGCGGCCCGTTTAGCAGTATGAATTTTGGCTGGTGGTTGAGGAGCCGGTCGCGAAGCTGGCCGCCGCATCCTTAACCGCTTCAATACCCGCCCGTAGTCATATGACGCCCACAAGGTGGATCTCCCATCCTGGGTGGGCGTCATATGACGTCCTCCCATTCCCGGCCACCGCTCGGGACCCGGTGCGAGTGCCCGGCGGCCGCGATGTCCGCCGGGCACCCGCGATTGCCCGTTAAAACAACGGGACCGTGGAGCTGTGTGTGTAAACACACAGCTCCACGTCCTGTCAGTGGCGAGGAGACTGATCATGTGTTCACAGTACACCTTGAACACCGATCGGTCTCCTCCCCTTGTGAGTCCCCTCCCCCCACAGTTAGAATCACTCCTATAGGGAACACATTAACCCCTGCAGCGCCCCCTAGTGTTAACCCCTTCCCTGCCAGTCACATTTACACAGTAATCAATGCAATTTTATAGCAACAATCGCTGTGTAAATGTGAATGGTCCCAAAAATGTCAAAAGTGTCCGCCGCAATGTCGCAGTCACGAAAAAAAAAATCGCAGATCGCCGCCATTACTAGTAAAAAAAAAATGCAATAAATCTATCCCCTATTTTGTAGACACTATAACTTTTGCGCAAACCGATCAATATACGCTTATTGCGATTTTTTTTTTTTTTTTTTTTTACCAAAAATATGTAGAAGAATACGTATCGGCCTAAACTATCGTTTTTTTTTTTTTATTTTTTAAATGGGATATTTATTATAGCAAAAAGTTAAAAATATTGTGTTTTTTTTTTTTTTCAAAATTGTCGCTCTTTTGTTTATAGCGCAAAAAAAATAAAAACCGCAGAGGTGATCAAATACCACCAAAAGAAAGCTCTATTTGTGGGAAAAAAAGGACGTAAATTTTGTTTGGGTGTAACGTCATACGACCGCGCAATTGTTAGTTAAAGCGTCGCAGTGCCGAATCGCAAAAAGTGCTCTGGTAAGGAAGGGTGTAAAATGGCCCGGTGCTGAAGCTGTTAACAATTGATGACTCATCAGGAAGCCCGCTGACAGCTGAATGTAAAAAAGACAATTGCCGGCAATAAAAAAAAAAAAAATTGTGAAAAATAAACGGCTTGGGGTCCCCCAATTTAAAAAAAAAAAATTGGGATGGGGTCTCCCCCATAATCCATACAGACCCTTATCCGAGCATTCAGCTCAGGAAAGGGTAGGGACAAGTGCACGCTCCCCCCCCCCCCCCCCCTTTAGAAGGTACAATGTAAAACCCATACTTATTCGCCCAGATCCTGCCCCCTTGTTAGAGGGCTTCCAGTTTACGATAACCCTAACCCCCCCTGCCCGCAAACCCCCACAACCACCGGCCAGGGTTGTGTGGAAGAGGCCCTTGTCCCCATCAACATGACCCCACCCCAAAGCACCCCCATGTTGAGGGCATGTGGCCTGGTATGGTTCAGGGGAGCGCTCGCTCGTCTTCCCTCTTTTTCCTGATCTACTGGGCTGCATGCTCGGATAAGGGTCTGGTATGGATTTTGGGGGGGAACCCCAAGCCATTTCTTTTTTTAAATTTTGCCGTGGGGTTCCCCTCAAAATCCATACCAGATTCAAAGGAATTGAAGGAGACCCAATGCAGTTTTTTCCTCAAGTTTATTTATTTTGTTACATTTTTTTATTATTATTATTATTTTTTTTATTGCCGGTAATTATTTTTCTTATGTTCAGCTGTCAGCGGGGAAGCCCGCTTACAGCTATAACTCCTCAGTTGTTAAAGTGGTTGTAAACCCTTACAAACCACTTTGACCTACAGGTAAGCCTAGATTAAGGCTTACCTGTAGGTCCAATAAATATCTCCTAAACCTACATGGTTTAGGAGATATTTAGAAAAAAAAACGGGCATCGCTGTCTACAGTGCACTGAGCATGCCGAGATCCCGGCGATATGCCGCTTTCGTGCACATGCGCGGGGTGTGACGTCATCGCCGCTCCAGCGAATGACAGCGCTGGAGCAGCGAGACCCGGAAGTCACTCCGGGATTGATGGCGGCGGAGGAGGTCGTGGATGAGGGTCGCTTCGGGGGCTTCGTTCTCAGGTAAGTTATTCATAATGAGCTAGTATGCTATGCATACTAGCTCATTATGCCTTTGCCTTGCAGGTTCCGTTTTTTTTTTTTGGAGGAGGCTTTACTTCCTCTTTAAGGACATGGCAACCGCCTTCCCGGCCTGCTCCTCAACAACCAGCTATTATATTATTTATTATTTTTTAAGGTACTTGTATAACGCCGTCAATTTACGCAGCACTTTACGTATACATTGTACATTCACATTGGTCCACATTATAGGCGTTTGGTGCAGTTTTAACAAGCCAAAAACGCTTCTGAACTGCATGGCAAACCTGCGTAGGGCGTTTGGGGGAGCGTTTTCAATGCTCATTAAACTTTTACCAACCGTACCTATTAACGATAAAGGTGCGTTTGATTAGCATCAGTATTTTGAGCAAGTGCTAACGAGCCCTTAGTTTGGTATGGATACACCCGGTTAAAATTCTGTGCTTTTGGTAGAGAGAATGATAATTAATGGTTATAAAAAAGAGAGGTGAAATAAAAGGAGGGAAAGCATTTATTTCAATCGCATCAATTTCAGTATAAAATATTTTGTGTAATCTATTACAAATTGTACACTTTGAGGTGGTAGTCTGTCTTGAACAGGAATTGTCATGGAAAGTAATTACATTTTTTAGATGTCAATCAAGCCTTATGTTTTATTATATTGCCAACCTTTATCAATGTATTACAGCTTTTTCACAGTCAATAATTTATTAATTCCCCATTTTGCTACAGAAAATAACTCATATCCCCGGTCTGATACAAAGGAAAAGAAAAATGGAAAGTAATATTTAAAAAGAACCCTTTGGGAGGCTGAGCAAAAAGTGTTATATTAAAATCGATACATGGGACCTAACCTTTTGTGTTTTGGTACACACAAGAGCTTTTTTCCTATTGATCTCTGTTTTAATAACATGTTTATTCTAGTTTCCTTGGCTTGGCCTTGAGAGAATAAACAGAAAGGATTGAATTCTTTATTATCGCAAAGACTTGGGTTTGGTGATAATATTCCCAAACGTGACTCGTGTATTTATTGTTTGTTGGCTGCATCGAGCAGAGCTGCATGTTTTATTTCAAGTTTATTTTTTTAATTCAAAGTGAAACTTCTATAAATTGCAAGGGCTTCATCAAACCCCACTAAAATCATAACATGCAAATGTAGAGATAGACCTTTTGGGTGCATCTGTAGAATTCTCTTAGAACGAATGGTATTTTTTCTTTCCCATAATCACATGATCAGTCCCAGTATTGTAAAGAGAAGTACTTTTATCAATGTCATCCCTTGGGTGCAAGTATTGCATCAAAGTTAAAACTCCCAGTGAAATTAACCAAAGGGTATGGTCAGGGAAACTATAATCCTGTAATTTGCCCTCAAGCTCTGTATGGACTTCTAGAAGGTAGCATTTGTTTTGTATTTAAACTGAAGATCAAAACTTAGTGATTTGTAAAGTTTTTGTAAAGTTAATAAAAAAAAATTTAAATAACAAACATGTTATACTTTTCGGCTCTGTGCAATAGTATTGCACAAAGCGGACCCGAACCTCCTCTTTCGGGGTCCCTCGTCAGTGCTGTATGCTCCTCCTCTTCTCTGAGTGCCCCCATGGCAAGCCGCTTGCTATGGGGGCACTCATGTGGGCTTGTTCCCAAGCCAGGCTGTGTGCATCTGTTGACACAGTGTGGCATGACTCCGCCTCCCGATCCCTCAATGAGTTTGAGGGGAGAGGCAGTAACAGTATAAGTTTTTTTACCTTAATGCATTATGCTTAAAAATCACCTGCCTTTAAAACCACTTTAAATATATTGCAGCTTTATTTTATTTTTTTAAGCTTTCCTCTTTTTTTTGCCTGTTATCTTGGCATTAACATACTTGCTATCACTGGGTAACATTACTCACTCATCATACTGTGTATATATAGAGAATCAGCGTTGTTGTCACTCTGGGACAGGACTACAGAACACCTCCTTTCTTGTTTATTCTTCATAATTTCCATCTGGGTACACATGGATAGAAATTTGGCCAATTTTTGAATTGTGTAGCCCTTCCAGTTTGACAGAAAAGAATCTTTAGATATGCTTCTATTTAATGGATCCGCTGGAAAACCTTTTGATCAGTGGTTTTCAGCGCTGATCGGTGTATATTAACAGCGGAGAGTTCCCGATGTCAGAATACAATATCCCAGCAGGGGTGGGTGAATGGATTCCTGCATCCACCTCAGTTCTGTAGATGCATTTTTTTTTGTTTTTTTTTCAACCCACTGGCTAAAAGCGAAAACCTAACCTTACCTCCTCTCCAGCGATATAGTGCCCCCAAACTCCTTCACAGGTGCCGATATTTTCACCAGTCTTCTGAGTAAAGCATCTCTGGCCATCTTAGTAGAGCAGGGTGACCCAGCAGTTTAGTAAGGTGAAAAGTTTGCCATAAAAGGATATACCTTAGATCAGGGGTGCCCAACCAGTGGCCCGGGGGCCACATGTGGCCCGCGGAGCCCTCTGATGTGGCCCACGACCTCCTGCTCTGGGATAGAATAGAAAGAATACTGTTATTAAAGGTCAGTTTATTACTAAAATCACAGTGTATATATGGGCATATCTTTTCTGCAGTGGTTACTGGGCTGCTTTCAAACTAATCCGCAGGTACAGAGCAGTTTACCTGCAGTTACCTGCACTGAGCCGTAGACTTCTATTATTACCTGCGAGTTTGGTGAGCTTTCTGAAAGTGCACCAAACCTGCAGATTATAATAAGTCTATTGCAAACTGCAGGAAAGCCAAATGTACACTGCGTTGCACATGTGGTGCGGGTAAACCGCAGAGCATCAGTGTGAAAGCAGCCTTGTACCCCTTTCACACGGTCAGTCCGACAGTCCGACCTATTGGACCCTCCATTCACCTCTAAGTAGTGACAGACATAAACCGACTTGTGTTCTACCTCCAATACGATCCGCTAAAAAGTATCATGGGCTGCGTCCGTGTCCGCTCTCCAAATGCAGAGTGGACACAGACATGCCATCCACCCGCTCCACTCATTGTGGCCCACGACCGGTTACCAAGTCGCTTAAGTGGCCCTCACTCTTCAAAAGGTTGGGCAACCCTGCCTTAGATTGTAAGCTCCTTCAGGGCAGGGACTGATGTGAATGTATATGTGTATGTATGTATGTATGTGTGTGTGTATATGTGTGTATATATATATATATATATATATATATATATATATATATATATATGTGTATGTATGTAAAGTGCTGCGTAAATTGATGCCACTATATAAGCATCTGAAATAAATGCAGATTCTCCTCACCTAAAGTGGTAGTATAGTAAAATGTTTAACTTTTACCTACAGGTAAGGCTATAATAAGGCTTACCTGTAGGTAAAAAAAAAAATATCTCCTAACCCTGTATGGTTTAGGAGATATTCCCCGTGCAATGAGCCGCTGACTGCAGCGGTGCATGCGCACAGGGGCTTCTCGGCTGAAAGCCCGGCAGACGCCAGACTTTGCTGGAAAGAAGTCTTCCGCACACATGTGCGGGAGTGACGACACCGCGGCTCCAGCCACTCTCAGCGCTGGAGCCGCGATACCCGGAATACACGCCGAGCCAACATGTCAGCTACCTCGGCGTGGACCAGGTGAGATACCAACGCCTTGTTCTAAGGTAAGTATTTCATAATGAGCTAGTATGTGGTGCATACTAGCCCATTATGCCTTTTGCCTTACATGTGTAGAAAAAAAAAAAATGTCAACTGGTTTACTATCGCTTTAATGACCAGGTTCCGTAAGCATTCTTAACTACTGTACTGTGAAAAAAAGGTCTAAACAGAAAACTCCAGCTCAATAACGTTGTTTTAATTTGCATAAGTACAGAACACAAACAAATTCTGTACTGTACAATACAATGATTTATAGCGGGTCGTTCGGGTGGGGAGAGCTGGTCTTAGATCCGAGTCGTCGTTAAACGAGGATTATCTGTATTTTATTCTGTACATGAAAAGTAATATCTTGAAATTTAGGGAATATGGAGTTTAGCATTTCTTTACTAATCATTGAACAGTCTTCATAGAAATTGCTTGCATGATAAATCGTCTGTTTCTTTTGTGTTGTCTAAAAAAAGATTAGCCTGAACTTTGCTGCCAAAGTCACTAAAATTGTGCTGTAAAATGCATAAATAATCAATGTTTAATCATCAGGCACAGAATTTCCAATGGCAGTTATTTGCATGTGGTCAGCTTGATGTCTACTTGTGAATTTCCTGACTTCCTGTAGTGCAGAAGAGGAAGACCAAACTTTTTAATTATAATATTGACGTTTTTTTGTGATTGTGTAAGTAATTGAATCCACTGGGAATGTGCTTTATTATAGGTTTTATTTCTTTTTTTCTGAATTGAGTGATTTACTTTCACTGCAATTATAGCCATTTTCATATAGTTACATCTAGCCCTGAGTTGAATGAGCGGGGACTGATGGCTTTGGTAAATGGCTGAG
Organism: Lithobates sylvaticus; assembly: GCA_028564925.1. Taxonomy (NCBI): domain Eukaryota; kingdom Metazoa; phylum Chordata; class Amphibia; order Anura; family Ranidae; genus Lithobates; species Lithobates sylvaticus. The sequence goes on from CM053029.1 coordinate 474,914,109, forward strand.
AATATAATGAAGCCAAGCTGATTGAGAGCTAAATTATTCATGTTGTTAGTTCAAGGGGGACAACTTCAAATCGACAGATTCAGTTTATTCTCTGGGCCAGGACAGCATAATTATAAGCAATGGTTGTTAACCTTCAGAGTATTTATGCACAGTGCACGTGTTTACCGTTACTTTTTCTTCAGAAATTAAAAACATTTTCAGGGGAGTTCATCCAAATACTTTAGATCACTTACTTTCTTTGAAATGTGACAGGTGGTTTTATTTTTTGGAAGTTAAGATAACTTGGTTATTAAAATCTATTTGATGTGGCATCTTTGTCCACTCTCCTGTGAGTGTTGTTCTGTCTTGTGTTCTCCATAAAAAGTTAGACTGGCCATAGAGAGTGCAAATTCCTTTCCTGCAGCCACAGGTTGCTCTGACGGGAATCCCTCCTGCCGAACCGTTGTCTGCTCCCGGTGGGAGACTATCACCTTGTAAAACAAGCCATTCAGTTTAAAATGGAAATGAAAGGCAAAACATTTTTGTATAGATGTAAAAGAAAAAAACATAAATACCTTTTTTTATAAGGGATCACATTCCCTCTGTTCCCAGCTGCATAAGAGCTGGGGAGGAGACGCAACTGTACACTAAGCTTCCCAGTAACGGGCTGTGCAGGACAAGTCTTATCATTGGAAGAGAGCGCACTGAGTTTCCCAGCATAGCTAGAGAACTGACCACGGTGTGCTCTCCTCAGTGTGGTCAGTTTTTAATAGGAAAGCAGAGGGACTGACAAGAAAACCAGGGATTTCACACAAAGGAATCAATACAAAGAAAATTGGATACTTTCTCACAAAAGTACATGGTATAGCAGGCTCATTGCGGGAATATTAAATGTTGGGGTAACAAATGCTTTAAGTGATCTAGTGATCTGATCGTGGGTAAGTAGAATCATATTAGTTTGATAACATTCAAACGGAAAAATCATACAACATTGATGACAGAGCTGCTGAGTGCTCGATCCACAGTTGTTGGGTGAGTCGAATAATGAAGGAAAGATGATCTGCACACCGGTTGTTGCTCTTAAGAAATCTTAATTTTATTGGAAAGCCACAATGTACAAGCACAGATAAAAATCAGTTGATGCATTTCAGCCAATAAGGCCTTAGTCCTAACCATCGCCTTGTGACTAAGGCCTTACAGGTGACTAAACTCTAAATATCTTGAACAGCAACTATCAACTAGAGCAGGGGTCTCAAACTGGCAGCCCTCCAGCTGTTGTGAAACTACAAGTCCCATCATGCCTCTGCCTGTGGGAGTCATGCTTGTAACTGTCAGCCTTGCAATGCCTCATGGGACTTGTAGTTTCGCAACAGCTGGAGGGCTGCCAGTTTGAGACCCCTGAACTAGAGTGTCTCGCTGGCATTAGTTTCTTCTGTCAGCCGCTACATCACTACAGTGTTTTCCATGCCATCCATGCAATTGTACATGCATTTGGCTTGTTCTGCCTTGTCATAAAGGGACACATTTTCTGCAGTGACAACTTAGTCCTGTGGGTTGAGTTAAAGTAATTCTTAAATGACTGTAGGCCTCCTTTTGATCAAATATTTTAGAGACATTATGCTTCCCTAATTTAGCTTTTCTCTTGCATGTTTCTAGAAAACGTTAGAAAATTGTAAGGGTGATCTGATTGGGTGGTTAGCAGCAACAGCTCAGTCGTTAGGCTTAAAACAACAGTTCAGGCTTATTGTAACAAGCATTTGAGAGGAATGTTCAACTAAATTCACTATTGTGGATTCAACCACAAAAGAAATATCTGCTCTTGTCTTGATGATATGAGGTTCACAAATCTTGTTTTCAGGTTTAGCTAATAACCTGCTGGAAGTGCCATTTTGTCATGGTAGTTTCTCCAACTGAAATGTTCTAGTCCACAACTCCACTTACAGGACATCATGCTACACTTCCAATTTAGTAAACTTGGTCTTTGATTTATGAAGACTTTTGCAATTCAGCTTTGAGATTGATTAGGAAACTTGAATTTGTTGAAACCAACAAGATCCTAGACTGGCTACAGACATAGCAGTTAAAATATACTGTAGGTAAATAGTAAAGTATAAGAAAATAAGCAACTGTAGTGCCCAATACAAGTTAACCTATTTGGTTATAGACTGTATTTTCAGTAAAGTATACAGTATGTGAATCCGTACCTTGTAAAACAACCCATTTAGTTTAAAACAGAAATGAAAGACAAACTGTGTATATACATACAATATATACTGTGTGTGTGCCCAATGGAAATTTTGGTACCGGAAATGCAGGATGCACTTGATTGAAAACCTAAAATGACAGTTTTTAAAAAATTAATTATATTTTTATATAAAATTGTATTATATTCAACTTTTTAATATCAATTTAATTTATTGTCGGCCATCATTGGCACCTTTAGCACAAGAAAAGCTCAAGAAAAATGTATCCCTTTAATTTCTATGTATGCTTTCACACTGGTCTGTTGTGCTTCTATTGTGGTGTTAAAAATCCAGCTTGGTGCATTTTTGGTCAGTTAAAAAAAGCACAAAAAAAAAAAAAAAAATGTGCCCTGTTCAAGTGCTTTGAAAACGCAGCAAGAACGCATCATTAACGCACCCGTGTTACGCTTTTGATGTGGTTTTTAAGTCACATGAGCTATGAAAAAGACACCATAAGCACAGTAATCGCAGGCAAATCGCCGTGAAGTTGCAGTAAAATTGCAGCAAGATTCATGGCAAAAACACGGTGCATTTTTGGTGCCATTATCTGCACCTTTTCTCTTATCAGCATTCTGCAGAAATTTCGGTGCATCTCTAATACGTTATAAATGTATATATTTTTTTCTTATAAGTGATCACATCTCTTTTTTTCAGCTGCACAAGAGGCTTGTGGGGGTGGAGAAACATCAGTACATTGATCTTCTTCTTAGTGAAAGTGTGAAATAGAAAATGAGGGAGACTGGCAAGATCGCTGGGTATTTTACACAAAGGAAGCAATACAATAAGAACAGGATACTTTTTAACTTGTAAACAAGTACATAGTACAACAGACAAATATTACGAAAATGAAATGTGGGGTCGCATATCCTTTAATGTTCAGGGGTTTAAAGAGGACAGTTTTAGTTTCTAAAGTTGCTATAGTGGCCTGCATGGGTGGGATTACATCCTATGTTATGGCATATTGAATATTTTCCTTTTTTATAGATTAGAACATGGGATACTGATGCAAGAGGAATTTGGGAAAGTCCTGGAACGGGAAAGAACTTCTTCAACTGAACAACTGACCAGAGCAATCCTGCGTGAGAAAGCTGCTACTGAGGAGGAAAGACTAAAAGCGAAGACCTTTGTAAGTATGCCGTTGTGGCTTTTTTGGTATTACTTTTCTATGTCATTGATAAAAATCAACACTGGCTACTTTCTAATATACATGTTTTTCTGCATAATTGACTCAAAAGATTGTAAACCAGACACAGCCTGGCAACTAGCATGTGCAGAAGGTAAACAGCAGAGCCAGGTACTTTTAGAGACCTGTTTTATTCCTCAAGCATGTAAACATAAATGTGCCTTTTTATTTAAATCATAATCTTGTATATCTTAAACCACTCCCCATGGATGCTGATGTATGATAGCAAGATGGTAGCACCCAATGGGGTAAGAGTTTTCTTCACTGATTATGTATGAGTGAGTTGTTTAAGAGCTGATTAGTTTATATTTGTGGTTACGTTTTAGAAAACCTATTTTGTGAGAAACATGGAAGCTGCTGTTTCTGACCACTCCTTTGAAAAATGCTAGATATGTGGCTTTAATGTTGATCCTTTGACTTCAATATTTACGTGACCTGGAACAAGAATGCAGATAAACACTTCTGGGCTCCAACAATTAACAATTTTAGATGGAAGTCAAAATGGCAGTCCTTGTGTTTCTCTTTTTGAAAGGTTTACTTTACACGATATGTTTCAAAGCACAGTTATTCAAGATTTTTTTTAGAGCTTTGCTAATAATATGCCATTATCATTATTATTATACAGGGTTTATATAGCGTCAACAGGTGAAGGGAGACAGTACAGGTACAATACAATAAAATACAAAAGGCCCCTGCTCATAATCACTTACAATTTAATAGGGTGGGGCAAGTGGTACAGAAAGAAAATGACCCACGGCTTTGCAGTCCTAGGGTCTTTAAAACATTTTGGTGGGGGGATAGGGTGGATGATGTCAGAAATTCCAGTGATACTCCAGATAGACCAACGAAGACTCCAAGTAGATTTAAAATGTCGTAAGGGAGAAAACCGAAACAACAACATGAAGACAGGGATCAGCGAGTTCCGGGTTCGCTGATCCCTGTCTTCTCAGTAGTGAGTCACTATTGTACAGTGCTATTCAAGTGTATTACGGCGATACCACACATGTTGTTGTTTCTGTTTTCTCCCTTACGGCATTTTAAATCTACTTGGAGTCTTCGTTGGTCTATCTGGAGTATCACTGGAATTTCTGACATCATCCACCCTATCCCCCCACCAAAATGTTTTAAAGACCCTAGGACTGAAAAGCCGTGGGTCATTTTCTTTCGGTGAGTGGGGTTTCAGAGGGGATTACCGTTCAGTGACTACTTGCAATTTATTATTTCAACAATTTAAACAATTTAAGTCTGTAAAATAGGTTTTGTTCACTATCAATTATGCAACATTGATTAATGCAATGAATGTCACTTTTCACATTATTATAACATTGTAGCCATCGCTGCACAATTTATTTTGATTCACTATCACGTATGATTTTTATGCATTTTCTATATATTTTCACAGAGGTGATTTATACCCGCTAGCGCAGCCTATACATTTCATTCATTCTTTAAGGTTTATTTAACCTTTGCAGGCAGCAGCAGCGGTTGTGTGCGATTTACTATTATCGCATTGTGTTCCTATGCTTATTTCATTTGGCGCAGGTTATTAAGTTTTGTTTGTCAAGTGGTACAGAAGGTTGTAACTGTGGGGGATGAGCTGATTGACTTGATAACAGATTAGTTAGGGCATGATAGGCTTCCATAAAGTGATGCGTTTTCAGGGATCACCTAAAAGCAGCCAGAGTTGGAGATAGCTGGACAGATTAAGGTAGCAAGTTTGAGAGGATGGGAGAGGCTCTGAAGTCCTGGAGACGAGCATTGGGGAGGAGACAAGGGAGCTTAAGAGCAGGAGGTCTTGAGAGGAGCAGAGAGGGCAGTTTGGGCAATATTTGGAGACTAGATTGGTGATGTGGCTCGGGGCAGAGTTGTGAATGGCTTTGTATGTTTGTTTTTTTTTTTTGTGTGTTTAATTTAATGCACTGGGCGATCGGAAGCCATTGTAGGCAGCAAGGGGTGCCAGGCACTGCACAGTTGGTAAGGTAGATGAGTCTGGCAGCATCATTCATGATGGACTGAAGAGGGGGGATAGCCTATGAGAATAGAGTTGCAATAGTCAAGGGGAGAGATAACAAGGGAGTGAATGAGTAGCTTGGTGGTTTCATTAGTTAAAATGGGTCAAATTTTAGAGATGTTATGGAGGTGAAGTCTACAAGATTTTGACAATTATTGGATTTGGGGCTGGAAGGACAGGTCTGGGTCTAGGATTACACCTAGTACCCTGGGTGAGGGGAGGGATTGATGGTTGCATTATTGACCTTGATAGAAAAGTCATGGAGGGGGGCACGGGCAGGGGGAGTATTATCAGCTCAGTTTTAGAGAGGTTTAGTTTAAGGAAGTGGTATGACATCCATGCTGATATGTCGGTTAGTGATGTGAGAGGAGTTTGAAGGAGTGAGGTGAGGAGTAGACCGGTAGATTTGGTTGTCATCCGCGTAGAGATGCTATTGGAAGCTGTGGGAAGATATCAAGTGACCAAGGGAGGAGGTATAGATAGAGAAGAGAAGGGGTCCAAGAACAGAGCCTTGGGGGACCCCTACAGAAAAAGGAAAGGGCAGTTTATTACCATATTATATAGAATTGTGTTTATCCAATGTTGCCCACTCAGGCCTCTGATGCTAAGCCCTGATGACCACCAGACCTAGCTTCTTGAACATTTTATAGAAGGATTCACAATGTTGCTAAACGTGACTACAAATCTATCTAAAATTTATGTACGTATCTATGTACACTTTTTTTGCTGACGACACAAAGGTATGCAATAAGCTTGTTATCCTTGGAGGTGTCTGTAACAGGATTTGGCATTGCTGTAAGATTGGTCAAATCGGTGGAGACTGCAGTTAAATGTGTCTAAATGTAAAATCATGCATCTAGGGAAAAATAATCCCTTGACAGAGTACACTATTGGGGGTACAGTGTTGGCCAGCACTACACAGCAAAAAGATTTGGGAGTACCTATTTCAGATGGTTGCAAAATGAGCAAACGGTGTGGCCAGGCAGTGGGAAAAGCAAATATAATTCTAGGATGTATTACTATAGGAGCAGCAAAAGAAAGAAGGTCCCGATACCCCTATATAGATCTAATTTAGACTACTTTGTCCAATGGTGGAGAGCTCACTTACAAAAAGATATTGATAAGCTAGAACGAGTCCAGTGACGGGTAATGGTGAAGGGTCTGTGGGATAAAAAAAAATTCAGGAAAGAAGGGAAAGGGGAGATATAATTGAAACCTTTAGCTACATCAAAGGGTGAATAAGGTTCAGGAGAGCATTATTTTTAATATGGAGTCAAGATCAAAAACACAAGGACATGATCTCCGACTAGCAGGAGGAAAGTTTAACTAATCTTAGAAAGTATTTGTTTACCGAAAGGGTAGTTGATGCTTCAAACAGACTTCCAGCAGAGGTAGTGAGTCAGTCAACAGTAAGTGGTTTCAAACATACTTGAGACAAACATAAATCTATACTCTATAAATCTATCTATAAAAGTTAACAAAAAAACATAAAATACAGAAACCTGAGGATGTTACACAGTTTATTGAATCTATTCTTGCACACAACTACTTCACGTTCAATAATGTCTTTTATCTTCAGTGTATGGGTACTGCTATGGGAAGTAAAATAGCACGCCAATATGCAAAGTTATTTATCTCTGACCTGGAGGACAATTTCCTTAACGGCATACAACAAAATCCATATAAATACTATATATTAATCACTATATTGTTCTTTTCATCATTCGGACAGAAGGTGAGGAAAATCTAAAAAATGTGTGTGTATTGATCAACACGTTTTACTTATGATCAAACTAAAAGGGGACTAATGAAGCACACATGCAAATTTTCTAAGCACCACAGTATACATCGGTGATGACAAGTTGCACCCCTCAATATACAGGAAACCCTTTGCCAGATGGAACTTTCTCCACAGTTCCAGCTTCCACCCCCAACACTCCAAACAGGCACTTAAACAGGCCATAAGGATAGCATTTAATATGCTCGGACCCAGAAGACAAAAATAAACATCTCAGAATACTAGCAGACTCCTTCCATAAGAAAGGTTAAAAGGACAAAACCAGCAATGCAAGCATAAACATCCCCCAAAAAATCCAAATAGACAATCTCCTGCAATACAAAGAGAAAAAAAATAACCGCGTGCCTCCTAGTTACCACATACAATCCAGAACTAGAAGGCATAAGAAAGATAATCAAAGGTTTACATCTTATCACAACAGAGGATGGAAGCCCTGAGAGAAATATTTTAACAACCCCCCAGTGCTGGCTTTCGGGGCACCTCAGAGAGAAATTCATCAGCAGGAAACTTCATTCTAAACGCACAACAGTACAATCAATCTGTATATGCAGTAAAACATGCTTGTTATACTCACTGTGGAACCTAAGGGGTTAATCCCCTCCATTGAGTAAAAAGGCTGTTTGATCCTTTCCACTCTGATCCTCCCCTTCTTCCATTGTCTCCAATATATTTCCTGATAGTACAGAGCTAGGGGAAAGCAGTGTATGCTCAGTTTGGTGTGTAGTGCTAGAGAGTCTTTTTTCTTAGAGTGCATGTGATCAGCACAGGGCCAATCACCGCTGTCCAGACAGAGGGTAAGGAGTCATGCATCCTCATAGAACAATCAGGGGAAAATGGGAACTTCTCCTACAAGCTTTAACTAGACACTGACACAAGTCACAAACTTCTCTAACTGATAATGAAAAAAGGTATTTTGCAGTTCTGTGTACTACGCAAGACCAGATCAAGTGAAATTTCTAAACTACTTGGGAAAGGATAACTTTTGAACTAAGAATGATATTCTGTTTGACATAAAAGATAATGGACTAAATGTGGACCTCAGTTTTTTAAACTATTATCCAGCAGTCATGGTTCACCTCTAGACTTGTTACTCCCCCTCCCAGTCTATAGACCTCTTTCTATCTTATCGAACTACCCAAGTTTATTTACTATTGCTGTGTATGTTTGTGCTTTTTTTTTCCCTCTGAGATTGTCTTACTTAACGTTCTGCTAAAACTTTGTGTATTAGTACTGCTTGGACCTTTAAGAAGAGGGTTACCCCCCAAAAGCTTGTCCTGAAAATGTGGATGTTCAAAAAAGTATAATGGACAGTACTCAACCGTTCTTGTAGCTATGGAGAAGTGGGGTGCTTGGATTTCCACCCTTAGTTCCACATTGGGGAAGAACCCCCTCACCTGCAAGAGAGAGCTGAAAGAAAGGAGGGTAAAAAAATGAGAGGTGGCGGTAGAGGGTAATGTACTCAAGGTTCACAAGCCTCCCAACTCCAGCCTCTAAAAAAAAGTAATGACTCAGTACTAAAGGACGGTGGCATCTAGGACTCAATCCATGGTTCCCACAGTTTACAAAATGTAGTCCTCTCATCTTTTTAACATAAGTGATTTTTTGCAAAGACCAGTACTTGACTGCAGCAAATAAGTCGGTCGGGGATTCTCCATGACTGCACTATAACCTCCTTGCTGAAGATATGAGACCAATCTGTATTAAGTATTGGTACGTTCTTCAGGTCATCTACCCAATAGACGATCATAACAGGATGGGAGACATGTCCCCACTAAGTCAGCTGTGTTTGTTATGAATAGACCACGGTAACAAAGAAGATAAATTACAAACATTTTCCACAGTTTAGTAGAAAATTACTGTGTGGCAGTGGTAACAATCTCATGCACCACCTGCTGGCTGCAAGTACTAAATGGGACTCTGTTATATTTATTTTATGTGTTACAGGTACTTGTATAGCACCGTCAATTTATGCAGTGCTCTACATATATATTGGCTCTCACATTGGTCCCTTTCCTCAAGGATCTTACATTCTAAGGTCCCTAACTTACATTTATGCATACACATACTAGGGCCAGTAGACAGGAGGCAGTTAACCTACCAGCATGTCTTTGGAGTATGGAAGATAACCTGAGTACCCACAGGAAACCGACGCAGCAGGCACAGGGAGACTATGCAAACATATTAAGAAGGTAGTGCCATGGTTGGGATTTGAACCAATGACCCTAGTGCTGCCAGGCATAAGTGCTATGTTTTATTCATATTTTAGTCCTGAGCATAATAAAATACATGCATACACTTTACATTCAATGTAATAGTGTTTAGGAAAAAATATAATTTGGGGAAAAATAAATGTAGCATCTTTTCTTTGTTAAATCTTAAGTTGCACAGTTTGTATAGTAGATGACCTAAAACAGCTTTATATTTTGTCTACAGTCTGAATATGTCAGTGTTTTATGTGGTTTTAGAAGTGAAAAATGTTATACAAAACATTATTAGATAAACATCAACATAATTGAGTTCTGTGAAACAGTTTCCAAGGTATAAATTTAAATATCTGGGCAGATTCCAACTGGCAAGAAAATGCAGCAGGTGCACAAAGCACTTTGTGGTGTTTTCTCCCAAAAACTGCAGAGGGAAACATTTTTTTAATATGGTTATCTATTTGAAATGATGTATCAATTAAGCAATTAACAACCCGCTGCACTAATAAGTACTGCTAACATGATTAGTGTATCATAAATTGTAAGACTGAAAGTGAAAGGTGTGATAATCAGCTCTCGAGGAGCAGCATACAAACTACTAATAATTGTGTTCAGAAACTTCAAAAAATGAACAGTCTTGTACCCAATTATATATTACATGTATGTCTAGTTTGCAAAACATCTTATCTTTTATAGTGTTTTTTCAGATTTACTGAAATTAATATTTTTCTGTGTTAGAAAAGAGGGAATTGATAGTGCTGAATGGCTAAGTGCACCTTTAAAAATAATTTTATTTTTATTTTTTTTTAAAAAAGGCCTTAGTCCCATATGTTTCCCAGTATCTACTTTAATTTACTTATAAATATTTGCATACCTAAGGGAAGGTACATTTTTACTACCTGGTCTACACTAAAGCTGGGTCTTCATTTTTTTTTTCTCTCTTTCTCACCGCATGTTGCATTTTGAGGACGGGGATAGACCATGTCATTATTCCCAGTGGCCAGACGCCCGTCCTAGAGTTTGGCACATGTTTCACACTGTTGCGGTAAAAATTGGTATAAAGGAATTAAAGGCTCCGATGGCCCTGGACAGGCTGAGTTTGTGTTTTTATTTTAAGGACAACTTGGCAAGCTCTTCTGATAAAGATCCAGACTAGATCTTTCAGAAAAGAAATCAGAACATGCACTTGCAAATAATGTTACTTGATTCTTTATTTAACTTAAAGCATAACTTCACCATAAAGGGAAAGTTCTGCTTTATGCCCTCCTCTCCCCCTCCTCTTCTACTTTTGGAAATTTTTTTTGCGGGGGTGCCAATACTTACCCAAGCTCTATCTTGATCCAGCAATGTGCACAAGAGCAGCGGTTCTTTCGGATTTCTCCATTCTTATGGACTGAGAACACAGCAGTGAAGAGGGAGTGGGGTCTGAGCCACGCTCTGTGTGTCTCATGTACACAGAGAGCAAGCATGCACAAGTGGGAGTGGCAGGAGTGGTGGCGGGTAACTCGAAGAGGAAGATCGGGGCTAAGTATAACATGTTTGTTTAAAAAAAAAAAAAAAAAAATGTGAGCCTTTAATGTGCATTTAAGGAAAATGTGTCCGCTAAAGGTTAAGTCACAATTTTCTCTGACGTAAGCAACTTTTAAATCTAATCGTCACACAAGGCATTTTCATTTATGTTTTAAAGCTTTTTTAAATTATTCATTCAAGCTTCAGTGAGTTGATGTTTCTCATCCTGTCTTAGTGCCCTTCACGTAATGCCTTTTGAGAGATGATAGGACTACAGCCCTGCTTTTTTACTTTTTCTGAAAACTGCTTAGTCTCATGGATCCAACATCTTTCTCTTCTTTGAATGCTACACGGTGCAGATTTGAAACTCAAGCACTACTGGAGCCCATACATGTACACATCTAATTGGCCACTAAATTACTAATTTGGATGGTACAATTAAGTTGCAATAACATTGTTTCCGCTAAACACAGCGACGAAGAAACCATGCAACCACTTTTGATTGTGTGCAAGAGATTGTTTGAAACTCAGTTGAAAATTGATCACATCTGCATGGTGGCAATTACATTTTGGAAAACAAAATCCAAATCTTTTTAAATAGTGCTACTATATAATAAGAAATCTTTGCAGTACCGTCGTCCTATAATTTTGAAAAAAATGGAACGGCAGAAAAACTGAGGCAACTGTGGACTTTCATGGTACGGTAAGGACTCACATAGAGTTATATAGAAAAAGATATACATTTATTACAAAAATACAGAAAAAGATTATACAATAGAAAAAGACAATTTAAAAAAAAAAAAAACAATATTTAGACAATGCAAAGCAAAAACACCTCTATAGTAGAACAGTTAGGCACATAATTATTGATCCACAATAGCGGAAAAAATAAAATGGCATTCAAACTGGTTCAGGGTGACACTCGACATGTTTCGCGGACTAACCGCTTCTTCAGGAGTATATTTGCGAGGGAGGTTTGTATATAGTTGTCTCTATAAAAGATATTGGAATAATTTAATATCAAATAAAAATACAGCGATACCGACAAAGCACCCGAATAGGCCCAATGACCGCCTCACTGATTAAATCCAAATCTTTCCTAATTAGCAATTGATGGTTCCATAAACTTTTAAAATTACTTTGATTATTGCAGTCAATAACTAAATAATATTATATATGTGTTTTTGTTCTACAGATTTTTATGACTACAGTTAGCCATGCACAACAATATGACTATATACAGTGCCTTAAAAAAGTTAGCCCAATAATTTTTTTTGGGGGATTATATTTATTTGAGATGTGATTTTTTTTTTTTTTATATATATATTTTCAAAAAAGATTTATTAAGCGAAAATTAAGTTATAAAAACGGTATGTAGGCCCAATGTTTCCTCTCTAAAGAGCATCTCATTTAACTTGAGTCTTGAATTTATACTGTAATGTTTAGGTCGGTAAATCTGTGTCATCTAGGGGGATGTGTGCATTGTACGTGGATGTTTCATATGCGTACAATCCAGTGTGAGGTGGTAGCAATGACAGACGGCCTGGAACCTCAAAAGTTGTCTTACAACCGTATGGAAGCGATTACCCGACCTCTAGCAACCAATACGGAGGGAGGAGTATCTAGGAGGCCTAGTTTACGCTCAAGTCTTTCCGGTGAGATAATTTGGATTGTTTGCTACCTCCTCTAGAGGGGAAATTGGAAGTATTTAATATCGGGTAGAGGGGGGTCGTGAAGAGAAATGGTGGATCTGGGGGAAGGGGAGAGTAGTATATGGTTAGGGAAACGTTCTCTGGGGGTTAGAGGCTTTGTAGGGGGTACCATCAGTGGTAGAGAGATAGGGAAATCGGGAAGGAAGAGAGGAGAGAGATTGGGGGGCTCTTCTTCCTGCTCCGGTAAGGTGTATGACCTATTTTTAATGGATCATTATTTGGGAGTATTCGTTATTTTAAAGCATCACCAACAAGACCAAGTTTTCCAAAATTTGGAGGATGTGTCTTTGGCTTGATGGACCAGGTCTTCCATTTCCTCAACCTTGTTTATGCACCTGAGCCAATTCGCAATGGTTGACAAGTTGGGTGATTTCCACTTGGCTGGTATGGTCATTCTGGCTGCGTTAAGTAAGTGTAAGGTGAGGGAGAGCTTGTAGTCTTTGTGATGAGTAGAAGAATGATGTAGGCACATTTTGGACCGCAGAGAAGTCGATCGAGTAATTAAGCAGTGTTCTTATAGTTTCATAGTTAGTAAGGTTGAATAAAGACATCAGTCCATCCAGTTCAACCTGAGTGTCTACAATTGTCTTTATCCCTGTACATTGCACACTCACATCGGTCCCTACCCTCAAGGAGCCCACAATCAAAGGTCCCCATTCATATACTAGGGCCAATTTTTGGACAGAAGCCAATTAACCTACCTGCATGTCTGGATTGTGGGAGGAAACCGGAGTACCCGGAGGAAACCCACGCAGGCACAGGGAGAACATGCAAACTCCAGGCAGGTAGTGTCGTGGTTGGGATTTGAACCAGCAACTCTTCTTACTGCTAGGTGAGAGTGCTAACCACTACACCACTGTGCCGCCATGTACTTCTGTCCAGAAGGGTTGGATTATGGGACTGGACCACCATATGTGTAGAAGTGATCCTTCCTTGTCTAAGCAGCGCCAGCAGTTTGGGGGGATAGCAGGGGATATTTTGTCAAGCCTGAGGGGGGTTTTATTCCATCTAGAAAAGACCTTAAATCCACTTTCTTGTGTAGATACGTTGATTGTCCCCTTATGTATACAAAAGAATATGTTCTCCCATTCGTCTAGCCCAATTTTTTTTTATATTGTGAAAGATGATGATGTTACGCCGAGTATATTGATACCCTACATGTCGCGCTTGAAAATTGCGCCCACTCGTGGAATGGCAACAAACTTTTACCTTTAAAAATCTTCATAGGCAATGTTTAAAAAATTCTATAGGTTGCATGTTTAGAGTTACAGAGGAGGTCTAGGGCTAGAATTAATGCTCTCGCTCTAACGATAAAAAAAAAAGCATAACAGGACATCTTGAATATCTGGAGTCCAAAAAAAATCAGATCTCATATTTACAGTAACATGCAATAAAAAAAAAATGTTGTTTTGAAAAAACTGGCCCTTTTAAGAGCTATGGGTGGAAGTGACGTTTTGACATCGCTTCCGTCCTGCAATGATATGGAGCTTAACCACTTGCCGACCGCCCCATGTACATATACGTCGGCAGAATGGCACGTACAGGCAAAATCACGTACCTGTACGTGACATTCTTCCGGCGGGTGGGGTGTCCGATCGGAACCCCCTCCGCCGGCGGGGACGGTCGGCATCGCTCCAGGAGCGATCCGGGACGAGGGGATGGCCAGTGGTTTCTGGCCACCCCCTCGCGATCGCTCCTGGCGAATGAAAAGCTTCCCCTTCCTGTCTATTGTATAGACAGGAAGGCGGAAGTGATGTCACGCTCGGTGCGCCGGTCTATGTGACCGGAACGCCGAGGAGAGAACATGTAAAGGTTTGTGCACAAACAGTACACTGACACCAGTACACATAGGCACACAATCCACCCCCCTGTCACCCCCTGATCACCCCCAGATCACCCCCTGCCCCCCCAGTCACAGTGTCACTAATTGCAGTGATCATTTATTTACTGATCACTGCATTTAGTGTCAGTGTGACTGTAATAACTGTCAGGGCAGTTAGTTTTAGGTCCAAGGTAGCCCCTACCCCCCCTAATAAAGGTTTAACCCCCTGATTGCCCCTAGTTAACCCCTTCACCCCCTTTTGCCAGTGTCACTAAGCGATCGTTTTTCTGATCGCTGCATTAGTGTCGCTAGGTAACCATTTTTATTTTATTTTAACCGCCATGTTTATATAGGTTCATAAATAGGTTTATAGGTCAGGTACCCCATATTACAACCTAAATAAAGGTTTTAACCCCCTGATTGCCCCTAGAGTTAACCCTTTCACCAGTGATCACTGTATAAGTGTCACTGGTGACGCTGGTTAGCCAGTTAGTTATTTCGTTATTTAGGTTCCCCGTCAGGTTTTTATATAGCGTCAGGTACCCCCATATATTACCTAATAAAGGTTTAACCCCCTGATTGCCCCTAGTTAACCCTTTCACCCCCTTTTGCCAGTGTCACTAAGCGATTGTTTTTCTAATCGCTGCATTAGTGTCACTGGTGCCGCTAGGTAGCCAGTTTTTTTTTGTATTACTGTTACGGGTGACGCTGGTTAGTTAGCTTGTTTTTTATACTGTCAGGGCACCCGCCATTTATTACCCAATAACGGTTTAATTCCCTGATCGCCCGGCGGGTGATATCAATTAGGTTTTAGGGTCAAATAAGGTCTGCGTCCGCAAACACCCACGCGCAAAGCATACACCTCCCTTAGTGGCACAGTATCTGAACAGATCAATATCTGATCTGATCAGATCTATACTAGCGTCCCAGCAGTTTAGGGTTCCAAAAAAACGCATTGTTAGCGGGATCAGCCCAGATACCTGCTACCACCTGCGTTTTCCCCCTCCGCCCAGCCCAGCCCACCCAAGTGCAGTATCGATCGATCACTGTCACTTACAAAACACTAAGCACACATAACTGCAGCGTTCGCAGAGTCAGGCCTGATCCCTGCGATCGCTAACATTTTTTTTGTGGTAGCGTTTTGATTCAGTCGCTAACAGTCAGGAGCTTTTTTACCTGTAAATCTCAAAAAAATAAAAAAAACAAAAATAGTTGTCGTTTTATTGTTCTCTCTCTCTATTCTCTCTCTATTGTTGCTCTTTTTTTACTCCATTCTATTCTGCAATGTTTAATTATGTTTTATCATGCTTGCTTTTCAGGTATGTAATTTTGTTTACTGTGTTTTAGTGTTAAGCATTTTTTTTGTTTTCAGGTGCGCCATTCAGTTGCAGGCGGATTTATTTATCTTGACAGCAACAGCGTTTGCTCCCACGATACATAAAGCCGCGACTCCAACGCCGAGGTGATTTCACCACCACAGTTAAACAAAAGAGCATATGTGCCGAAGCATGGGGGCAGCAGGGGGGGGGGGGGAGCGATTGGCTCCTAATGCCACGTACATACGGTCGAAATTCCGACCGTGTGTACACGGCATAACTTTTGCGGGAGGATGCCCCCATGCATCGGCATATATAAATGGTGCATGTACAGTGGTGTGAAAAAGTGTTTGCCCCCTTCCTCATTTCCTGGTTCTTTGCATGTTTGTCACACTTAAGTGTTTCGGAACATCAAACCAATTTAAACAATAGTCAAGGACAACACAAGTAAACACAAAATGCAATTTGTAAATGAAGGTGTTTATTATTAAAGGTGAAAAAAAATCCAAACCATCATGGCCCTGTGTGAAAAAGTGATTGCCCCCTTGTTAAAACATACTATAACTGTGGTTGTCCACACCTGAGTTCAATTTCTCTAGCCACACCCAGGCCTGATTATTGCCACACCTGTTCACAATCAAGGCATCACTTAAATAGGAGCTGCTTGACACAGTAAGGTCCACCAGAAGATCCTTAAAAGCTACACATCATGCCGAGACCCAAAGAAATTCAGGAACAATTGAGAAAGAAAGTAATTGAGATCTATCAGTCTGGAAAGGGTTATAAAGCCATTTCCAAAGCTTTGGGAATCCAGCGAACCACAGTGAGAGCCATTATCCACAAATGGCGAAGACATGGAACAGTGGTGAACCTTCCCAGGAGTGGCCGGCCGCCCAAAATTACCCCAAGAGCGCAGCGACGACTCATCCAAGAGGTCACAAAAGACCCCACAACAACGTCCAAGGAACTGCAGGCCTCACTTGCCTCAGTTAAGGTCAGCGTTCATGCCTCCACCATCAGGAAAAGACTGGGCAAAAATGGCCTGCATGGCAGAGTTCCAAGGAGAAAACCACTGCTGAGCAAAAAGAACATCAAAGCTCGTCTCAATTTCTCCACAACACATCTTGATGATCCCCAAGACTTTTGGGACAACATTCTGTGGACTGATGAGACAAAAGTGGAACTCTTTGGAAGGTGTGTGTCCAAGTATATCTGGCGTAGAAGGAACACTGCATTTCAGAAAAAGAACATTATACCAACAGTAAAATATGGTGGTGGTAGTGTGATGGTCTGGGGCTGTTTTGCTGCTTCAGGACCTGGAAGACTTGCCGTGATAAAAGGAACTATGAATTCTGCTGTCTACCAAGAGATCCTGAAGGAGAATGTCCGACCATCTGTTCGTGTACTCAAGCTGAAACGAACTTGGGTTCTGCAGCAGGACAATGATCCTAAACACACCAGCAAGTCCACCACCAAATGGCTGAAGAAAAACAAAATGAAGACTTTGGAGTGGCCTAGCCAAAGTCCTGACCTGAATCCTATTGAGATGTTGTGGTATGACCTTAAAAAGGCCGTTCATGCTCGAAAACCCTCTAATGTAACTGAATTAGGACAATTCTGCAAAGATGAGTGGGCCAAAATTCCTCCAGGACGCTGTAAAAGCCTCATTGCACGTTATCGCAAACGCTTGGTTGCAGTTGTTGCTGCTAAGGGTGGCCCAACCAGTTATTAGGTTTAGGGGGCAATCACTTTTTCACACAGGGCCATGATGGTTTGGATTTTTTTTCGCCTTTAATAATAAACACCTTCATTTACAAATTGCATTTTGTGTTTACTTGTGTTGTCCTTGACTATTGTTTAAATTGGTTTGATGTTCCGAAACACTTAAGTGTGACAAACATGCAAAGGAACAGGAAATGAGGAAGGGGGCAAACACTTTTTCACACCACTGTATGCCCATCATTAGAAGTGGGTGGATGAAGGGAGGTATTCTAATGGTGGGCATACCCACCAATCAATCTCTTTTTTTCGTTCAGCCAAGAGGCTGCATGAAAAAAAAAAGATTACAATATATGTCCAGTATGTTGCTGGACTTTGAATGGTTATACCAGAATGATGCCTGCAGGTTTAGGTATCATCTTGGTATCATTCTTTTCAGCCAGTGATCGGCTTTCATGTAAAAGCAATTCTAGCGGGTAATTAGCCTCTAGACTGCTTTTACAAGCAGTGGGAGGGAATGTCCCCCCTCCCGGATATAAACCGCGCCATTGGGAAATTGGGAAAGCATTTTATCACACCAATCTTGGTGTGGTCAGATGCTTTGAGGGCAGAGGAAAGATCTAGGGTCTAATAGACCCCAATTTTTTCAAAAAAAGTGTACCTGTCACTGCCTATTGCTATCATAGGGATATTTACATTCCCTGAGATAACAATAAAAATCATAACAAAGAAAAAAAATGGAAGGAACAGTTTAAAAATAAAATAAAAAAGCTAAATAAATAAAAAAAAAACTAAAAAAAAAAAAAAAAAAAAAAAAAAAAAGCACCCCTGCCCCCCCCCTTCTCTTGCGCAAAGGCGTACACAAGCGTTGGTCTGGCGTCATATGTAAACAGCAATTGCACCATGCATGTGAGGTATCACCGCGAAGGTCAGATCGAGGGCAGTAATTTTAGCAGTAGACCTCCTCCGTGAATCTAATGTGGTATCATGTAAAGGCTTTTAAAGGCTTTTAAAAATGTATGTAGTTTGTCGCCACTGCGTGTTTGTGCGCAATTTTAAAGCATGTCGTGTTTGGTATCCATGTACTCGGCCTAAGATCATATTTTTTATTTCATCAAAAATTTGAGCAATATAGTGTGTTTTAGTGCATTAAAATAAAAAAAAGTGTATTTTTTGCAAAAAATGCGCAAATACTGTGTGGAAAAAAAAAATGCAACACCCACCATTTTAATCTGTAGGGCCTTTGCTTTAACAATATATATAGTGTTTGGGGGTTCAACGTAATTTTCTTGCAAAAAAAAAATATGTTTTCATGTAAACAAAAAGTGTCAGAAAGGGCTTTGTCTTCAAGTGGTTAGAAGAGTGGGTGACGTGTGACATAGGCTTCTAAATGTTGTGCATAAAATGCCCGGACAGTTCAAACCCCCCCCCAAATGACCCCATTTTGGAAAGTAGACACCCCAAGCTATTTGCTGAGAGCAATGTTGAGCCCATTAAATATTTATTTTTTTTGTCCCAAGAGATTGAATAATGAAAAAAAAAATATATATATTTTTTTTTTTACAAAAAGTTGTCACTAAATGATATATTGCTCAAACATGTCATGGGCATATGTGGAAATACACCCCAAAATACATTCTGTTGCTTCTCCTGAGTACGGGGATACCACATGTGTGGGACTTTTTGGGAGCCTAGCTGCGTACGGAACCCCAAAAACCAATCACCGCCTTCAGGCTTTCTAAGGGTGTAATTTTTTTATTTCACTTCTCACTGCCAATCACAGTTTCGGAGGCCATGGAATGCCCAGATGGCATAAAACCCCCAAAATGACCCCATTTTGGAAAGTAGACACCCCAAGCTATTTGCTGAGAGGTATGGTGAGTATTTTGCAGATCTCGCTTTTTGTCACAAAGTTTTGAAAATTGAAAAAAAAGAAAAAAAAATTTTTTTTTCTTTACTTTCTTCATTTTCAAAAACAAATGAGAGCTGTAAAATACTCACCATGCCTCTCAACAAATAGCTTGGGGTGTCTACTTTCCAAAATGGGGTCATTTGGGGGGGTTTTGTGCTATTTTGGCATTTTATGGCCTTCAAAACTGTGATCGGTCGTGAGGAGTGAAATCAAAAATTTGCACCCTTAGAAATCCTGAAGGCGGTGCTTGGGTTTCGGGGCCCCGTACACGGCTAGGCTCCCAAAAAGTCCCACACATGTGGTATCCCCATACTCAGGAGAAGCAGCAAAATGTATTTTGGGGTGCAATTCCACGTATAACTATGGCATGTGTGAGCAATATATCATTTAGTGACAACTTTTTGAAAAAAATAAATTATTTTTTATTTTTGTCTTTATTCAATCACTTGGGACTAAAAAAAAAAATATTCAATGGGCTCAACATGCCTCTCAGCAAATAGCTTGGGGTGTCTACTTTCCAAAATGGGGTCATTTGGGGGGGGGGTTTGTACTTCCCTGCCATTTTAGCACCTCAAGAAATGAAATAGGCAGTCATAAATTAAAAGCGGTGTAAATTCCAGAAAATGTACTCTAGTTTGTAGACGCTATAACTTTTGCGCAAACCAATAAATATACGCTTATTGTCATTTTTTTTACTAAAGACATGTGGCTGAATACATTTTGGCCCAAATGTTTGACTAAAATTGAGTTTATTAGATTTTTCTTATAACAAAAAGTAGAAAATCTCTTTTTTTTTTCAAAATCCGTTTATATCGCAAAAAATAAAAATCACAGAGGCAATCAAATACCATCAAAAGAAAGCTCTATTTGTGGGAAGAAAAGGACGTAAATTTCGTTTGGTTACAAAATTGCATGACCGCGCAATTACCAGTTAAAGTAGTGCAGTGCGAAATTGAAAAAAGACCTCTGGTCCTTAAGCTGACAATTGGTCCGGGGCTGAAGTGGTTAATGGGGACACCATCTTCCCCCTCACTCAGCTCCATACCAAGGAGCTGAGTGAGGAAGGATCCGATCGCCTCCGCCGTGGTGCAGGGCACCGGGGTGCTGTGGCGAGGGGGGCCCCTCTCCCGCCACCGATTTTAAAAAGTGATTTTGCGGCTAACCCGGTGCAGAGACCACTTTTATTTGAAAGCCGACCGCCCGCTGAAGAAATGGATACTGGGGTTATGACAGCTAGCTGCTGCCATTAAGATATTCCACTTCAAAAAGCTGACGTATAACGACGGCGGGGGGGTTGGCAATTGGCAAATGTTAGATTGCGTAAATTTATTCAGGGTAGATTTGTTTTTAAATTTAACTTTCTTGCAAATTAAGGGTAGCTAGCAAGGATTTATACTTTTGCTAGTTAAGCCTTGATACCTGGAAAATGTTTATTTTCTTGTCTTTTTGGAATTACTTTCTGATGAATTGATCAGTGAATATTTTTATCACATATTATGACATATGTTTTAATCCGATGTGTTTTTTCTTTGACTAACCAACCAGCCGCCATCGTCATACGGTCAGCTTGTTCCCGCAAACCGCCTGCTGGTACGGTGGTCCGTTTAAGAGCTATAGCAGCCGCGCGCCCTCTGCCCAGTGGGGGGAGCTGTTGCACGTGGCCCCAATGTCCGCCGGCCACCCAGCGATTGCTCCACAGAGAGCCAGAACAGGGATCTGTCAATGTAAACAAACAGATCTCCGTTCTCTCAGGGGAGTACAGAGTGATCATCTGTTCTTAGTGATCAGGAACAGTGATCTCTCTGTACTCCCAGTCAGTCCACTCCCCCCACAGTTAAACAACTCCCTAGGGAACCCCTTGAGCGCCCTCTAGTGTTAACCCCTTCCCTGCCAGTGTCATTTATACAGTAATCAGTGCAGTGCATTTTTATAGCACTGATAGCTGTATAAATGTCACTGGTCCCAAAAAAGTGTCCGATCTGTCCGCTGCAATGTTGCTGTCCCGCTAAAAATCGCTGACAACCGTCATTACTAGTAAAACAAATTAATAATAAAAATGTCATAACTATATTCCCTATTTTGTAGACACTATAACTTTTGCACTAACCAATATACGCTTCTTGCTATTCTTCTACATATTTTTGGTAAAAAAAAAAGAAGAAGAATACATATTGGCCTAAACTGATGAAGACATTTTATTTTAATTTTTTGGGGATATTTATTATAGCAAAAAAGTTAAAAATATATATATATATATAAATATATATATATATATATATATATATATTATATTTATATATATATTTTTTTTTAATTATAGGTCTTTTTTTGTTAATAGTGCAAAAAATAAAAAAACACAGAGGTGATCCAATACCACCAAAAGAAAGCTCTATTTGTGGGAAAAAAAAGGACATACATTTGGTTTGGGTACATCTTCGCACAACTGCGCAATTGTCAGTTAAAGCGACAAAGTTCCGTATCGCAAAAAATGGCCTGGTCATAAAAGGGGGTAAATCCTTCCTGTGGTTAATGATTAGCCAGGAAAGTGTGCCCATGGATTGGCATTTAGGCGGAGCAGCTGCATTAAAAGCTGCTGTTAGGCTTCAGGTACACTAGCAGCATTTGGCTTTTTTTGCGAAAGCTCCTAAACTCCACTCCATAAAAGCCTGTGTGTCCATGTACACATAGGCTTTTTGCAGCGTTCCGGAGCTGCTGCGGTTAGGTGAGGTTCAACCTCAGGAAGAATCGCGTACAGGATAGGAATGCTTTGACCAGCATCTGCAGGAAACCGCAACGCAATTTTCCCACGTTTTTTTGTGGCTGCGACCAAAGGATGGTCAAGTGTATACGAGTCCCTTAGGTTTGTGCAGACACCTGTAGGCACCTGTGCTTTATGCCAGTTAACAACATTTTTCTTTGGTAAAGTTACAGATACTTTAAGCTTTTGTCTTCTAAAATTGAAAATCCACATATTTCCCTGCAGAGTTCTTTCCATATATTTCACATAAATCAAATTTTTGCTTGTGGATGGCCCTTTGCTAAGTGAAGCTTAAAGAGTACCACATTTGAAAAAGATGATTACACCGTTCATTAATGCAACACTGAAATTGGGTTTACTAACCTGGAGTGAATATTGCATAGATCATTTAGCTCATTAATCAACGCAGAAGACATTCCTTGTTTAAGATAATTAAAGCTATATAAAATTAGGATGTCCGGAAGGCAGAGAGCAAGTTAAAGGAAAATGTTAGTTTCATTTAAAGATGTAGATACAGTAGATATAAAAAAAAGTTTAAATGTCAAGTTTCTCTGAAAAGAGGCAAAGATAAATAATTTCAGAACTTTTTCCACCTTTTTATTGTGACCTATAAACCGTACAACTCAGTTGAACAACAAACTGAAGTCTTTTAGGTGGAAGCAAGTAAAAATTTAAAACTAAAATATGGTTGCGTATGTGTGTGCACTCCCTTAACCACTTGCTGTCCGCCACCGTCAAATGACTAAGGGGCGATGCGACTCTCGTTCTGCGTGGAAATCATATGACGGCGCACCCCAACGGCTGCGCAGTGTGGTAATCGTGTTGCTAGGGCACGGCGCAACCCCCGATCTCTGTAAAGGACCACTGCTCTTTAACCATGTTATCGGCTGTGTCCAATCACAGCGGGTCACATGTAAACACAGAAATGCTGGTACTCTGCTCTCATTGCCTCCCACTGACAGAGTGTGTGGCAAGGAGAGCCGATCAACGGCATCTCCTCACAGGGGACATCGAGACATGAAATCGGTGCCCTGATTACAATAAAGCGTGCCCATTTCATCACACCCTATTGAGAGCAAAAGTGTAATTTTATGTCTGTACAGACGTTAGATGTCTTTTTTTATCATTTGATCTTTGTATTATTAAAATTTATTAGCTATATTCATTGTGTTGGTGGTCTGTCAGGGTCCCACTCAGGGGGTTATTCTTTTGGTCTATCTACTTTGAGGATGGGACCACCACACTTTTTTTTTTTTATCTCTTAAACGGTAAGAAATTTCACAAATTTAACCACTTGCCGACCACTGTCTGCATATATACGTTGGCAGAATGGCACGGCTGGGCAAAGTAATGTACTCGTACGTTACTTTGGAAATGTCCAAGGTGTCTGCCATAATGTCGCAGTCACGCTAAAAAAAACGCTGATCACCGCCATTACTAGTAAAAAATTTTTTTTTTTTATAAAAATGCCATAAAACTATCCCCTATTTTGTAAACGCTACAAATTTTGCGCAAACCAATCAAACGCTTATTACTTTTTTCTTTTACCAAAAATATGTAGAAGAATACGTATCGGCCTAAACTGAGGCAAAAAATATTTTTTTTTATATATTTTTGGGGGATATTTATTATAGCAAAAAGTAAAAATAATGTTTTTTTTTTTCAAAACTGTGGCTATGCTTTTGTTCATAGCGCAAAAAATAAAAACCGCAGAGGTGATCAAATACCACCAAAAGAGAGCTCTATTTGTGGGGAAAAAAAGGACGTCAATTTTGTTTGGGAGCCACGTCGCTCGACCGCGCAATTGTCAGTTAAAGTGACAGTGCCGAATCGCAAAAAGTACTCTGGTCAGGAAGGGGGTAAATCCTTCAGGGGCTGAAGTGGTTAGTAACGGTTTAGTGTTGGGGGGGGGGGGGGGGGTTTACTAATGGGGGATTTTTTTGAAAATCCCAGAGTTCTTCTTTAATGGAAAAATTGGACAGGATATCAACTGTGTCTTAGTGTATTTAAAAAGAAGAGGGTGAAGCATAGTGGGATTTGATTTTCAATCCCCTTAAACATTTTGCCGATTTGGTAACGAATGCTGCTTAAGACCCCTTTCACACTGGGGCGTTTTTTTAGGCGTTTTTCAGGCGCTTTAGCGTTAAAAACAGCGACTGTAAAGCTCTTGAAAGAAGCCTCATCTGCAATCCCAATGTGAAAGCCTGAGTGCTTTCACACTGGGGCGTTTTAGCGGTAAAAAAGCGCCTGAAAGAAGCCGCAACTGCAATCCCAATGTAAAAGCCTGAGTGCTTTCACACTGAGGCGCTGCGCTGGCAGGGCGTCCAAAAAAAGTCCTGCAAGCAGCTTCTTTGCAGCGCTTTTGGGAGCGGTGAATACACTGCTCCTAAAGCGCCCCTTCCCATTGAAATCAATGGAAAGCGGCTGCAAAACGCCCGAAAAGTGCCTTTAGAAGCAGTGCTTTGTGGGCACTTTTAACCCTTTATTTGGCCACTAGCAGGGGTTAAAATCGCCCCACTAGCGCTCGAAAAACGCTGGTAAAGCGCTGCTAGTTTAAGCGGCGCTTTACGAGCGTTTTTCGGGCGCTGGCAGTGTGAAAGGGCTCTTAATGCACTTGGGCTTTCACATTGGGATTGCAGATGAGGCGTCTTTCAAGCGCTTTACAGGCACTTTTTTTAACGCTAAAGCGCCTGAAAAACGCCCCAGTGTGAAAGGGGTCTAAACCTCTTACACATAATCCAACTTTGCTTCACTACTACAATGTAAACACTGTCGAGACATTACATTATAAAATAAAAAAGGAAAAAAGGAGTGAGTAAAACTTGGTGTAATTGTGTTCATATATATTGAATATTTAGTATATATTTAGTGTATATTTAGGCTGCAGGGAAGTACCACCTTTTTAAATACTTTATTTTGTGTTACAAATGACATTTTTGACAAATTCAATTACATGAACTGATGTGTATATAAGGTAACATTTTTTTTTTTCTGTGGTCTGAATAATTTATAAAACAGGTTTAATATATTCCTTTTTAATCCATGAAAGAATAAAAAAAATCTTGCTTGAAATAATTTTTCTTTTTATTAGCAAGTAAGTATACCGTTACAACTCACTCCCCCCTTTGATTGCTGCTGGTCTTTTGAAGTACGTAAAGTATGCATGACAAGCAACAACAAAAGAGGAATCGCAACGTTGTCAGGTTTTGTCCTTGAAAATGACATGCGACAGTTGCATGCATTTGGTTTAGAAGATGTTCCCCATGACAAGCATCTCGGTGAGAAACTAGAAAGGACCTCACAGCAGGTTAGAGTAAACTCCAATTCTTTTTATCGCCAATCCTTATATATACTGCACTGACTTGTATGGTGCAGTTCTTCACATTCTGTACAACGTGTTTGTTTATTTTTGTTCCTCCTATGAAGAGAAAATGGTGTACATTGATGGGAACACGTTATGCCTAGGAACCTAGGCAAGCACACCAAGAGCATGGATATTTTTATTCTACTTACAGGTTACCATATGGTTAAATAATACCTGTGTTGGGAAATCTATGGATCTCCTTCTGAAAGTCCCTTTTTTGGTTATCTTTTGGTTCAGTGTACTCTGAAACGATCACCTAGAACAACCATACAGTCAGTGAGGTTATGTTGAAGTAAGAACTCCCTATACAGAAATTTTATTTGGTAGTCTTGTAGGTGAACATGACTGAGAGAGCACAAGTAGAAAGTAAGTACAAGCTTTAGACAGTTTCTGCTTCCTTAAAGTGTTACTTAACCGAGGACCCCATATTTACTATATCTGGTCTCCCACAGTACACAGAAATGCAACTATTTTAATACATATAGACTGCTAAATACCTATTTTCACAGTATATAGCAGTCTTTTGACCTCTATCAGTGTCTGGTTAAAGCTTGTAGGATGAGTTTTCATTCTCCTCTAACTGACTGTCCTATGAGTATGCAGGACTCCTGACTATCTGTCTGGACAGTGCTGATTCGCCCTGTGCTAATCACATGCACTCTCCCAAGAAAAAAAAAAAAAAGCTTTCTAGCAATACACAGCAAACTGAGCATGTGCAGGGTACCTTTTAGAGTTCTGTATTATGAGCAGATGGATTGGAGTCAGTGGAAAAAGGAGAGGATCAGAGAAGACCGGATCAAACAGCCGTTTTACACAATGCAGAGGAATACCTCTTAGGTTCCACAATGAGTATAACAAGCACGCTTTAGTACATATACAGACTGATTTTACTGTTTAGTTTTAGTAACACTTTGATCTGAGTTGGGAAAAGTGCAGGTTGAGTTTAAGTTTGCAACACATTTTTGTAGTACTGAAACTAAAATCGCACCTGTAACATGCACAGGATCCAACAATATTGCAGAGCAGGCAAGTCCCTTGTTGGATCCCATCCCCTGACAAAGTTGAGTAGTTATTGGTGAATTACAGTATATTAGGTAGGGAAAATCGTTTATTTAACAAGGACAGGTTTGCTTTAATTTTACATCTCTGTACATTTGTATTTCACAGTTTTCATTTTTCTAATTATCATGTAGATAAACAGTAGGGATCTGAACATTAGGATAAGGAAGGGCGGTGTGAATTTGCCTTCGGGAGAATCATCCCGTGCTGTTTTTCTCTGTAGGCTACTTGGTTTTAATAAATTAAGAAGTTCAGAGTGCGTTATGATAGCTAATGTTGCTTTGTGGAAGTTAACAGGCCTGCATTCTTGGCATCTGTCAAAATTCATCGTTATTAGCATACATTTAATGGGTTTATTATTTTAACTATGTCATGTCAGTATATTAGCTAAAAGATGAAACTTTGGGAACAGTTTATAAAAATATTAAAGCGGAACGTTACCCACAACAGTTTACTAACAATTATTGTTCTTTATCTAAAGAACATACATTACACATCAATTAATTATTCTACCCAAATTAGTGTGTGCTGTAAATTGCCGCCATTGTTCCTGGTTCTTCTTGTTGAAGGCTGCCGTTTTCTGAAGCCCGGAGCAGTCACTTCCTTATCGGAAACTTTTCTCCTCTCGGTCTCAAAAACTATGTCACTTTCTGCGATTAAAATATGTACATTTCCAGCCTTCATTGTATGTCTTGGCGAAGTTAAAGAGGACCTTCAGTTATTTTTCTAACTTTCCATCTATTAAATCTTCTGCTTTGTTGTTTTAACTTTGGATGGTAAAACATTTGTTTTCTGCCAGTAAATACCGTATACAGCCCACTTCCTGCACAGCCCTCTCACTCTCGTGAAAGTTTGCCAGGAAGGGAAGGGAGGGGGGGGGGGGTAAGCCGTAAGAGGGCCAATGAGAGGTCTGCCTCTGTAACTTTAGGAAGTGAAGAGGCAGCAGCTTCAGCTGCCCACAGTTTAAATGGAGGCAGCCAGACTGTATATAGTATATATAAAATAATATGTACAGTATATATAAAATAATATGTGAACTGGTTGGAAGGAAGCTTCAGAATGGCAAAGAAGTTTTTATAACAAATTATGTGAGCAGACTGCAGTTTCTCTTTAAGCTGGTCATACATGGATCACAATTTGGCCAGTTTAGCAGGGATTGGCTGAATTTTAACCTCTTCAATACAGGGCACTTTCGCACCTTCCTGCCCAGGCCTATTTTCAGCTTTCAGCGCTGTCACTTTTTAAATGACAATTGCGCAGTCATACTACACTGTATCCAAACTAAATGTTTTATCATTTTGTTCCCACACAAATAGAGCTTTCTTTTGGTGGTATTTAATTACCTCTGCAGTTTTTATTTTTTGCTAAACAAATAAAATAAGTTTTTCTTTGTTTTTGTTACAAAATGTTGTAAATAAGTAAGTTTTCTCCTTTACTGATGGGCACTGATGAGCTGCACTGATTGGCACCGATAGGTGGCACTGACTATGGGCACTGGGCACTCATGGGTGGAACTGGTGGGCACTGATAGGTGACACTGGGCACTGAAAGGCTGCACTGATGGGTACTTATGGGTGGCACTGATGGCATTGCTGGGGCACTGATGGATGGCACTGATAGATTTAACTGATAGGCATCACTAGTGGTACTGGCAGGCATTCTACATTGGCACTGATTGGCAGCTGCCTGGGCACTGATTGGCATTTTCCTGGTAGTCTAGGATGGCATACCTGGTGGTCCAGTGTGGTGTTAGTGGTGGCATCCTGGTAGTCCTGGGCAGGCATCCAATGGGGCTTGCGCTGATGAACAATCAGCACAGATCCCCCCTGTCAGGAGAGCAGCTGATCTGTCAGACGTGAGTGAGGAAAAGCCGACCTTTCTGTTTACATCGTGATCAGCCGTAATTGGACATGGCTGATCACGTGGTAAAGAGTCTCTGTTAGCTAGAGCGGAGTTGCGGTGTGTCAGACGGACACACCACAACAAAAATCGCCGCAATGCGTGGCTTTACATCCTGGCGACGTCATATGACGTCCGGTCAGGATATCGCAACCACTTTGTCAACGTCGTATTGCTCTAAGTCAATTCATCAATCCAGTCTTGTAGTCTGACAGTACCTCTGTCAGATTACAAT
The DNA here is from genome assembly GCA_028564925.1 of Lithobates sylvaticus. NCBI lineage: Eukaryota > Metazoa > Chordata > Amphibia > Anura > Ranidae > Lithobates > Lithobates sylvaticus. The sequence continues at coordinate 474,942,829 of CM053029.1, forward strand.
AGCACAGTGGGGGAGATCACCACACTTGTATCGCTTGTGTTTGTACGGCGATCTGTCAGTTTTTTTTTCATTCAACCTAGTGGGCTAAACAAAGAAAAAAATGTTTACCTCTTTTGTGTCTCCTTGGCAGCAGAGTTTGTCCTGTCGCCGCTCCTACTTTTCTCTTTTTCTCTTTTCTCTCTCTAATGTGTGTTCCCTCTGCACAGCCTGTGCGATTCCTGTTGCTTTCTTCACCCTAAATCTTAAAGCTGTCATTTTATCAGCCTCTAGGTGCTCCTGGTTTTAGGCACAGTGCCAAGAATATAGAACTGAGCATAGTGAGACAGTGTATTACTGGATTATAAACCGTATAGTGACAAATTTTTAATGTTTCACCTATCTATACCATCAAAAGGGGGCACTCTTACATAATCAGGACTTTAGTCAGAAAATTAAGTTCCATTTTAACCACTTCAACCCCGGATAAATTTACTCCCTTTCTGACCAGAGCACTTTTTGCGATTCGACACTGCGTTGCTTTAACTGACAATTGCGCGGTCGTGCGACGTGGCTCCCAAACAAAATTGACGTCCTTTTTTCCCCACAAATAGAGATTTCTTTGGTGGTATTTGATCACCCCTGCTGTTTGGCACTATAAACAAAAAAGGAGCGAAAATTTCGAAAAAAAAACACTTTATTTTTTACATTTTGCTATAATAAATATCCCCCAAAAATGTATAAAATTTTTTATTTTTTCCTCAGTTTAGGCCGATACGTATTCTACGTATTTTCGGTAAAAAAAATTGCAATAAGCGTACATTCATTGGTTTGCGCAAAAGTTAGTGTCTAAAATAGGGGATAGTTTTATAAATTTTTTTTTTTTTTTTTTTTAGTAATGGCGCGATCCTGCGATTTTGATCAGAACTGCGACATTAAAGCGGACACATCGGAAATTTTTTACACTATTTTGGGACCATTGTTATTTATGCAGCGATCCGTACTATGAAAATGCACTGCTTACTGTGTAAAAGGCACTGGCAGTGAAGGGGTTAACCACTAGGGGGCGATGAAGGGTTTAAGTGTATCCTAGGGAGTGATTCTAACTGTGGGGGGGGGGGGGCTTCAAGTCGAATGACAGCGATCACCGCTCACGATGACAGGGAGCGGTGATTTCTTTCATGACACAAGCCAGAATGGGGAAATGCCTTGTCTTACATAGGCACTTCTCCGTTCTGAGGTTCCATGACACGATCGCCGGGAGTCCAGCAGACATCGAGTCTGCCGGTCCCACGGACACGCTGTACGCGGTGGGCGCGCGTGCCTGCTATCCCTGGCTCTTAAAGGGGATGTACAGTTACGCCCGTTTGCCCACCGCTGCCATTGTGCCGATGTATATTGGCGGTCGGCAAGTGGTTAAAAATGAGTCAAAATTTAATAAATAATAAATTAATACATTTTTTTCAATCAAGTGAACTTCTTATGAGATAAGCCCATCATTCAGAATATCCTATGTGCTACATTTGAAAGATTGCGAGAAAGAAAATAATTGGTCATAGTGTGAGAAACATAAAAAAAAAAACACACATACTCGTCTATATGGTAGCCACATCGGTGTGATGATGTACCTGTTCTCCACCACCGCTGATCTCTCAGTTCTCGGGTCCTCGCTGAGAACACAGCAGTGACTTTTAGGTCCCTCTCACACAGCCGCGACTAGAAAGTCCTGCGATTATTAATGCAATTTCAGGTTATACCTGTGTAAACTTGTGGTCTATGGACCTTAACTCGCGTCAGTCGGACCAAAGTAGTACAGGGACTACTTTGAAGTCGATGCGACTTGAAGTCACACAAATAGGAATGGTACTCATTGGAAATCATGGGGTGCGACTATGCAGTTCCAAGTCGCAGGACAAATCGCACAAGTGTGAAAGGGGCCTTAGTCACCGCTCTTTGCTTTGCCCTTTCAGCATTCACTGGAGCTTTGGGCAGCAGAGGGAGCCAGAATGGCTGGCCCAGCCTCTCAGCGGTAAACAGAGGCTGAGCCAGCAGCCCTTAAGGCATCTGACTGGATCCCAATAACATTGTTGGGATACATTTAGAGACTGGATCGGAATTTAGAAATGGCTCTCTGAACATAGTTTCTGGGTCACAGGAGAGCCCAAATAAGTGCACTCTTGTGACCCAAAACAGAAATAGGACCAAAAGAGCTTTAACCCTTGTTATCTTTTAAGTTGAGACACAACTACCCACCTACATTCAGGGTATTGCCCAAAGGATGGTGAAGTATGTGCAAAGTGTGATCCCACTAATAATAATTATTGCACCTCTCTAGGTCAAGAGACAAAACTCCCAAGTAGACTGGTGATGCACTGCTACAATACAGGCCTGCCAACTGGTTTTGTTGCAGCCCCTTTCATCTTGACGTCATGATGTAACCTTTTTAAGGCTAAAATACCCCATTAGGACCTTTGTCAGCCATTGGGAACTATCTACTTAATCCAGGAAGCAATGTGGGCACTGCCATGCAAGGACCCTCCCACACTTGTCCATCCCTTGACCAGAGTTTAAGATAATTGGATAACAGGGCTTTTAGTTTTCTTTTTAATAATGAGGTGGTAAAGGCCTAATGCAAATCGGCTTCATAGGGTATTTATAGTCAATACTGTCACTTTTGGATAATGTAAAGGTTTTTTTTTTTTTTTTGTGTTTCCTGTTGGAGAATTTTTCCGCATCTTCTCTTTCGATGACTGCCAAATTTATTTATTTTTTTTTTTTATCAAATTCTGAAAAAAAAGAATAAAAAAAGCAGTAAGATTTCAGAAATTAAACTTATTTTGTGTAAACATCCAATTTATTATTTTAGATGTAAAAACTTAAAATATTTTCACTGTTTTAAAGCTAAATATTTTTTTACAGTCAGCTTTTAGCCCAAAATAGTGTACATAATAGCTTTTCTTTTGAACCAACTGTCAGCACATGTGATTTTATATTTCTCTATTGGCAACAGTGGTGGGGCGTGCTTTTCCAGGAATACCCTTTTATTAAGGTTTCAGTTTATTTTTTTTATTTTTTTTACTTTGCTTAATAACATGAGGTTGTCCCTACGTGTCTACTAGACATTCTGATTCATGGTTACATTTCAGAGCTACGTCCGAGGCATAGAATGCATTTTCTTTTAGAGGGATATTGGAAATTGATGTGCATGTCAAAGCGAGTGTGCTTCTGAATTTAGAAATTGCTCTCCCAACATACAGAGTAATCACAACTTTTCTAGAGGGTGGTAAGCGAAAGGGAGACTGTATCCATTTGTTACTCCATTTAACTATTCAATATCATTAATAATTTGTGGTACGTCTGCTCTCTTTTCTGCATTACAGATGATAAACTACGGACAGTTTAATGAATCCTAGTTGAATTTCGTTATCATTTTTCTTTTCTGCTAAAGCAGCTTGTTTTGCAAGGTGAAGGGTGCAAACCTCCCCCATTTGTATTGGGAGGTTTGCTGTACATATATCTTGGTAATGTCTTTTTACTCATTCTTAAAAAAAAATCCCAGATACTGGTAATCTCATTAGATGTGTGTACATGTATTTGTATTCATAGGTAGTAGGGATGCACCGATACAATTAATTTTTTAACACAGAGTACTGATACTTTTTGGCATATAAAAGAAACAGGGGGGGGGGGGCTCTCTAAGTGTAGTATTAAAACAGTAACATTTATTGCACAAGATTAAAAACACTTACAAGATATAAGTGGGAGTCATGCTCATCATAAGCATGTAGTCATGGCTGTTCTACTGCGTCCCACAGGCTCCTCGCACGATCTGGGTAGCTGGGAAAAAATCTGGTGTGATGTGCTGAATAGCTGTACATTCAGAATGATACTGAATTAATGTTTTAATACTACACTTAGAGAGGCGCCTCCTTACTATTATTCTCCCCTTCTCTTGAGGACTTTTTAATTTTTGAAACTAGTTGGATAAGGATACCTCGCAAATAGGCCTTCAATGCATCCCACATTACTCCTTTTGTCACTGTCTCTTTGTTAAACTCTATAAATTCTTCCAGTTTTAATAGCACCTCCTTTGGGTCCCCAATTATTTCGAACCAAACTGGATTCATTTTCCATGTTCTAGGAGGTCTTTTCCCTTCTAAATTTATTGAAACAATCAGCAAAGCGTGATCCGATACCCCCCTAGGCTGGTATTCTATATCCCTTACTGTTTGACATGCTTCTCCATTTCCCAGAGCTAAGTCGATCCGTGAGAGTGTAGAATAGGAGCTTGAGAAACACGAGAATTGCAACACCCCCGGGTTTTTCACTCTCCACATATCAAACAGCCCTACTTCTTGTAAAAACTGGCATAATCGGCTCTCATCTACCTTCTGCCTCTGTGTGCCTATCGGAAACCTGTCTATTTTTTTATTAATAACCTCATTAAAGTCTCCTACTGCTATGACTGGTATCCCGACTTTGTCTGTTAAAAATTCCATTAAGCTGTAATAGTAAGATGGAGCTGATGAAAGCAGAAAGAGAATATGTTAAAGACCCTACCCCAGAAAAACAAAGTAGATGGCTAACTAAACAACAGGAATATAAAGAAGTAGTTATTAGGAAATCAGAGAACAAGAGATTGTTTCAGAAACAAGTTGCCTATGGGGAGGGGGAAAGGGTTGGAAAGATGCTGGCACAGTTAGTGAGAGCTAGTTCCCCTCCCTCCACCGTCCCTGCGATTAGGACGGAGAAAGGAGAAATTTCATCAAAGACTTCAGTAATTACAGACACCTTTAGATTATACTATGAGAAATTATATAGATCTCGGGGGACGATGGAGGAAGGGGAAGGGGACACATTTTTTAGAAATGCCGAAATCACGGTTCTCACTGAAGAAGAAAGGGAGGTAATGGAGGCACCGTTAACGCTGGAGGAAATCCAGCTGGCGGTGAAAGAAATGGCCAATCAGAAGTCACCAGGACCAGATGGTCTCCCTGCGGAAACCTACAAGCAATATGGGAAAATCCTATTGCCAGAACTTCTTAAGGTATTAAACTGGGCAAAGGAGGAGGGGAAATTGCCGATGTCTATGACAGAGGCAACGATAATAGTCCTGCATAAAGAGGGGAAGGACCCGCTAGAGACCAAATCCTATAGACCCATCTCCCTACTCTGCTCGGATGCTAAAATATTAGCCAAAGCAATGGCAATTAGATTAAACAAAATCATCTCTAGACTAATACACCCTGACCAAACAGGATTCATACCCTGCAGATCCACCAGTATGAATATCAGAAGGCTGTACCTTAACCTACAGATACCAATAGAGAACACGGGCACAAGGGCAGTCATGGCTCTAGATGTGGTTAAAGCTTTCGATAGCTTAGAGTGGGGATATTTATGGCGAGTCTTAAAGGAATTTGGATTTGGCCCATCGTTTATTAAATGGATTAAAACCCTATACAAGGACCCTAGTGCTAAAATTAGGGTTAATGGCGAGTATTCCGAGGGGATTCAATTGGAGAGAGGGACAAGGCAGGGCTGTCCACTGTCCCCCCTGCTCTTTGCGCTTGCAATGGAGCCCTTAGCAAGTGTAATTAGATCAAACACAAATATGCAAGGGTTCCGAAGAGCAGGGGGTGAAGAGAGAATTGCATTGTATGCGGATGACGTCCTCCTCTTCCTGGGGGATACTGGGCAATCCCTCAGGCAGGTGATGAACATCCTCATAGACTTCGGCAAAATCTCAGGGCTGACCATAAATTGGGAAAAATCCGCATTAATGCCTATAGATCCTCTAGGGAATCAGAGTGTACAGGATCTCTCACAGCTAGAGGTAGTTGAACAAATGAAATACTTAGGCATATATATAACAAGGAACCCAAACAACTACATAAATGATAATATAGTACCGCTCCTAGCCAGACTTAAAAGTAAAATTGCAATCTGGAGACGTCTCCCATTATCGGTTGCAGGGAGATGCAACCTGATCAAAATGTTATGGCAGCCACAGCTTTTGTACCTGCTGCATAACTGTCCAATATGGATAGATAAAAAATGGTTCAGAAAGATAGATACGTTGTTTAGAGAACTTATATGGAAGGGTGGTCAGCCTAGGATCGGGTTACAAACACTACAACTAGCAACAAGAAAGGGAGGAATGGCAGTACCGCACCCACGGAGTTACTTCTTAGCAGCCCAACTGCAACATCTAGGAGCCATGACAGAAGGAAGCAACAAGGAATTAATGATTGCAGGAACTCCGCATAAATCAATAGTAGAAGTCCTAGAGGCAAGCTCCTTTCCTTACAGAACCCCCACGGTGAGACTTGCTTTAAAAGTGTGGAAGGCAGTAAAAGTAGTAAAGGGGTTAGAGGGTATGACAAAATACACCCCCCTCTGGAACAATAAAAACTTGCAGGAAGTAGTAAAGATGGGGAAAATTAGAGAGTGGGAAATAAAAGGGATAGATAAGTTGGCACAGATGTACGAGGGTAGGGTATTGAAGACATTTACAGCACTGCGAGTGGAATATGATATACCCAAACATTCCTTTTATAAATATCTACAAATTAGACACGCGTTAAATACTCAATTCAAGAATCAAGATCCAATATGGAATAACTCCCCAGTGTACCAAAGAATAGGTTCCCAAAATAAGAGCAGAGGATTTATAGCAGAAATTTATTCACACATATGCGAAGGTAGCATAGAAAATCCAGAACAGCTTAAATGTAGGGGGAAATGGGAGAAAGAATTTGGAACGTTCTCAGACGAACAGTGGATGAGGATATTGGAGAAAGGACACGTGGTATCGGTCTCGCCTGCTCAGAAGGTCTCATACCTGATGCTGTTACACAGGACATATTACACACCTAAGAGACTATATGAGTATGGATTGAGAGCAGATGCCAGGTGCCCTAGGTGTCAGGATACTGGGGATTTAGCACATATGGTATGGAAGTGTCCAAAACTGCACCGCTATTGGACTGAAATCCTTAACATCCTGAACACCGTATTAGAAGTTAGACTGGAAATGAACCCCAGACTGTGTATACTGGGATTGGATGAGGAGATAAATGGCAGTCCCTTTGTAATCAACGCTGTAATGAGAGGCTTGTTCCAGGCGAGAAAGTTAATAGCGCAGAGGTGGCAGGCTGAGAAACCCCCAACGGTAGGAGAATGGATAAGGTTAACAACAGAAACAGTATGGAAAGAAAGAACAGTGTATATAAGGAGAGGAAACTTGAGAGAGTTTGAAATTATGTGGAGACCATGGTTGGATAAATTGGAAAACCCACTATGAGGTGGGGGGAGAGAGAGAGAAAGGGAACAAGTTGGGTGTCAAGAGGGAAGGTCGGGAAGGATAAAAGGGACTAAAGGTTGAAAGGTACTCCATGTAAAGTGTGAGTAGTGGAATTTCTCTTTTTAAACGTATGTACTATGTAAGTAAAGAATGTGTTTTGTATAATTATGAAAAAAACAAATAAAGATTATATAACGTAAAAAAAAAGAGAGGCGCCTCCTACCCCTCCTTGTTTGTTTTAAATGTTTAGCAGAGTTGCTGGACATTCTAAGGATGGCTGCCTCTTTTTGAATCACCCCCTTACCGTGGTTCAACTTTGTTTTTACCTAAAGACTGACTAATCAAATGTACATTATTACAAACTAAAGGTATTGCTTTCTTGAGCGCCAGATACCCAATTTACCGATACTTTTGCATGTACTCACCAATACCAATTACCAATGCCTATTGCCTAGGAAGTGGGGTGGTTTGAGAGGGAGGGGGTGGTTGTTAGGGAGTTGGGTGATGTCAGGGTGGGAGTAGAGGGTAAGTGAGGGCAAGATAGATGAGGGTGGGGTGTAATAGGGGTTGTGGGGTGGGAGAGTTGGGATGGAAAAGGATGTAATCGCTGGGGGGGGGGGATAGTTATAGTTATTGCTAGTCATGGGGGCAGAGGTGACAGATGGTAGAGGGGAAGGAGGAGGCAACAGGCAAAAGTGACTGCAGGCATGGTACAGGAGACCATCCGAGACTGCAGGCATGGCACAGGTGCTCTTGAGAAGAGCACTCCACTAAAAGGATGGGAGAGAGCCTGCATTTCCTTTTCTCTGCCACTGACACTTCTCCTGTCCTCTGCCTCTTGTCCCAGCCCTGAGTGCCGGGATTGGAGAGAAGCTCAGCGGCCACAATGTCCATGGTGGGGGCCACAACTGAAATTTGGGGAGCACCGCCATAGATCCGGCCGTATCTTCTGTCACTTGTAGGAAAGGAGCTGGCTGGACAGCACATAGAGGAGGGAGAGAGCTGCTCAGTACAACAGGATATCACCGTACAGTGTCTACCTACAGAGCCTCTTCTGTTCCCTGCCCCAGCATCCAGCCAGGGAGAGCCTGGATCCAGCGCTCTGTGTGGCCGGGAGTCAGAGCTGGAGGAGGAGGTAGTTTCGGAAGTACCGATACGTGCAAAAAAAATGGCTAGTATCGGCGCAGATACTAGTATAGGTATCGGTGCAACCTCAGTAGGTAGGTATGCATACTGTATGTGCCCATAGATTTCCCAGACAGCAGCAAATATTGTAAACACACAGCAATGTAGAGGTAATAACTAATATTGCGCTCTTCAGTGAATGCAGTCACCTTTGCTTCCTAAAGTATCTCATGTTATTTATTTTGCCCCTCCCATCACAGTACCTGTGCATAGAGGCTGCTGCAAGCTCTTTACTGCTCTCTGACAATTCAAAACTAACTAACCATTCTCTAGACAGCAGCTGTGGAACAGTTTTTTTTTTTTTTTTTTTATTATTATTTTTTTTTTTGTACACAGGCCAACATCTCAGTCCCAGAAGTAGATTTTGACCCTGGTTGAACTTAGATGGTTCCTGCCTACTTGAGAGAAAAGCATATAGGAATTGTCAGGGTGATTACTGCAGTAAGTGCCCATTCATATTGATACATTAATGTAACAATATGAACAAAAAAGTCACGTTAACACATGGACAGTGTTGTGTTGGCATTCATTTTGATCAGCATCCCATTTTTTTTTTTTTTTTTTTGAATCACGAGATTAAAAACTGAGAACCAAGCCCAAACAGTTGTGCGATAATAGCGAATTAATAATCTCTATTTTCACACTGATTCTCTTCCGGACCAGATAGCGGGTCTGAGACCTGTTTCCCGATTGGCCGCTGGAGAGGAGGGAGGAGGCAGAAGCTGCGGTGATGCCTGCGGAGGCGAGCAGGCATCACGCCTGGGTAAAGTGCTCCCTGCCATAGATGGGGTAAGTGCACCGGATGACCTGACCGACTGGACACGGGGGTGGCTGTTTAACACTAGTTTACTTAAATCAGTACTAAAAATGACATGCAGGAGATTGCATATTTAACTGGGTGGTTATTGTTCTGCCAAATTTCCCTTTTTAATGCCTAATTAAATCCTCTTTACTTATGACTGTAATGTAGTCGCTCTGCATATACTGTAATAAATTTACCTTTTTTTTTTTTGTACTATAGCAAGGGTTAAACAATAACTTGTGTTTACAGCAATTGGAAATTTGTACTGGTGCTTTTAAACACAATCAGCAGCCTAGCTGTCCAAAACACACCCCCCTGAACACTGTTCTAATCTACATCACTGCTAAGGAAGTGAGAGTAAAGTGCATTAGAATGGTGTTCGGGATGTATCCCACCACAAGAGAGTTTATGTGTTGGAGCCCTATTTCAACTTTCCTATGCGCTGACAGCACAGATTTTTTTTAACCTTTGTTGCAGCACTTAGCTGATGAAAAAGAATAAAAATAATGCATATTTTACTGTATATGTAGCCAGACTGCATTACTGTAATAAACTAGGAAGGTTCATTGGGGCTTTCAAGTCAAGTTTAAGGCCTCATGCACACTGAATGGTCTCGGGCCCCTAAACGCCCCTGCATGTTAGCCTATGTCTCTATGCACACATCTTTTAGCAGCGTTTAGTGGCAGGAAAAAAAAGCCCACAGGCAGTGCTTCCAGGAGCAGCAGAGTTTGGGCAGAAAAAAATGCTTGACGCTGCTAAACATGCCTAAGGCTGCATTCACACCTGAGCGTTTTGTAGCTTGAAGCCTGAAGCTACAAAACGCTAGAGGGGAAAAAAATACATTATTCTCTATGGAGATGGTTCACATCTCCACTCCAAAACGCCTGAAGCCCTACGCCTGAAGCTCAAACAAGTTCCGGACCCTTTTTTGTCGCGCGAATCGGGCAGATTTGGGCGTTTTTATTCTTTTTACATTGGTGACCTTTTGCTGTGCACAAAATTCGCGGTAAAAAACGCCGCAATTCGCACTATTTTCTGCCTGAAAAGCTACGCTCAGGTGTGAATGCAGCCTTAAAGCTAGCAATTGAGCAGTAATTCATCTAGATGGCAAGAATAAATTACTTAATCTGGCCAATGAAATTAATTAATGCCTAAGAGCTTGATGCCTGTAAAAGCTCCTAAAAGTTTTTTGTAAAAGCTTTAGACACTGGCACATCTGGTATTTTTTTGTGCATAAACTCTACTGAGTACTAGGAGTGTTAAATAAATATCTCGTGCTCATGAGGCCTAATTCCTTTTGAAGGTCTTTATTATGCACTTTGAAGTAGACCTTAACTCATAAAATGCTGTCTTATAGGGAACAGCTAGAAATGCCAATTGAGCATCTGCAGTACCCTGAACTATTTACATTTTGTTTTGAGTTCTGCCTGAAAAATACCGTAGCAGTGCACTTCCTATGCCTTGAGTCTCTACACAGGGAAAGATCAGGTTGGCTAAAGGTTGTACTGGTAGGCCTGGAGCCACGTGGAGGACAGTCGCATACATCGGCCTAAGGCATTCATTGTGTAATTTACCAGCAGAGGCAAGGTATTGACACCCTCCGGTGGTATTCAGGACCTTCCTTGGTATGCTGTGCCCCTGTCCTGCATTTTTGATGGGCATTACAACTTAAATATAGAAACAGATGATCCCCTTTATTCTTTGAGATTACTATACCTTAGTGACTTGTTTTTTATGCTACAATAACTTCTGAAGAAGCACCCCCTCCCCCCCAGTGTTATTTGGCGAAACATGCTGAGAATGTAACCTCTTGGAACATGTTGATGCAATCAAACACTGTGTTACATGAAACCATAATATGGTTATGGTTTTACCATGTTTTTAATGGACTAAATAAATTAACCTAGTTAACCCTTTCACCCCCTTTTGCCAGTGTCACTAAGCGATCGTTTTTCTGATCGCTGCATTAGTGTCGCTAGGTAACCAGTTTTTTTTTAGGTTAACCGCCATGTTTATATAGGTTCATAAATAGGTTTATAGGTTTCACCCCTTTTGCCAGTGTCACTAAGCGATCGTTTTTCTGATCGCTGCATTAGTGTCGCTAGGTAACCAGTTTTTTTTTGTATTACTGTTACGGGTGACGCTGGTTAGTTAGCTTGTTTTTTATACTGTCAGGGCACCGCCATTTATTACCCAATAACGGTTTAACCCCCTGATCGCCGGCGGGGTGATATCAATTAGGTTTTAGGGTCAAATAAGGTCTGCGTCGCCCCAGGTTAGTGCCAGTACCGCAAACACCCACGCGCAAAGCATACACCTCCCTTAGTGGTATAGTATCTGAACAGATCAATATCTGATCTGATCAGATCTATACTAGCGTCCCAGCAGTTTAGGGTTCCAAAAAAACGCATTGTTAGCGGGATCAGCCCAGATACCTGCTAGCACCTGCGTTTTCCCCCTCCGCCCAGCCCCCCCCCCCCCCCCCAAGTGCAGTAAAGATAGATCACAGTCACATAAAAAACACAAAGCACACATAACTGGAGTGTTCGCAGAGTCAGGCCTGATCCTGCGATCGCTAACATTTTTTTTGTGGTAGCGTTTTGATTCAGTCGCTAACAGTCAGGAGCTTTTTTACCTGTGAATCTCAAAAAAATAAAAAAAACAAAAATAGTTGTCGTTTTATTGTTCTCTCTCTCTCTCTATTGTTGCTCTTTTTTTACTCCATTCTATTCTGCAATGTTTTATTATGTTTTATCATGTTTTATCATGCTTGCTTTTCAGGTATGTAATTTTGTTTACTGTGTTTTAGTGTTAAGCATTTTTTTTGTTTTCAGGTGCGCCATTCAGTTGCAGCGCGGATTTATTTATCTTGACAGCAACAGCGTTTGCTCCCACGATACATAAAGCCGCGACTCCAACGCTGTAGGAGGTGATTTCACCACCACAGTTAAAAAAAAGAGCATATGTGCCGAAGCATGGGGGCAGCAGGGGGGGCGGAGGAGCGATTGGCTCCTAATGCCACGTACATACGGTCGAAATTCCGACCGTGTGTACACGGCATAACTTTTGCGGGAGGATGCCCCCATGCATCGGCATATATAAATGGTGCATGTATGCCCATCATTAGAAGTGGGTGGATGAAGGGAGGTATTCTAATGGTGGGCATACCACCAATCAATCTCTTTTTTTCGTTCAGCCAAGAGGCTGCATGAAAAAAAAAAGATTACAATATATGTCCAGTATGTTGCTGGACTTTGAATGGTTATACCAGAATGATGCCTGCAGGTTTAGGTATCATCTTGGTATCATTCTTTTCAGCCAGTGATCGGCTTTCATGTAAAAGCAATTCTAGCGGGTAATTAGCCTCTAGACTGCTTTTACAAGCAGTAGGAGGGAATGTCCCCCCTCCCGGATATAAACCGCGCCATTGGGAAATTGGGAAAGCATTTTATCACCCCAATCTTGGTGTGGTCAGATGCTTTGAGGGCAGAGGAAAGATCTAGGGTCTAATAGACCCCAATTTTTTTCAAAAAAAGAGTACCTGTCACTGCCTATTGCTATCATAGGGGATATTTACATTCCCTGAGATAACAATAAAAATCATAACAAAGAAAAAAAAATGGAAGGAACAGTTTAAAAATAGAATAAAAAAGCTAAAAAAATAAAAAAAAAAAAAAAAAAAAAAAAAAAAAAAGCACCCTGCCCCCCCTTCTCTTGCGCAAAGGCGTACACAAGCGTTGGTCTGGCGTCATATGTAAACAGCAATTGCAGCATGCATGTGAGGTATCACCGCGAAGGTCAGATCGAGGGCAGTAATTTTAGCAGTAGACCTCCTCCGTGAATCTAATGTGGTATCATGTAAAGGCTTTTAAAGGCTTTTAAAAATGTATGTAGTTTGTCGCCACTGCGTGTTTGTGCGCAATTTTAAAGCATGTCGTGTTTGGTATCCATGTACTCGGCCTAAGATCATATTTTTTATTTCATCAAAAATTTGAGCAATATAGTGTGTTTTAGTGCATTAAAATAAAAAAAAGTGTATTTTTCCACAAAAAATGCGTTTGAAAAATCGCTGCGCAAATACTGTGTGGAAAAAAAAAATGCAACACCCACCATTTTAATCTGTAGGGCCTTTGCTTTAACAATATATATAGTGTTTGGGGGTTCAACGTAATTTTCTTGCAAAAAAAAATATGTTTTCATGTAAACAAAAAGTGTCAGAAAGGGCTTTGTCTTCAAGTGGTTAGAAGAGTGGGTGACGTGTGACATAGGCTTCTAAATGTTGTGCATAAAATGCCAGGACAGTTCAAACCCCCCCCAAATGACCCCATTTTGGAAAGTAGACACCCCAAGCTATTTGCTGAGAGCAATGTTGAGCCCATTAAATATTTTTTTTTTTTGTCCCAAGAGATTGAATAATGAAAAAAAAAAAAATATATATATTTTTTTTACAAAAAGTTGTCACTAAATGATATATTGCTCAAACATGTCATGGGCATATGTGGAAATACACCCCAAAATACATTCTGTTGCTTCTCCTGAGTACGGGGATACCACATGTGTGGGACTTTTTGGGAGCCTAGCTGCGTACGGAACCCCAAAAACCAAGCACCGCCTTCAGGCTTTCTAAGGGAGTAATTTTTTTCTTTCACTTCTCACTGCCAATCACAGTTTCGGAGGCCATGGAATGCCCAGATGGCATAAAACCCCCCAAAATGACCCCATTTTGGAAAGTAGACACCCCAAGCTATTTGCTGAGAGGTATTGTGAGTATTTTGCAGATGTCGCTTTTTGTCACAAAGTTTTGAAAATTGAAAAAAGAAAAAAAAAAAATTTTTTTTCTTTACTTTCTTCATTTTCAAAAACAAATGAGAGCTGTAAAATACTCACCATGCCTCTTAGCTTGGGGTGTCTACTTTCCAAAGGGGTCATTTGGGGGGGTTTTGTGCTATTTTGGCATTTTATGGCCTTCGAAACTGTGATAGGTAGTGAGGAGTGAAATCAAAAATTTGCACCCTTAGAAATCCTGAAGGCGGGTCTTGGGTTTCGGGGCCCCGTACGCGGCTAGGCTCCCAAAAAGTCCCACATGTGGTATCCCCATACTCAGGAGAAGCAGCAAAATGTATTTTGGGGTGCAATTCCACATATAACTATGGCATGTGTGAGCAATATATCATTTAGTGACAACTTTTTGAAGAAAAAAAAAATTCTTTTTTATTTTTGTCTTTATTCAATCACTTGGGACTAAAAAAAAAATATTCAATGGGCTCAACATGCCTCTCAGCAAATAGCTTGGGGTGTCTACTTTCCAAGTCTCCCTTTTACTTGTACATTTTCTAAAGGCGGAACTGGTGAATCGAAATTAGTCTTGTGCTTGCTTTTTGGGCACATTTCCACAGTTCAGCTCTTTAGTGGGTATTGGTGGGTGCCTTCTATATTGCTGAGGGTTTGTTTGGGTTATTTTCCTACAGGTTGTAGTAGAGGTCGACCGATATGGGTTTTTCTCTGGCCGATGCCGATATTTAGAAATTGCGGCGGCCGATGGCCGATATAGGATGCCGATTTTTTTTTTTGGGCCGATATGTTAGGCCGTTTTTTTTTTTATATATTTTTTTTAATTTTTTCCCTTCATCTCATAAAATCTAACAGACACCTTTCACACTTGGGAGTTTTTCAGGCGCTTTTGGGCTAAAAATAGTGCCTGTAAACTGCCTGCAAAACGGCTCCCCTGCAGTCTGTGTGGAAGCCCGAGTGCTTTTACACTGAAGCGATGCGCTGGCAGGACGTTAAAAAAAAAAAAAAAAAAAGTCCTGCAAGCAGCATCTTTGGAGCGGTGTTAACTTCTCCTGCCCATTGAAATGAATGGGCACCGCTGCCGAATCGCCTGCAATGCGATTTGGCAGTGGCGATTCGTGGGCGCATTTAACCCCTTCCTCGACCACTAGCTGGGTTATAAGTGCCCCACTAGCAGCCAAATAGCGTCGCTAAAATGACAGTAAAGCGTCGCTAAAACTAGCAGCGTTTTACCGTCAACGCCTGCCCGCTCCAGTGTGAAAGCATCCCTAAGTAATAAGTGATACAGAAAATTTCCTACATTTAAACATTTATTAAACAAAAAAACCTTCAATCAGTTCACTTGTATGTATACTTTAAAAAAAAAAACTATATATTAAATACACAAAAATAGGTAATCAAAACTTTTGGACGAAAAAAAAAAAAAAAATCGGCTAACTTTACTGTTTTAGTTTTCGTTTTAAAATCATTAGTGTATTTTTTTCCAAAAAAATTGTGTTAGAAAGACCGCTGCGCAAATACCCTGTGACATAAAATATTGCAACAACCGCTATTTTATTCCCTAGGGTCTCTGTTAAAAAAATATATATAATTTTTGGGGGTTCCAAGTGATTTTCTAGCAGAAAATACAGGATTTTTACGTGTCAGAAAAGATTTAGGCTGCATTCACACCTGAGCGTAGCTTTTCAGGCAGAAAATCCTGCGAATTGCTGCGTTTTTTACCGCGATTTTTACCGCGATTCGCAGCGTTTTTACCACGTTTTGCCGCAAATTTTGTGCAGAGCAAAAGGTCAATAATGTAAAAAGAATAAAAACGCCCAAATCTGCCCGATTCGCGCGACAAAAAAGGGTCCGGAACTTGTTTAAGCTTCAGGCGTAGGACTTCAGGTGTTTTGGAGTGGAGATGTGAACCATCTCCATAGAGAATAATGTACTTTTTCCCCTCTAGCGTTTTGTAGCTTCAGGCTTCAAGCTACAAAACGCTCAGGTGTGAATGCAGCCTTAGTCTTTAAATGGTTAAACTGAGAACTTCTCCACACAGCCTTGAGTTCATTCATAAGTGTAAACATTGTATCGCTTTGGTCTTTTTTTGGCAGAATGCCCAGAGAGGAGACAAGTCCAGGGGAAGACTGAGGCAACTTGCATTGACTTCTATTACAGAAGTCTTTTGCAAGTCACGGCTGAAGTTATAATCGGCCTTTTTTATCAGCACAATCGGCCGATGCCGATTAATTAAAAAACGCCAAATATCGGCCGATATATCGGTCGACCTCTAGGTTGTAGTATTAACCACTTCCCGCCCGGTCAATAGCATATTGACGTCCGGGAAGTGGTTAACTAGATCTAAAGTTTTTATATATAAACTATCTTGTTAGCTAGTCAGAATTAAACATCTGTTCCACCTAGCATTATCTCTTCCTGAGAGACCTATCAGTGCCCATCGGTGCCCACCCATGCCCACCTATCAGTGCCGCCTATGAGTGCATGAGTGCCCGTCAGTGCCGCCTATGAGTGCCCTTCAGTGCCGCCTATGAGTGCAATATTTACTTTCAATTTTTAGCTGCTCAGTGCCAGTAAAGTACTGTGACTCAGGATGTCCCCAAATTAAAGCGTATTCCTTTTATGGAGTACACTGACTACACCCACCACTATATTATATCGTAATCAATAACATTGTTTCACAAATTACCAGAACGACTTTATGTATGGGCTAAATTGCTGTTTGTAAATGTTAGATCATATTAACCAAAGCAGCTAATTGCCACAAGCAAAGTAACTATCTGGTTTGTAGAAAGCTCCCATTAAAATGTTAGACCTGGCAGCTGCATATTTCTGTCAGTGCCGAGAAGGAAATAATGACATTATAAATACATTTATTATACAAGCTGAATTCTTTTAAAATTCATGTGGCTGTTATTGCATTACTACTGCACTGTGAAATATGGGTTATTTAATGCACTCAACAATATTGAGAAATAATTGTGCAGGGAAATATAATAAACATATAAATTGCCTACAGCTATTTTTAAAGACAATCGGTGTGATTATGGAACTTTTACAGTTTGTCGAAAACCACAGGTGGCAATCAAGTGAACACATGGTTATTTTAAGTGTTGCAATTTCATTAAGTGCTAAAGGGTTAAAAGGAGAATTATGAGAAATAAAAAACTGTATATGATGCAATCTATCTGTAGCATTTGCACTGCAGTCTTTGTTTTTCTAAATTCCACCTGCAACACAGTTGTGCTACCTGTTGTTTCTGTCAGTAGATCTGTTATTTCTTAATTGTGAAGTACAGGACACAGTCGCTATAAGTCTTAACCATAGGTTATATGCTGCCACTTTCGGGTGAGGACAGTGGTAAACAAGGTTGTTAGGAAAGCCCACGTAACCCCTCCCACTCCCAGCAATCCTCATTTTTTAAAAAAATGTAAAGTAATGGTGTTGGGAGCTAAAAATATGAATGGCAGTTACTCACTAGGGAGAGCCTCTTGGGAATTTGAGAATGGAAAAGGATCTGGGGATCCTAGTAGATCAGATTCAGCTATAGCATGCAATGGCAAGCTGCAGCAAGGAAGACTAGCAGAGTTAGCAAGCATTAAATAGTGTTTTCGCAATGGCTAAAACTAGCCATTTACTATGGTCCAGCCACGTCTTGAGTATGCAGTGCAGTTTTGGTCACCTGAGGTTGCCATGTTATTGAAAATATTGACTAGGTGAGGTACCAGTTTATATTTAAAGTTTTATCCTATTCTCTGGAAATGCCATCTGGTCCAGGAGATTTGTTATTGGATAAGCTCTTGAATAGTACTTGAGAGTTTCCCATTTAGTAAAAGGGAATTGAGCGTTTGTAAGACTAGTGCTGGGATCTATGGGAGTTTAATGGATTTAAGGAATCTAACAACTTTGTCAGTTTGAGGCTTTAAAAAATTGTACAACGTACTGTAATATGCTCCAAAAGCTTCTGCTATATCTTTAGGATTTATCAGTTTATGGTGAGTGATTGGATGGATTTTATACTGTACTTTAGTTTAATGTTGCTTTGTTTTGTTTAGACAGCTGGTAATTTCCCAATCGCCTTGATGGTAATGGGTTAATTCAAGGCACCCTGGACTCCTAATATGATTTTTAATTAGTATGGGTTCACCAAGTGGAAATTTTGGTACCAACAATGCAGGATGCATCGAAAAACCAAAAATTACAGATTTAAAAAAAAAAAAAAAAATGTTTATATATTTTTTTCCAATAGGATTATATTCTACTTTTTAATTAATATCATCAATTTAAATTAATATTAATTTATTGTTGGCCATTATTGGCACCTTTAGTGCAAGAAAAGCTCAATAAAAATGCAGTCTCTGACCATCTACTGTAGTATGTCTGTCTGCAATATCTAACTTAAACACACTAATAGCATTAGCAAAATTTCCATTTGGTGCACCTCCAGCAGACATGGTACAGGAGATGGTCAGAGACTGCAGACACATGGTACAGGAGATGGTCAGAGACTGCAGACACATGGTACAGGAGATGGTCAGAGACTGCAGACACATGGTACAGGAGATGGTCAGAGACTGCAGACACATGGTACAGGAGATGGTCAGAGACTGCAGACACATGGTACAGGAGATGGTCAGAGACTGCAGACACATGGTACAGGAGATGGTCAGAGACTGCAGACACATGGTACAGGAGATGGTCAGAGACTGCAGACACATGGTACAGGAGATGGTCAGAGACTGCAGACACATGGTACAGGAGATGGTCAGAGACTGCAGACACATGGTACAGGAGATGGTCAGAGACTGCAGACACATGGTACAGGAGATGGTCAGAGACTGCAGACACATGGTACAGGAGATGGTCAGAGACTGCAGACACATGGTACAGGAGATGGTCAGAGACTGCAGACACATGGTACAGGAGATGGTCAGAGACTGCAGACACATGGTACAGGAGATGGTCAGAGACTGCAGACACATGGTACAGGAGATGGTCAGAGACTGCAGACACATGGTACAGGAGATGGTCAGAGACTGCAGACACATGGTACAGGAGATGGTCAGAGACTGCAGATATGATATAAGAGATCAATGCAGCCTCACCAGAGCCAATCAGATGCAGTCTCACCAGTTCCCAGTTCACCACTGCCTGGTAGTGTGATCTCGTGCTGTGTCACCAGAGCTGGATTGAATCGCCGGGCAGCCGCTGTAACAATGTCCCACCTCCTAGAACGGCATTGGATCAGTGTTTTTTATCTTGGCCATCTATTTCAAGTACTATAGATGCATGGCCCAACCAGGTAATGTCTGTAATTGTCATTTTAATAGTTTATTGTAAGAGCCATTTGTGAGGTAAGAAAAAGTCGATCTTTGAATGGGATTTGTGGGAGGATGAGTAATAAGTATAGTCACCATTCTGTTGAGTGGAGAAAGCACCATATGTTGTAAAGATCTTGCAAATGGGGAAGAGGGCTTAAAGCGGAGTTTCAGCCTAGGTGAAACATTTTTTAAAAGGCTACGAATACTGTAGCTGCTGACTTTTAAAATAAGGACACTTACCTGTCCTGGAGACTCCGGGTTAAGGTCCTGGCATTCCTACTAAGGGAAACACAAAGGTGACTACTTGTGGCTGTCACTGTTTCCTACTGCGCATGTCGTGCAGTGCTTTCTAAATGGTCCCGTCATCTTCGTACCTCGCTGCGGTGACGAGACGCAAGTTTCGATAAAAACATACCAAAAAGGTATGAAAAAGGGAAAATAAAATGTATCCAAAAACAAGGGATGGGGTGTTCTTTTGTTTAAACCTGAGTTCTATTTTTGCCTGGAACTCTGCTTCCTGGTGGTTTGAGGATTGAAGGCTTCTAGTGTTGGGTCTGGGACTGTCTTAACCACTTCCAGACCAGCCTCATTTTGGATTTTAGGTGTTTACATGTTTAAAACTGTTTTTTTTTTTGCTAGAAAATGACTTAGAACCCCCAAACATTATATATTGTTTTTTTTCTAACATCCTAGAGAATAAAATGGCGGTCGTTGCAATACTTTTTTTCACACCGTATTTGCGCAGCGGTCTTACAAGCGCACTTTTTTTGGAAAAAAGTCACTTTTTTGAATAAAAAAAATAAGACAACCGTAAAATTAGCCCAATTTTTTTTTGGATTGTGAAAGATAATGTTACGCCGAGTAAATTGATACCCAACATGTCACGCTTCAAAATTGCGGCCGCTCGTGGAATGGCGTCAAACTTTTACCCTCAAAAATCTCCATAAGCGACATTTAAAAAATTCTACAGGTTGCATTTTTTGAGTTAGAGGAGGTCTATGGCTAGAATTATTGCTCTCGATCTACCGATCGCGGCGATACATCACATGTGTGGTTTGACTACCGTTTTCATATGCGGGCGCTGCTCGCGTATGCGTTCGCTTCTGCGCGCGAGCTCGTCGGGACGGGGTGTTTTAAAAAATTTTTTTTTGTTTTTTATTATTTATTTTACTTAATTGTATTATTTTTTACACAGTTTAAAAAATAAAATAAAAAATTGATCACTTTTATTCCTATTACAAGGAATGTAAACATCCCTTGTAATAGAAAAAAGCATGACAGGTCCTCTTAAATATGAGATCTGGGGTCAAAAAGTCCTCAGATCTCATATTTGGACTTCAATTGGAAAAAAAAAAAAAAAAAATTAAAAAAATGACATTTGTAAATTTCCCTTTAAGACGTATGGGCGGAAGTGACGTTTTTGACGTCGCTTCCGCCCTCCTATGGTATAGAGATGAGTGGCGGCCATCTTAGCGTCACTCATCTCTATACACAGGCAGGGAACGGACCCGATCGCCTCCGCCGCTGCCGACGGTTCCGGTAAGCGGCGGAAGGCACGGGAGAGCGGCGGGAGGGGGGGGCACCTCTCCCGCCGCCGATAACGGTGATCTCGCGGATGACCACCATTATCGGAAAGGGGACCGCTCACTGTAAAGAGGGATACCTTCAAAAAATGACGTATATATACAGTGAGCGGTCATGAAGTGGTTAAAGTCACCACATAGAAGTAAATAAAGTATTTGGATTTCCTAATTTTTTCAGTAAGTGTTTGAGAAAAGTAATTTGTGTTGAGTTGGGGGCTAGAAGTGTTCTCTATAGTGTACTGATTGTTTATTTTGCACAGTAGAATTAAGTATCTTCCCAAATGGTCAACAACAAAAGATTTAAAAAAAAAGGGCCACCATGTCCTTAATGGCAGTTGTCCAGATATGCGGGACGGGTATCGTGGGTAAAAAAAATGTATTGTATTTGTTTTCTCAAAAAGTTAGATTCTGTAACACAGATAATGTCCGATTTTGTTATGGCCTCTTTCCAGAGGGTTCTGCATTTGTATGGACTATTTAACTCATTATTAATAATTTTAAGAGTCCTACCTGTTAAAGGGATGTAGCAGCTAAAGAGTTGAATTGTCGTATCATCAAGGTGATCCAGAGATATTGGGTTCAATGTGGTTTGGCATATGTAGCAGTCCTAGCCATTCAGACACATGATGGTGGGATATGTTCTCATCTTGGTGTCTGTTACTACTTTTTGAGTCCTGTTTAGACTTTAGCCTGCCTATGTTACGCCCCTTGTTGCCATAAAAGTACAATTGTATTAGAAAATGAAAAGTATAGTCCCTCGCACTACAAAGTGAATAAAACAAAAAAAAATGAATAATAAATTAAATGAAACTGCTGCTAGATCTGTAGTGTACACAGTGCACATAGATATATATAGGTATAAAGTGATCAGTGCAACTTCTATAATAATGTACAAAATGCCAAACCTATAAATAGTGACGTGCTGGTTGTCACAAACAAAATATCATAAGTCCATAAATTCTTCCAAGTGTCGATAAAGCAATCACTCCAATTGAATTTCCTTGCAAACAAAATTCCTGTGACTTCACACAATTGCTTAGTGCTCAGAACTCTCACCTCTATGTGATAAGTCAGCCTTAGTCCCCTTTCACACTTATAAGACTTGTCCCACGATTTGGGACTGCAAAGTAGCATGACAGGTTCTTCCCCATGATTTCCAAATGACAGCCATTCATATCAAGTCCCTCCGACTTCAAAGTAGTCCCTGCACTACTTTGGTCCGATTTTGATGCCACTCGCACAGGCATTCCTTGAAATCGCGGCCGCGAACCGCAGTAAAATAATGTGACTTTGAAGTCACACAAGTGTGAAAGGGGCCTAAAGCTATCTTATGATGGTTGCGGGCATCCACTTCCAGACTCCCGTTTACATGGTCACTCGAGTTCCTGATGTCTCTATGTGGTATAGAATCAGCCTTATAGGTGTCTTATGGTGGTAGCAGTCTTCCACTTCCAGACTCCTGATTACCAGGTCACTCAGATTTCCGGATGTAATTTGAGAATAAAATAAATGCCTCCCATAGTGTAAAGCATAAAACAACTAAAGATTTATTCAAAAGCCAAATGGATTCTTACATAGACAAAGTTATAAAAGCGCATGTAAAGTGTAAAAACGGCGTTCCAGGCGCCTCTGATGTCCTCTCTGTATTTCCTGCCACACCCTATGCGTTATGTCACGTGACTTCATCAGGGACCGGATTGGGTCTCAAATGATTATATATATATATATATGTAGTAACAGGAAGTTGATTGGGGGCCATTTTGTTGAAGACGGTGTCTCCAACAACCAAGTGGCCATTTTGTTGGTTTGGAAAAAGGCAGAGTAAAATGTCAAGTCCATCTTGTAAGCACAAGACACAAGCAGTCAGGTGGCCATGTGGTAATAATTGTAATATTAATGTGATACCTACTGAATCATGTGTATAAAATACTTCATTCGCGCAGAATAAACAGAAGAGTTATTTGGAAAGATGCTGAGTGTATATTTTGTGTCTGTTCCCTACTGCAGTAGTCATTAACTTTGAACCACAAATATGTACAGCGTTGCATCATATTTTCATTTTTTATGAAAAGAGTGTATGAACACTTCAAGTGTTGTCCATAGAAACCTCTGTGACAGATACAAAGGTGCCACTTTCTAGTTGCAACTTTAACCTGCACTGTGTGCACATGGTCACTGCTCTTCAGTATACAGTTAAATAGTAGCCATATACAAAAAAATTACTTACCAATTACCTGGAAGTGTTTAAACACATTTTTCTTTGTAGAATGGCTTTTACTTTTTACTTATTTGTAGAACAAGAATGCATAACCATTTTATTGCATCCTCTGAAGTTCCTAATGCTTGTTTTATTTTTTTTTCTTTGTACCACTGCAGGTAGAACTAATCCACATTTTACAAGTAATAAATGCCACTTGTTATCCTTTAATTTTACATTTTCCCAGCACACCATTTCTAACATTTACTCTCATTTTTAAAAAGGCAATAACCTTAATTTTTTATTTTCAGCTAAAAGATTGGTCTTTTATAGATCCCTCAGGGTCTAAAAGAGCTTTTTTAAAGACTAAACATATCCTACTTCAAAGGGCATGGATTCCTTTTCATCACTAGAAATAAAAGGAGTCTTTCCGTTATTCCTTTTTACATGGAAGAAAAACTATCCCCGCTGTTAGTTAGCCTGTTTATTATATCTGGTTGTCAAACAGTAAATATTCAGAACTTTTGTATCATTGTCTAAAAATTCCAAGGACACTGACAGTGGTAAATACAGTATTTCTTTTTGTGAATTAAAGTAACCTAAAATGATTCAGGTAAAATTTTACAGTGGAAAGAAAATATCTCAAACACAGTCACGTTTCCAAACAATATATCAAAATGTTGATTTTTCCAACATTATAGAAAATGAATTTTTTTTAATAAATGCTTTGTCTAAAACCAACTTTTTTTGGCATAGGTATAAGTGGTAGCACTGAGAGGATACTAATAAAGGATCACAACTTTCTAATACAGGGCCATTGTTGAAGTGTATGTAAAGGCAAAACTTATTTTTTTATTTTTTTTTAAAGAGTTGAATGGTTAGACCCTCTCAATTCTCAATTGTTTATGCTCCTGATGGGTAAAAATGACCCTTCAATTGCCCTGTAGACAAAAAAGTGAAATCTCCCCAGGGAATTTTAACCCTGCCCTACTCTATCACATGGCAACTGCCCAGACTTAGGCAGGTTTGATTCCTATTGGTTAATGTAGGAAAATAATAAAAAAATAAAATAAATGTGTAGGAAGGAAATAATAAGGCCTTGATTACACAGATGTACATAACGGAATGCCTGTGCAGGGGCCCGAGTTTGTCCGCACGGGAATGCACAAGTGATCTGTGCATCCCCATGCAGGCAGTTCCAGTTATGTCAATTGGGATGCAGCTGTTTACATTCACTTACATTCACTGACCAAAAACAAGCATTTATTATAGTTAAGTCAGCTTTTCCACTGCTTACAGTACACCTGGAAAGTATTCACAGCCCTTCAATTTTTTCACATTTTGTTATGTTGCAGCCTAATGCCAAAATGCATTAAATATTTTCCTCAGAATTCTACCAACAATACCCCATAATGTCAATGTGAAAGAAGTTTGTTTGAACTGTTTGCAAATTTATTAAAATGAAAAAACAAAAAAAAAATCACATGTACATTAATGTTCACAGCCTTTGCCATGACACTCAAAATTGAGCTTGGATGCATCCTGTTAACACTGATCATCCTTGAGATGTTTTTAAACTTGATTGGTAAATTCAGTTCATTGGACATGATTGGGAAAGGCACACACCTGTCTATATAAGGTCCCACAGTTAGCAGTGCATGTCAGAGCACAAACCAGCTATGAAGTCCAAGAAGTTGTCTGTAGACCTCCCAGACAGGATTGCATTGAGGCACACATCTGGAGAAGGGTGCAGAAAAATGTCCGCAGCATTGAAGATTCCAATGAGCACAGTGGCCTCTATCATCCATAAATGGAAAATGTTTGGAGCCACCAGAACTCTTCCTAGAGTGGCCCACCAAAACTGAGCAATTGTGGAGAAGAGCCTTAGTCAGGGAGGTGACCAAGAACCTGATGGTCACTCTGACAGAGCTCCAGCGTTTCTCTGTGTAGAGAGGAGTACCTTCCAGAAGAACAACCATCTCTGCAACACTCCACCAATAAGACCTGTATGGTAAAGTGGCCAGACGGAAGCCACTCCTCTGTAAAAGACACCTAACAGCCTGCCTGGAATTTAGACTGGTGCAAAGGTTCATATTCCTCTTTGAGTGGCCCAGCCAGAGCCTAGATTCAAACCTGATTAAACATCTTTGTAGAGATCTGAAAATGGCTGTGTACCGACACTCCCCATCCAACCTGATGGCTCTTGAGAGGTCCTGCAAAGAAGAATTGGAGAAACTGCCCAAAAAATAGGTGTGCCAAGCTTGTAGCATCATACTCGAAAAGACTTGAGGCTGTAATTGGTGCCAAAGGTTCTTCACCAAAGTATTGAGCAAAGGCTATGAATACTTGCTTACCAGCTTACTGATTTTTTTTTTTTTTGTCACTGTACAGTTCTGGATCAGTTATACCAAAAACATTGAGGCTGGAGATTAAGTATAATAAGCAAGTGACTATATATTTTTATGGGTGTTCCAGGTAGTACTAATATGCTGCAGCATATGTTAAGGAACCTTTGTCTGACCCATCTGATAATGTGAAGCCAAAGCCTTTTTTCTTTTACATTTTTGATAAAGTGGAAGAATTAGATCATCTGTGAGGTTTTGATTGCTGTCTCTTTTCATGGTGGTTAGATTGTCCCTCTCTATTGCACCTGTTTTCCTGTCAAGAAGGCAGAAAGCACATTAAAATTCAACATTTTCAGTTGTCATCCGAGCTGCAATAGAAGGAAAATCTTCCCGTGAAGATACTGTCGCACAGGGAATTTCCCTCACTTTAGGGGAGAGTTCCTTTCCCTTTCTGTTATTTAATCATAAAAAGTGCCCTCATTTTGGGTTTCTATAATAAAGTGCATAAGAATATAAGAAAAAAAAAAAGATGATTAAAGTGATTGAAAGGTTTTTTTTTTTTTTTAATTTAAAATAACAAACATATCATACTTACCTCCACTGTGCAGCTCGTTTTGCACAGAGTGGCCCTGAACCTGCTCTTCTGGGGTCCCCCGGAGGCTCTTGCGGCTCCTCCCGACATCAGATAACCCCCTCGGAGAAGCGCTTCCCTGAAGGGGTTACCTTGCGGGCACGCTCCCGAGTTCAGTATATACATCCATAGACAGGAATGCCTGACTCGGCCCGGCTCCCGGCACCCAGGTCATTGGATTTTGACAGCAGCGGTAGCAAATGGCTGCGCTGCTACCAATCTAGCCAATCGGGACACGAGACATCGGCTAGAGCTGGTGTGCTCGTCCCCGGCGCAAGAAAAAGAGGGTTCAGGTAAGTAAAACGGCACTGGGGTGCTGCTGCATTGCAAGAGGGCTTTCATGAAAAACCACAAAGGTTTACCACCCCTTTAAAATTGAAGTAGAACTAAAGGCAAAACTTTTCTTTTCGTTTTGGATAGAGTAATGGAGGGTTATACCCACTGTCAGTTTCACTTTTATTGTCTGTGTTCAATCGGGAAGATTTCAATTCATTTTCTGGCCCATAGCAAAAACTGGAAGTGCAACAAATGCCCCCCAAAGTGAGGAAATCTCTGGTTGTCACCTAAACTAGTTTCCCTATTGGAAGGTTTCTCCTTTATTACCTTAGGTCAACCAATAATGATTGGGGATTTTCTGTCACTTTCACAATCGTTGATAATGGTAAACATGTCAAATAGAGAAGGGAGCACATCCAGCAATATTCATTCTCCACTCAATCCAAAACTAAAAAAAACTTAGACTTAAAAACCTCTTAAAAACTTTTTTGTATTTATGGAAAAGTTCAAAAGTATATACCATGATAAACTAACATTTTTGACAAGGGAATGATTTTTCTACTGTACTTCTATACATTCATACATATAGTCATTTATGCCTATATTACCCTTGAAAGTCCAGAAATAAAGGACAACAGTCCTCTAATTGCTTTCCCGAGACTTGTCATGAATAACAAGCCCACCTGCATTTCCAGCCCCCACTGTATACACAGTGCTTCTATTGCCCTAAACCCTATTTACATAATCCTGGCAGTTAGCGGGCTACCTGAGCAGCCTTCAGAGATTGTGCTGCACAGGCCCTGCTCTAACGCTGGATTCACACCTATGCAGTTTTAGTGCTTTTTGCATTTTGAAGATTCACTACAGTCCATTTAACATGGTTTCCTATGGAACACTTTCTGTAGTGCAAATCTGCCAAATGCAAAGAGCGCATAAAATGCATAGGTGTAAATCCAGCCTAACTCTCTCCTCACAGGGTTTGATTGACAGCAGCAGGAGCCAATGCCTTTGGAACCACTTTTAAGTTTCTCATAAATACGAAGGACTTTGTTATATAATGAATCCAGAATCAACATTTTAATTTATATATTTAAATTTATGGCAACTAAATACTTCTAAAATGTAGTCGTTGTACAAACACGCATGCTCAGAATCAATGCTCACCAAACACGAAATTAGCAGAAGGAGCCCAAAGGGTGGCACTCGAGTTGAAATTCCTCATAATGCGTCACTGCGTTTGTGGTTGTGGCACGACAATTGTTAGTATGCAAGACAAGATCCTGACACACACTCTTTTGACAAAAATCAGACTCTCGGTTGGCCAACAATCGCACCGTGTGTACGAGGCTTTAGGCTCCTGACGAAACGTGTCAGCTGTTTGCTTTTATTTGCTCATATGTAGCCATTAAGTACATTGGAGTTGCTGACTCTTCTCTCTTATATATTGTATTTAGTGTCTGAGCCTCGGTACCTGTGCTGCAGACTGCACATCTTTTATCTTTCCCCAATACTTGTATGCATTTACATTACAATTGTGTATATGAATTCCTTTTTTATTATACAAGCCTTTTATTTGTGTTTTTCGAGAGTAAAAAGTTCTCCATGTTCTATTTCTCAAGTTTTTATAATAAAAGTGCTTTTGAGCTATTAATAATTAACCCAATTAATCTTAATACGCAACCCAATTCTTGTCTAGCTGTGCATATGTTCATAGACTATTTTCTGTAGCACATATCCAGTTACTTTGGTATGGACAGTCGAAGAATAACATTCCAAAGAAGCTCTGGGACCAAATTTTATCCCTGAGCCAGGCATGAATTTACACAAACTTTTTGTTGAGTAGCAATTGTGGCAACATTTTAAACTGTATTTGGCGCGCCATTCATGGCACCCAAATGCGCGTCATGTTTTGCCAATTCTGCCAGCGATTCCTAATGGTCCAATTGCAAACAGGGCCTAAGCCTAGTTTTGTTTGTACACTTTGTTGAACGTGTAATTGAACTATCGTATCCATGTTCCTCAGTTATGTTCATGTGCAACTTGATATACCTTCGTGAACGTTTTTTAATTTTCCCTTAACTGATGACTCCATGTGATGCCAGAATAGGAATATGCTGCTTGTGTAATGTATGATGCAGTTAAGATAGATCGCCATTTAGAACGTTTGACTTTATGCCCTTAACCATTTGTGTAAATCTGAATAATGGTCAGAGGGGACTCGGCCCTTGACCTTTATATTTCTGTTGGAAAAGAACTGCAGTAATGACTTTTGCATTAGCATGTTTTTTTTAACTTCTGAACACATTATTTATGGAATTTTTTTCTGTTCTTGGCAGATATGTCTGACAGTGGCACATGCTACTTTTTTTTTTTTTTTAGCTGTAAACAAAAGTGGGCAAATTATTCTAATGTAAAAAGAATTGTACTCAGCCTTTATTCTGGAATCCTTATTCTACAGCAAAACTGATCGATTTGACTAATATTTTTCTCAATTGCCAGCGACGTGCAATTACTGAGATGTCAGATGTATTCAATTGTTAGCAGTACGTTTTTCTACTGAGACCTTTATATTCAGATTAAAAGAGTAAATTGTCAGCACCTAAATTTTATATAAGAATATAAAAATAAAATAAATAGAAAATAAAAGTGTAATATAAAAAAACAATCAAATCTCTGTATCAAATTAATGTGCTAAAAAAAACTGCATACATTTCCAATAAAGTCTCTATAGCAATCAGATGTGCTTTGAAACATTAATACTGTTCCAGGAATAAAAGTGCTCTATAAAAATATGCGAGTCCTTTTTTTTTTCTTTTTCTTTTCTGTGAATTTCTGTTTCGCAAAGTGCCACAGTGCTTCAGCCAGTAACAAATAAAGTGCTTCAGAGCTCATACCCCAGTGGTTGGATAACACACCAGAAACAAATGACCACCTAGTACCGTAAAAGAAAAGTCTTAAAGCGCTTCAGTAATTTTTTCATCTATCCATTTGTCTCCTGCCCTTGATTTAACTTACCGTATTTATCGGCGTATAACACGCACCCCAAGTTTATGAGGGAATTTTAAGGAAAAAAAACGTTTTAGGAGAAAAGTTTAGGGAAAAAAAAAAACTTACATTTAAGCGTCATTTGCAGCTTGCCCAGCGTCATTTGCAGCCTTTCCCAGCGTCATTTGCAGCCTTTCCCAGCGTCATTTGCAGCCTTTCCCAGCGTCATTTGCAGCCTTTCCCAGCGTCATTTGCAGCCTTTCCCAGCGTCATTTGCAGCCTTTCCCAGCGTCATTTGCAGCCTTTCCCAGCGTCATTTGCAGCCTTTCCCAGCGTCATTTGCAGCCTTTTGTAGCTTGCCCAGCGTCATTTGCAGCTTGCTAGTGTCATTTGCAGTTTGCCAGCGTTTAAATTTCCCGCCGCGAGACAAACCGCGCATGCGCGGCCGAAAAAGACCGAGCCGACTGTTCGGCTCCGCTCGGAGTCCCGCCTCCCTGCTGTTTCGGGAGCGAGCGCAGGGAGGCGGGACTACGAGCGGAGCTGAACAGCCGGCTTCAGCCTTTTTCGGCGCCGCAACCGATTTTTTGTCATTTTTTTGGGGGGTATCGGCGTATAACACGCACCCACGACTTTCCCCCGATTTTAAGGGGGAAAAAGTGCGTGTTATACGCCGATAAATACGGTACATTTTTTTCTGCCAATAAATACCTTATACAGCCCACTTCCTGTTTCTTGTCTGGTCATTAGCCTAGGCTTATGACATCATGCACAGCTCTCAATCACTCTCACTCTCGTGAGAGTTTGCCAGGAGGGGGGGGGGAGTGATAAAGGGACCAATGAGAGCTGTAGAGCTGGAGTTGTGCCTCTGTGTAAATTCAGGAAGTGATCAGGCAGCAACTTTAGCTGCCCACAGTTAAAATGGTTGCAGACAGACTCAGTGGAAGATTTCTGCAGCATATTTGGCAAGTACAGAGTCACGGTATGTATAAAATATGCCAAGTGGTTGGAGGGAAGCTTCAGAATGGCAAAGATGCTTTTATTACAAATTATGTTAGTATACTGGAGTTCCTCTTTAAAGGGTTCACCTTTTGTATACCCCTCTAAATTCCAGCTCCCCTATGCACCAATATATAGCATCAGTGGCAGCTGGTGCTCAATATTTGGGGGGGGGGGGGGTGCGCAAACAAACTGAAAAATTAAACTGTTAGTAATGCAGAACTGTAAATAGCCATTTATCAGGTGATTATGTATCATTAGAGTATGAACAGCGCGATCTATCTCTTCCCCCTACACAGTCCCCTCCTCCTTCAGTTAGAACACACACTAGGGAACACATTAAACCCTTGATCGCCCCATAGTGTTAACTTCTTCCCTGCCAGTAACATTTTTACAGTAATCCATGCATTTTTATAGCACTTGGTTCAAATTGGCAGAATTCCCGCCAGCAAAAATTTGAGAGCTTCTCAATTTTCAATGTTCACAATTTTTCCAACGGAAAAGGTTTCTATCGGAAATTCCGATCGTCTGTAGCAATTCCTACGCATGCTCTGAAGAATTTAACTTTTTCTCGGCATGTCATAGTGTTGTACATCACTGCGTTCTTGACTTTCGGAATTTTGGTGTGAACGTGTGTAGGCAAGACAGTTTTAGTGGAATTCCGTCCGAATTCCGTCGGGAAAACCATCAGAGCTTTTTCCGACGAGAATTCCGATCGTGTGTACGTGGCATTACAGAGATGAGACAAACCATTTTGACAGAGGTGCTTACAATGGTCATTTTATTTATGTAAAAAATATGCCGTTTTATATATTTCTAGGATAGAAATGTCAAGGAGAATTCAGAGATTCTTATTAAAGGGTCCAGGGGAAACGTTGCATTTATCAATTAAATGCCCTGCCTTTTGGCCTCACCCATCAACAGAATTTTTGTGAATGCGGTGTCGGAGGCAAGTACTGAGCTGCAACGGTAAAGAAAAAAGTGACATACCTGGGTAATCTTTTGTTCTTTGCAGAGTCAGAAGAAACCCTGGAAAGGAATTTGGATATTGCAATAAAAGGCCTAGGCCCTTCCCAAAGAGTAACTTTCCTAGAACAAAAAATAGTGAAATCGACAGAAGCAGCTCTCGTATTCCAGCTAGCATCAGAAATGTCTATGTGGAAAATGATGACGTTTATTGGTTTCATGACATCAGACATCCCTAGCATGCTCTAGGCTCTACACACACAAGGTCTCTAAAAAAACAAAAGGAAAAAAACACCTCTGACCAGTCCTAAAGAAATTTCTAAAACTTCCCTTCGAACCCATGGGATCATGTTCAGAGAAGGTTTTGACATTGAAAGGGGTTCTGCTAGTTTCCCTGGTGTCGGCAAGAGGGTCAGTGAAATTCATGTTCTAAATATGGCTGCACCATATTGCACTAACCTTCCATGCAAGATTTATTTTGAGGCTAGAGCCAGCATTTTTCCATGTTAACATTTAATTTTCATAAGGTACAAGAAATTATTATTTAATCTTTCTTCGCCAAACCATTGAACAATAAAGAGACAAATTTTCGCATATTTGACTTGGGAGATGTATATTTTCTTATTTGGAGCCCAATAAATCTTGGAGGAAATCCACCTACATGTTTGTGCTTTTTTTTTTTCTGGTCCCAAGAAGGGAACAAAAACAACTAATAGGACTATATCAAGATGGTTTAGACGCGCCTTATCAACAGCTTATCAAGCTCAGTCTCTGGTACCCCCAGGGGACAGTATGGCATGGGCTTTTTCGTATAACAAGCATCTGTATCTCAGATTTGCAAAGCCGCCACCTGGACTTCTGTTCACGCATTTTCCTAGTACTACCAGGTGGATATTCAGGTCTCAGCTGATGTGAGCTTCAGCCTCATGGTTCCTCAAGCTGTTATCTGATTATTTTATTTGGGTTTCTTAAACCCTTGTGTTTCCTGTGTGCCTATTGCCAGTTCTATGTTGCTATGCCCAACCCTCAGTTATAATAAAGTATTCTGTATCTGAAGTTGCATTGCTTGGGTACATTCCTTGTTCTATGAATACAAGTCTTTTGTCCTGTACTGTGTGAGTAAGCTAAAAACAATTATGTCTTGCCTTTAAATTCCTCATCTTGGAATACAGAACAGGACACAGGCCCCTGCACTCTTTGATTACAAATTTATTGCTTGCAAAAAAACTAAAGCCTCATGGAGTGGGCGAAGGTATATGAATATGCTCTTGGGGCAGGCCTAGCAACATTTTTGCCAGTGTTGAGTCACCTGAAGTTAGTAGTGTTATGAATACATCCCTGTATTGTACTGTCATGTACTGTACTCCAACATAAGGAATTTAATATAAATTTTTATTGAAAAGTATAGACAATGAATACAGAAAAGTACAGTACAACAATGGTCAAATTCATTTTTCCAGCGTATATGTTGGCAACATAAGGAATTTAAGAGTACTGTAAAGCCCCTTTCACACGGCCTCGACTTGAAAGTCGCGTGATTTTGCCGTGATTTTACATCGATTTTGCCGCAAATTTAGGGAATGCCAGTGTAAACTTGGTCTATAGACCTCAACTCGCATCAAAGTCAGACTAAAGTAGTACAGGGACTACTTTGAAGTCGGTGCGACTTGAAGTCGCACAGATATGAATGATACTCATTGGAAATCATGGGGTACGACTTGTGCGACTTGAGACTGCAAAATCGCATGACAAGTGTGAAAGAAGCCTTAGTCAAAATTCCTATTTTTCTCTTTGTGACATTTTCATAAATCAGCTCCTTGCTGTTCCTTCAGTTATTGGAAAGAGGCTTCCTTTGTTTTTTTTTTCTCACTTTTTTATCTGGTTTTATTGGTATAGAATAGTTAGTGTAAGCCACTTTTGCTAAAATTGTGTTGCTGTTTCTAAAGCAGAAAATCACTTTATCACCTCCGTTCTTGATAAATGTATCAGTAGACAAATTCCTCGCTGTGTATATATGAGTGCCATCTTGATAGATGGGCCTCCCACATCAAAACCTGTAATCTGATTTATGTAAGGCTCTGCACATGGCAAATCAGATTGCAGAAGATAAGTTACAGGGGATGTGCTCTTTGCACTATTGAGTAGTGTTGGTAGACGGCTTAAGTTTATTTACAGACTTAAAACAAAATGTTAACATCTGCTGTGTGAATCCAATTTCTAGCTATTTGCTATTGTTTTGCTGATTTAAAGTACTATTCCAGTGATGGCGAACCTATGGCACGCGTGCCACATCCGGCACGCCGAGTCCTCTCTGTGGGCACGTGAGAAAATCCTGTACGGAGGTGTATTTCATGCACAGCTCCCCTCCCCATAGAACTACATTTCCCACAAGTCTCTAGGACAAGGGGTGATGTGTCTAGGATGGGCGTGGATGAGATGAAGGGTTGCTCTGGGTTGGATGGCAGGCAGAACATGTGGTGGGGATTGAGCCAATGGGGGGCCGTGTCTAGGATGGGCGTGGACTAGATGAAGAATCGCTCCGGGTTGGGTGGCAAGCAGAACATGTGGTGGGGAAGATGCCCAATCGCAGGCCGTTCTTGTGCCCGAGAACTGAGTCAGCTGATGAGAGTATAATTGGAGTGCTGTGCAACCGTTGGTAAAGTAAGTGGAGGAATAAATGTGTTTAGCTGTGTACACTGTTTCTGTGCCTCTTCAAATAGGATCTACTTCATGGGGACTTTTTTTTTTCTTCTCGTTCCCAACATTGCCACAATATATGGAAGGGTATGGTAAGAATAATGTTGTGTATATGCTGTCTGTGTTACTCTCTATCAAAGCTGTCAGAAGAATGTTCTGTAGGATATGAGCTTTGATGCCATGATACTTTGTGTTGGCTATTCAGGTTTATCTGACTGGGAATGCCTGCTAGATTTAGCAGAGACCACTGCAGTACAGTGAGATGTAAATACATATAGTTTTTCCCCTGCCATCCCCCTGTATTTCATGACACAAGAGTCACATGACAGACAGTCCAGAATCACTGGCATTATACAGGGAGGAGGTGTAGAGCTGCTGCTGCTGGGAGTTTGCATTCCACATGCAATGAACATGCAATGAGGCATTGTGAGTGAACCACATTGGTAAAGCATTGCTACAGTTGTCCTTGAGTGTTCACGTTCAGAATGATGTTTCCTGGACATATAGGACTGTGAACATCAGTCAGGAATGAGAGATTTTTCAAGTAGTCTTCTGCTACAGCAATGCAGGGGAACCAGTACGTCTTCAGCTGGAGTAGAACTACAGATCTCAACATACCTTGGCAACCAAAGAGTGCATAATGTGTGCCAGCAGGGCATGGGGGGACTGGAAGTTCTGCTGCAGCTGGAGAGTTGCTGGTTGCATGTCACCCCTGTAACAGGATTTCTTTATCATCCAGCCAGTGCGTCTACTGAACAACTAGTAATTTAAAGTGCAGCTGTCATGCAACTTGAGTGTATTGAATATTAATGTATAGTTAGTAGAATAGTGATACTGGAATTTAATTGCACAATGCTAGGACAGCTTCCAAAAAAATTTACTTTTGTCAAAATGTGTTCTAGTTTTAGATCTTCTTGTAAAAAACACTATGACTACATAGTTAATACACAATGATTTCTGATGTGTCCCATGTTCACCCCCAGACATCACAGCACACACTCATCTAGTTCTGTATATGTTGGCACTTTGAAATGAATACGTTGGTTTTGTGTTGCAGTTTGGGCACTCGGGCTCAAAAAGGTTCGCCATCACTGTACTATTCTATGTCTAAGCATATATTTCTATATATTTTTTTTTTTTTTTTGTAAATCTTGTATAAGACGTGCCAGAGGTATTTGTAGTAGTAACGCATTTACTATGCATAGATAGAAGTATTATGTACCCTAGAAAATTACTATAAATCTGTTAAGAACAATCACAATCTTTTATGGAAATATGTGATTTTGTAAGGACTGGCAGGAAAATAATCAACTTTATAGCATATTTTGCATATCTTGTTCCATTATGCTTTTATAGTCTGTTAAAGGTAACTTGTCAGGATAGAAATATAGGGACCACTACCCCTGTCTTTGTTTTGAAAATTGATTTTTAGGGTACTGTTATCTTCTTTTTTTTTTTTTTTCATTACTTATATTTGCAGTGAAAACTGTTGGTTAGAGATCAGATGTTTTGACAAAAAAAAAACACGTGGAGAGCAATATGGATGCAACCATTGCTTTTTTTCTTTTTCTGAAATTACTAGCTAACTATCGCGCATGTAGAGCAGGAATATGCAATTAGCGGATATCCATCGGCTGCAAAACTACAAGTCCCATCATGCCTCTGGGTGTCATGCTTGGGGCTGTCAGAGTCTTGCTATGCCTCATGGGACTTGTAGTTCTGCAAAAGCTGGAGGTCCGCTAATTGCATATCCCTGATATAGAGTATAGTATTCAGCACTATGTAACTTACAGAAAAAACATATGGATAGGGCTAAAGTAATGAATACTGAGTACATTAGTAGTATCTTCCAAACATTGCTAGCCCAGTGTGGGCCGTGTTACTCTGGTCCAAAAAATAGCATATCTATAAGAAAAAGGGGCTGGTATGTTCCTGTTTAGACTGACAGAAACCAGAGGACAAATTGAGTAATACACAGTGCAATGTGGAGATTATAGTTGAGAAAGTTTAATAATTGGTGTACAAAAAATACAAATCATTCCACAATGGGAGGTAAAATTGAGGACAATTGCAGCTTGGTAACATCCAGAAATATCTTGTCCAATAAATCTAGATGCGATAACAGTGGGACAATACAAACATATAACATGAAACTGACAACATAAAACAGTGCGTCCGGACGCCAAGAATCTATGTGTGGGTGTCTCCGCCGCGTCAAAAATGACGTGTGTGAATTATATTAAATATCTGTAAATAGGCAGAGGCACCCGCACAGAGGTCCCTGGAGGGCTCAAGCCTATGTGGGTAAGGAGAGAGAGGGAGGTGGGGAGAGGAATACAGTACAGGGAACCGGCTCATGTGATCACATCCTATGGTAAAGTCAATGTCTGCTAAACTTGTAATTGTTGCTCAATAATATGAGTCATGGTGTGCAAATCAAGAAGGATGTTCTGAGCTAATGCAGAGCAGATGGAGTATGTGAATGTAAGAATTCACTGACCGTCTTGATATAGATGTATGAGAAGTGAGATATTAGCTGTAGTCACTATTCCATGAACGGTCTCTGATACATAGGGTGACACTACTAGGCTTGGGGTACAGGTGACAGATGAAGTCCGTGTGGACTACCAAATTTGGCAATCTGTATTAGGAAGTAGTGGTTCCATACAATACCCCATCCGCTGAGTGTCCATACCCAGTGATTAGTGTTCCGTGTGGTGTATTGTAAACACTCAACTGTGCTGGCGACCTGGTGTAGCTGCTCTGTATCATGTCCAATGTACTTCCGGTCATGTGTCATTTCTCCAATATCTCATCTCTCCGGCTTATGGGCTCGCTCCCTTCCGGGACGGCGTCACGTGACTCTCCCCACCTCCCTCTCTCTCCTTACCCTTATTAAACCCTTATTAAACTTTCTCAACTATAATCTCCACATTGCACGGTGTGTTACTCATTTGGTCCTCTGGATTCTGTCAGTCTAGACAGGAACATACCAGCCCCTTTTTCTTATAGATATGCTATGTAACATACAACATTATATATTAGATGAGTGATCAAGGCTATGTAATAATAAAAAATAAAAAAACATAGCATATAGAGTGCAGTGGTCAAGACAGTGTAACATATAACATATCATCCAGGGTGCAGTGTTCAAGACTATGTAACAGAGTATACCACACAGGACTGTGTGTTCAGTGTTGCCCCTTCATCAGGTAGCATACCACTCAGAGTATGGAGTGCAGAGGTCAGGACTATGTAACATATAGAATACAGGGGTCAGAACTGTGTAAGATGGCATAAAGTGCTTCTAGATTGTAAGCTCTAACAAGCAGTTCCCTGTGATCCCTCCTGTATTGAATTGTATTGTAATTGTACTGTCTTCCCTGATGTTGTAAAGCGCTGCGCAAACTGCTGGCGCTATATAAATCCTGTATAATAAATAAGTGTATAGGGGTCTCACAACTATGTAGCCTGAAGATTTCAGAAATCAGGACCATGTAACCAAGGACCTGTGTAGAGTTTACTGTCAGGACTATGTACTGTATCAAATGTAGCAGTCAAAAATATGTAATTGCGCAGTGCAGCTTGCAGTGGTTGCCATATGTTAGCAGTCAGCCTGCCCCCTTACAGGGATCGACCGATAAAAAATTTTCAGTGCCAATACGATACTGATATTTCGGCCACCTCTTAGACTGATGGTCGATTTCGATTAATGTGTGCCTATATTTAAAAAAAATAAAATTTACACTTTTTTTTAAACATTTTTATCACTGTTATTGCTGTCACAAGCAATGCAAACATCTCTTGTCACAGTAAAGCCTCATACACACGATCGGACCGTGGACCAACTTTCCCGTGGATTTTTGTCCAAAGGGTGTTGGCCCCAAGTTGGTATTGCATACACACGGCAGGACTTTTTCAGCCAACTTTCACCAAATCACTTGGTTTTTCTGCTCTTTACCGCCACCTTTGGTCAACTTCTGTATTGTCTGATCTTTTGCATTGGTTCTGCATTGGTTTGTACAAAAGTCCGTTGGTTTTGTGTACAGACTTTGGTCCATCAGACTTTTGTTGGCAGAAAGTTGGTCCGTTC